>VZRN01004541.1:32674-88162 GCA_013397935.1 Dasyornis broadbenti | reverse complement strand
TTCCCATGGCCCTGCAGAAGCTGTGGCTGCCCCTGGATCCCTGGAAGTGTCCAAGGCCCGGTTGGACATTGGGGCTTGGAGCAGCCTGGGACAGTGGAAGGTGTTTTTGCCCGTAGCAGGGGTGGCACTGAATGGTTTTAATGTCCCTCCACCCCAAACCTGCTGTGGTTCTGTCACTCTCTAAGCGAGGCAGGAGATGAGCCACCGCTCTCGCAGCTTTCTCCCGTGCCTTCTGCGACACTGCAGAGCCAGGGCTGGGGAAGGGTGAAAGAAAACGAAGCAAAGGCAGAAAACACCTTCCACACCGTGTGGGGAGGGAGCGGCGTCGGGCCCACGACCCAGCCCGGGACCCCGGGAAATGGGCGGGGCTTGATGGCGTGGGCGTGGTCTCGTGGGGCAGGGGCGTGGCCTCGCCGAGTAGGCGCGTTCCGTGCCGGCTGGGGGCGTGGCCTACGCATCTATGGGCGTGGCCTATGGTGCCGAAGGCGGGGTGACTCTCACGCCGTCGCCGCCATTTCCCACTTAGCGCCGGGGTGAGTGGCGTAGCTGCGCAGCGACGGTGGTTCGATGGGCATTGATAAGGTGCGATAAGGAGCGATGAGCAGCCTGGGCGGAGCCCGCGGGGGCTCCCCGCCGCGAGGTACGGCTGGAAGGCGGCGGCGTGTGCGGTGTCGCGTCCCCCGTGCCGCCCCCCCGGGCGCGGCTGTGCGGTAACAATGGAGCGGTTCCCTGAGGCGGAGCGGGGCCGGGCTGCCCCGTCCTTGGCCGGGTGAGGGGAGGGCTCTGGGCCGCTGCCCGGCTTCTCCAGCTGCGCTCGCTCGCGGGGATTCCTGGAAGGGGCCGCGGTTTGCAGGAGGGCTTTGCTGGCACCGAGTGGGGCCGACTCCGTGTGGCACCCTCTGAACCGCACATGGAGCCCCAAAACCCGCCGGGTTTGCCTTCGCTGGCGTCCCCGCTCGCTGAATTGACCCCAGCGATAGCCTGGGAGGTGCTTGTGTATGGGTTTGATGTGGGGAATCGCATGAAGGCCTGATATTTGTGGGGAAAACACGCTCCGGGGGCTCTGACAGCGCTTTTTACCGCAGGCGTGGTTTGTTGTGTGTCCCCCGCCAGGCCGGAGCATCCCCGAGGGTCTGTCCGTGTGTCCCACTCTGCTCCCTCCATGGGCAAATCCCAGGATCCCTGAGGCTGGAAAAGCCCTCCCAGCCCATGGAGGCCAAGCCGTGCCCGATGCCCACCTTGTCCCCAGCCCAGAGCACTGAGTGCCACGGCCAGGCCTTCCTTGGACACCTGCAGGGATGGGGACTCCAAAGCTCCCTGGGCAGCCCCTGCCAAGGCCTGGCCACCCTTTCCATGGAGAAATTCCTGCTGCTGTCCAAGCTGAGCCTCCCTTGGCCCAGCCTGAGGCTGTGTCCTCCCCAGCAGCACTGTGGCAGCCCATGGAAAACGGGCTGCTGGTAATGGCCTTGGATTATTGGCGTTAAATGATTTCCTTAGAAGTGGCTTGTTCAAAGTGTCCCAGCACCTGAGGGTGGGAATAACGCCACAGCACAGCTCCCTAGCCTGAGTGGATTCAGGTGAAGAGGATTGTGCCAGGCTTTTTCCAGTGGTGCCGCTGATAGGATGAGGAGCAGTGGCCATGAACAGAAACACGAGTTGCAGCCCAGCCTGAGGAAGAACTTTCCATGGAGGGGCAGAACCCAGCGAGGGGCTGGAGTCTCCCTGTCTGGAGACATCCCAAACCCACCTGGATGTGTTCCTGTGTCGCTGCTCCAGGGGACCCTGCCTTGGCAGGGCGTTAGGTTGGGTGATCTCCAGAGGTCCCTCCAACCCCAACCATGCTAGAATTGACCTGTGCAGGTTTAGAACATTCCTCTGCAAACTTCCCTGCAGTCAGTGTCTCTGCCTCTCTCAGTATTCCCATGAGTTGATGTAAATAAATAGACCATCTGCTTGTTTCAGAGAATTAGGTGTGGTTTTTGCTTAACTGAGGTGGCATCTTTCTGAAATACAAGCCACTGATTTTCAAAACCCAAAAGCTCCTTTTTTTGCTGGTTGGAAGGAAATATAACCCAATCCCAATTATAAAAAATTGATCCCAGGGCTGGAGCCCCTCTGCTCTGGAGCCAGGCTGGGAGAGCTGGGGGTGCTCACCTGGAGAAGAGAAGGATCCAGGGAGAGCTCAGAGCCCCTGGCAGGGCCTGAAGGGGCTCCAGGAGAGCTGGAGAGGGACTGGGGACAAGGGCTGCAGGGACAGGACCCAGGGAATGGCTTCCCAGTGCCAGAGGGCAGGGCTGGATGGGATCTTGGGAAGGAATTGTTCCCTGGGAGGGTGGGGAGGCCCTGGCCCAGGGTGCCCAGAGCAGCTGTGGCTGCCCCTGGATCCCTGGCAGTGCCCAAGGCCAGGTTGGACACTGGGGCTTGGAGCAGCCTGGGACAGTGGAAGGTGTCCCTGCCATGGCAGAGGGGGGGCTGGATGGGCTTTGAGGTCCTTTCCAACCCAACCCAGTGTGTGATTCCATGAACTCCAGTTGTGGATGTTGTGGAAGTGTGACTCTGAGTTTTGGGAGCCCTGGGAGCTCCATGCAGCTCCCAAGGGATCTCCTGTGAGCACAGGCTGGGATCAGGGGAGGCTGCACTCATGGTGTTTCCATGGCTTCTCTGCAGGGATTGCTGCAGCTCTGAAGAGGAAGAGTAACAAAAGCTTATCAGAGTTCTGAACGAAATGGCTTTCCCCTGGAATCTCCCTGGCATGGATGGATCTACAGAGGGCATCCAGCTTTAGACAGCTGTGGAAACCTGGAGATGAACACATTTAATCACATTTTCTCAAACATTTTAAGGTGCTGAACACACAACTTGGATCATGCATCGTGTAAGAGACTCTGTTGTTCAGCATCCAGAGCCACATGGGAGCCACGTGTGATTCCCAGAGTGGGAGAGTTGTTATTCCTGACAGCATGGGCAGCAAGGATCCAAGGTACACAAATCCCTCTGGATACGGAGTGCTTTGAACACCGGATTAATTGCAAGGATCAACACAGAGAGGAAATCGTTTGCCAAGTGAATTCACGATCCCCAAGGCTTTTCCTGAAAGGAAAACTTTGAGCAACCTGGAAAATCCCATCCTGCAGGTGCAGCTGCCCTTTGAAATGACTTCTGCTTGAATGAGTGAGTAAAATGAAGCGACCTGGGGAAGAGAATGTTCCCTTTGGCTGTGGAGTTACCACTTGCACAGTTGCACATTCCCAACATTTATCCTGTGGTTTCCTACAGTCCTACCAGAACTCTGAGCACAGGGAGATTGACATCTCAGATAAGGGGTTTTTAGTTCACCTGATTTTAGCAGAGGAATTATATTCTGTGATAATATGTGAATGTACTGGGTTAAACTTTACAATCATGCCAGAGCATACTATGGTCAACTTTAAACTGGTTGTTTTGCAGAGAAAATAATTCCAGTTGTTTTCGAAAATAACTTTAAATTAAAAAGCGGCTAATTTTTATTAAAACTGAAGGGAAGATTCTTTAGAAATAGATATACCCTTCCCAGCTAATTCAAAACCAGTTCCTGTGGATATTAATATTGTGGGGATGGTAAATAGAGGAAAATACTAACACTGAAGAGTTGGAGTGTTTTAACAGATCTTATGCAGTAAAATACCGTAACATAAACTTCATAACTTCTTCATAATTAACTATATTCTGAGCTCCCTGTTGATCTTTTCTCTTTTGGAAGCATTTCTTCCAACAGTGATGGATTTCTTTCAAACAAAGCCAAGCAATGTTTATTTTCATTTATTATTTAGTATTAATGAAGTTTGAGTGAGTGGCATTGAATTTTCAGATACTATTTTAATGCAAAATTAATATAAATTATCATTCAGTGGTTTCTGCTTTATTAGAAGTGGTAAGGGCCCTTTCCATGTGAAAAAAGGAAAGTGCCATTGCCATAAAATGGACTAAAATTGCCATAAAATGCCGAGGATCAGTGCTCCCCCCACCAGGAACTCTTTCAGTACCGCTGCCCTCCCTCAGACACTGGAGGGGTTAAAATAACTCTGTACAAGTAATTAGTTACAAGTAATTTACTGTGATAATTTAATAAAATGTGCTTGTTTTTCATGTATTTGTAGGTACAGAAGCAAAATGTTTCTTTTGCAAGCAGAGGGGTTTATTTGTTAATCTCCAGGGTAACCCTGATGGATGTGCCAATGCCTCTCTATCAGCTTGGTAAGTACTGAACCTTTAGGTTAGAGAGGAGCAGCGCAGGGAGCTCGTTAAGTCATGGATAATTCTGCTGAGTTAATGAAGTAAGAGACTGTCATGGTATTGTAGAGCTCTCCCTGGAGTAATTCCTAGAAAAGAGATCTCTTTTCTTATCTCTACATTCTCCATTCTGTGCCGAACCCGTGATCAGAGGGATGGGACCCCTCTGCTGTGGGGAGAGGCTGAGAGCATTGGGATTGTCCAGCCTGGAGGGGAGAGGGCTCCAGGGAGAGCTCAGAGCCCCTGGCAGGGCCTGAAGGGGCTCCAGGAGAGCTGGAGAGGGACTGGGGACAAGGGCTGCAGGGCCAGGACCCAGGGAATGGCTTCCCAGTGCCAGAGGGCAGGGCTGGATGGGATCTTGGGAAGGAATTGTTCCCTGGGAGGGTGGGGAGGCCCTGGCCCAGGGTGCCCAGAGCAGCTGTGGCTGTCCCTGGATCCCTGGCAGTGCCCAAGGCCAGGTTGGACACTGGGGCTTGGAGCAGCCTGGGACAGTGGAAGGTGTCCCTGCCATGGCAGGGGTGGGAATGGATGATCCTTAAGGTCCCTCCCAACCCAAACCATTCCATCCCATGATTTGGCCTCTCAGCATTCCAGGGAACGCTTGAGTTACATGTGATGGTTTTCATTCCTTGCTTTGATTGTTTTCAGCTCTCCTCAGTTTCTGGATTAGCAGGTGAAACAAACACAGATGGGCTGAGCTGCAGTTGTGAGAAAGGAGCTCGTTAGGATCCTTTAATTCTGTTAAAAGGGTAAAATTATCATCCCAGAACCCCAGATTGGTTTGGGAGGGACCTCAAAGCCCATCCAGCCCCACCCCTGCCATGGCAGGGACACCTTCCACTGTCCCAGGCTGCTCCAAGCCCCAGTGTCCAACCTGGCCTTGGACACTTCAGGGATGAGTAGAATCTCCAAGTAGGCCAAGACGGTAAAGAAGGTTCCCCGTGCAGTTTCCAGACCATCTTTATTTCCCCAGGCTGAATTTTCCCCATTTTTTGTTGTAAGATATTTGGTTTTGGCTGCGTCTCTTTTGTAAGAGTGTAACATAAACAGTTTTGCAAAAATTCAACTTCCTTTGCTAAACATGTTTGTTGAAACAAAGTTCAGAGGCAGTTTGAACTCCACATGAAGGGAATTTGGTTTGGGTAGAGGACAGGCTTTAAAAAATCAAATAATGTTAACAGGAATACACCAACAATTCAGCAGGCACACATTACAAATCTGAGTTTGTGCTCAGGTATTAATAATTGTTAAAATATTGCTTTGTTACTCATCCCCACTGGATGTTTTTTTTCCCAGTGGATGATTTCTTAATACCTGGCAGGAAATCTATTGTTCTAGTTTTGTCTGCAGTTAAAACCGTTATTTGTGGATCTCCATAAAGATTGTTTTAATATTTTAATTCATGGCCTCGATTTCTCTTTTCACAGTCATACTGACTGTGGCACATCTTGCTGACACACCAGGTCAAGACAAGAGAGGGTTTTCGGGAAGATAAGGAAGGAACTTTGCAGATTTTCCCATGGAATTCGTGTAAAACTGAGAAGAAATGTGTTTGAAATTAAAGTAGTGACTTCTTTGGCCAACTGAGCGTGGGAGTCGGCATCTGCTGAGCCACAGGAATGACCACAAAATGCTTTAAAATAAGAACAGGAAGCTTTTCCTTGTGGCACTCAAAGGGGAGGCTGAAGGGTCTTGAGAAAAAAAATTAGAGGAATCAGGACAAGAATTTTAAGTGTTTTGAAGCACTGTGTTGAAAAGATGATAATGATGAAAAGCTGGGTTGGTCAAGGAAAAGAATCCTGGGTGCAGTGAGACCGTGGAGTCTCCTAGGGAGGTTTATCCAGAAGATGTAGGAACCTCTGGAATGGCAGGATTGCCCAGGGAAGCTATGGCTGCCCCTGGATCCCTGGAAGTGTCCCAGGGCAGATTGGAGCAACCTGGGATAGTGGAAGGTGTCCCTGCCCATGGCAGGGCATGGAATGGGGTGGTTTTTGAGGTCCTTTCGAACCCAAACCATTCTGGGATTTTGGGATCTGTGAGGGTGAGTCAAGCAATAACAGAATCTTCTCCCAGATCAGTTCTAAAATTCTTGTTGTGGCTGGGAAAGGTATTTGAAATATAGGCAGGGTCCTGTAAGATGTGATCTGGTACGAACATCTTGGGTGGTTTTATCCACACTGAGTCTTGAGCCTCACGTGGAGTGATCCAAGAACCAGCTCCTCAGAGGGGAGGACAGGGACAGCTCTCCCAGGCTCCGCAGAGGAAAGCCTTAGGAAAATGTGAAAGAAAGGAACAGTTCCACTGAGCATGTCCCTAATTGTTGCAAATCAGATCCTGTGGATACCAGTGCATTAATACAGACTTTCAATTTCCAGTGTACATCACCTTTCTGTCTACAGCTGTTTGCAGCCCGCTTGGTAAGAGTTTCATCGTCTTTAAAACGCATTTCCTAACACATCTCATACCTTGCTCATCCTCACCAAGCATCATTTTGAAACTTCATGCTTTTTGGAGAAAGAACTTACAGAAATATAATCCATGTGCACAGTGCTTTGCATTGCTGTGTCTGTTGTGCTGAGCTCTCCCCTGTGGCTGCTTTATTTGGGGGCAAATACTGAGCTGCTCTAAATGGGTTTATTTATCAGAATTGTTGCAAAACTCAGGGTTGTTTGCTGGTTTTGGTATTTTTAAATTTTTTTTTCCTTTCTAGACAGCATTTTGGAAGGGCTTCCTTACAACCTCCGAATGGAGTCCTCCAATTTCCAGCACGTTTTGTCCTGGCAGGCAAAGCGTGACCCAGCTGTGCCAACATCCTACAATGTGCTGTACAGAGACCACAGGCAAGTCACACCGAAGGAGGCACAGATCTGACTTCGAGTGTTTATTGGCCCAAAGGGGAGGAGGGGCTGGAATCCCCATCCCTGGAGGTGTCCAGGGAAGGACTGGACATGGCACTCAGTGCTCTGGGCTGGTGACAGGGTGGGCATTGGGCACAGGGTGATGATATTGGAGGTATTTTCCAACCTCAGTGATTCTGGATTCTCTGGAAATGCTGTTGCTGCAGTGTTCTTGGTTTTTCTTGGTGGTTTTTCATGGTTTTTCTTGTTTTTATCACTGAGAAATGCTCTCCTCACCCTTCCATGCTTTCTCATATCAGAGAATTGAGACTATTTT
The DNA here is from genome assembly GCA_013397935.1 of Dasyornis broadbenti. Classification (NCBI taxonomy): domain Eukaryota; kingdom Metazoa; phylum Chordata; class Aves; order Passeriformes; family Dasyornithidae; genus Dasyornis; species Dasyornis broadbenti. Next base: position 80,719 of record VZRN01004541.1, on the reverse strand, counting down.
GCTCTTTTTCCTAGGAGTTGGGAGTGGGTGACTCCTGAGCAGTGCTCAGGTATTGCCCGGCTCTCCTGTGAGCTGACCGAGGAGTTCAAGGACCCATCCCTGCTGTATCATGTGCTTGTTCAGAGCATCAGAGGAGCTCAGGTGCTCAATTCTTCCGTGCTGCCTTTTACACCATCCTTGGAGAGTAAGTTCTGTGTCTGCACTTCTTATTTTTGTTGTTTTTATTAACAGCTGATATCAGAATTATGTTCTGCTACCTTTGCTGCAAGGCTCCAAATGCACTGGGTTGCTGGCTGCTTGTATACAATGTGTCACGTGTCTGTTACAAGACTTGAAGTATCTTAGACAGGTTTCTAAAATGAGTGGTTCTGATAAAGGGATGAGGCCCTGGTTTTGAAATAAATGCATATATAGAGTTTATAATTATAAAGGAAATACAGTTGTGCATTGACAAACACAAAGTAAAAATCTCTGAAGCGCGTAGGATACATAATTTTAAAAACCCCATTGTTTTTGTGTGTTCAAGCACTGAATGTTGAGTTAAAAAATGCCAGGCCTTCACTAAATGTAGGGGAAGAGATTTACTGTTTGTCCATCAATCTGCCCTTTTCCCATCATTTTTTTTCTCTTCCTTGTTTTCCAACAGCACGTCTGGGACCACCAGAAGTGAATATCACTTCCTGTCCAAACTGCATCAATGTCACCATAAAGCTGCCACCCCCTCACTCCGGCGGAAGGCTGCGGTCTTTAATTGACATCTACGAAGTGCTGTATTATGATATCACACTGAAATCACTGGATGGAGAGCATAAGGTAGAGAAATTTGGGATCTGTTCGTGCTTTGGGAGAGAAACACAGAGGGCATGCAATGTCTTTGATGGTCGGCAGGTTCCCAAAAGCAAGTATGTGAATAAAAGCAACAGAAAGCATAGAAGGGGAGGTTTCTTAGAAGAAAAGAAAGACAGTGGTCGACATAATGTGAGCTCCCTTTCGCTGCAGAGGAGCAGAGGAGGGAGCAGGGATCTCTTCTGAGCCAATAACTGACTCCAGAACATTGTTTTTCATGGCAGAGGCCACGGCAGAATACCACTAAAGAAGTGTTCAGTACTGTCATTGAGGAATTGTATCCCAATAGGAATTACTGCGTGTCTGTAGTGGTCACTGCATCCCTGAACAAACATTTCATCCCCTCCCCCTGGAAATGTGTCACTGCAGCCTCAGAGACTCGACAAGGTAATGGAGCTGTGGGGCAGGAGGGGATGGTCTGAGTGTGCAGTGTTTCCTTTGGTGTAGGGACATTTACAGGTCAGTCCTAAAAACAATAAGTGGTCATAGAATTGTGGAATATCCTGAGCTGGAAGGGACCCCCAGGGATCATCCAGTGCCAGCCCTGGCCCTGCCCAGAGCCCCCAGCAACCCCAGCCTGGGCATCTCTGGCAGCGCTGTCCAAACGCTCCTGGAGCTCTGGCAGCCTCGGGGCCGTGCCCATTCCCTGGGGAGCCTGGGCAGTGCCCAGCAGCCTCTGGGGGAAGAACCTTTCCCTGATCCCAGCCTGAGCCTGCCCTGGCCCAGCTCCAGCCAGGATCTTGTCCTTGGCTCTGTCTCAGGGAGCAGAGTTTGGTACCTCAGTGTCAGAGAGAAACATTCCAGGAGGGAACCATTGTGGGGATTTAGGAATGAAATATAAAACTCCATCCACTTTGGGGCAGCAAATCTCTTGGGAATCCCCTGAGCCATACAGATCTCCACTAACTGCATAGAGTTATCAAAGATGGAATAATTTGTTTTAAAATTCCTGAATCTGATTTGAGATGTGGTCTTGTTTTGACTTGGCCTTTCACAGGTCCCTTCTAACCAAAATTATTGGTGACTCTCCGTAGCTGTTGTGAGTGTGAAATCTGAAATGTGGTCATGGAACACTTCACCCATGTGTGATTATTTGATTTTCCCACTCCAGGCTATCATGAAGTTGCAGTAGCAGGTGCTGTCTGTGTTTCACTGATCGTTGCTGCAGTCCTGAAGTGTGTACATACAGCAGGTTTTATTCTCCAGAAGAAACCCCTTCCTCAGACCTTGGTATGTAACAGTTCCCAGACCTGCACTTTCTGGTTGGCAGGAGGAAGTTCAACAGCTGAAATTCTCTGTGCTTTAGGTGCAAGTTGTGTAGGAACACAGAATGTTTTCACTTGCAGTTTGCCTCAGTCAAAGATGATCTAGAGGCTGCCATGTCTTGCCTGGTCTTCAGAACAGATACTCAGAACCATTTCTTGCTACTTCTGTGACGAGTTCATAATGGAGAGGTTCATCCCACCCTGCTCAGTGGGAATATTCAGGAATATTCCACCCAGTTCTGATCCCCACAGGGCATGAAAGGTGTGGACAGGCTGGAGAGGGCTCAGAGCAGGGCCAGAGGGGTGAGCAGAGGGCCAGTCCAGAGCCAGCTGACTTTTTGTTTTCGTAGACTGAACTGCCACTAAATTTCAAACAAAAATAACAAGATTTCTTGTTTCTATCCACCTTTGCTTGCTTAGTTTATTTTTTGTAGTCTTTGACTTCTTTTACGTATAATTCTATAGGGTTTTCAGCATAAATATTCTCCATTTTGTACAAATGCACCCAGAACAGATTGGTAATAACTTTCTTTCTAAGACTTTTGCCTCATGTTTCTGTCCTTTGCTCTGTTACTACTTTCACATCCCTACAACGGCTGAACACCATCTTACAAAGGAATGTTTAAGGTTTATTTATTTTTTATTGTCAACATGATTAATGCTTTAAGTATTGGATAATCCTCTGAAGTGCAGAGGGAAAATGGCACTTGGTATGTTAAAATGGTAATAATTGCTTCAAAAGATCATTTCTAAATGACGTTAAAATTGCTCAGCCATGAAAGGTGACTGCAAGAGTTGAGAGAGAGTGGCAAGACTCACCCTCACCCTGTGAGGGTGGTGAGGCCCTGGCACAGGTTCCCAGGGAAGCTGTGGCTGCCCCTGGATTCCTGGAAGTGTCCAAGGCCAGGTTGGATGTGGCTCTGAGCACGCTGGGATAGTGGAAGGTGTCCCTGCCCGTGGCAGGGGGTGGAACTGGATGGGCTTTAAAAGACCTTTCCCACCCAAACATTTGTATGGGTTTTATAGAAAATTCTCTGTGATCTTCAGGAACGAAGAAGGAACAATCCTAGATGTCCTGAACTCGGCAGAAAAAGCCAAAACTGGTGCAGAAGGAATCATTTCTTGACAGCCTCCTGGTTGGAGGTTGAGTTTTTTCATGTTCTGCGCCTGTGTGCAAATGTGGCTGATTTGACTCCTTTTACTCCTCCAGGCATTCATCGGGAAGTTGCCCTACTCGCTTTGGATGTTTGAGGCAGAAGAAGTGGCCTCTGTGGAGATCATCCCCAGAGAGGTTAAAAGGAAGGCCAGGGGGTGCAGAGGCAGTGCCAGTGATGAGAGTGACGGTGGCAGCAGTGACAGTGACAGCGGTGACAGTGCCAGCAGCGCCCTGTGTGACCGTGACTACACGAGGCGTGCGGGGCTGGGCAGGGGCAGGGTGCCCCAGGGCTGTGGCAGCCCCAGCTGCCTGGTGCAGTACTCGGTGAACAGCACCTGCGAGCGCAGCAGCAGCCACGCCACTGACAGCCCAGCTGCCGAGGCAGAGGAGCCTGAGGAGCACCAGCCGGGCCCTGAAGGAGACACAGACACGAGGAGTGAGGTACTGAACCCTTTTTCCGAGAGCAGCTGTAACTCCCAAGGGAGCAATGAGTGCTTCACCATCAACCTACACACGGTGCTGCTGGGCACGCTGGAGGAGGACAGGGACAGCTCTGCAGCTGCTCCCTCTGCCCAGGAGGATGCAAGTGGCTGGCACTGTGCTCATGGCGTGGAAGCAAAGCTCCTGGAGGACACGGGAAGTGTGCAGGAAGCACCCTGCTCTAGCAACTTCCATGGGTGGCAAAACTCCTCCTCTTCTTCTGAGGAAAGTGACTCCTTGGACTCAGACACCGAGCAAGTAACGGGGTACATGAGGAGATGAAGAAGGGACAACTGCTGTTACTTTATAACATAGGAGCCAGTGTTGTCCAGCTTTTGTTTCTGGACTAGACACACAGATCTTGTCCGTTCATTAACATCCTGTGAGTGTGGACTTCTTCTACAAAGAGAGCTGGGGGTCTTCACCTGGAGAAGGATTCAGGGAGACCTTAGAGCCCCTTCTAGTGCCTAAAGGGGCTCCAAGAGAGGGGCTTTGGACAAGGGATGGGAGGGATAGGAATGGCTTCAAACTGACAGAGGGCAGTTTTGGGTTAGAAATTGTTCCCTGGGAGGGTGGGGAGGCCCTGGCCCAGGGTGCCCAGAGCAGCTGTGGCTGCCCCTGGATCCCTGGCAGTGCCCAAGGCCAGGTTGGACACTGGGGCTTGGAGCAGCCTGGGACAGTGGAAGGCTGATCTCTCAACCAGACCACTTTTTCAATTTTTTAATTCTTTATTTCTGTCGCTGGATTTCTGTGAATCCTGTTCTGCTGGATGGATGCTGTGTTAGTGCAGAGAAAGCTGATCAAGTGGGAGAATGGGGGCAGAGACAGGAGTACTCAGCTGACAAGAGTGGATCGAGGCATTAAATACACATTTCATTTTTTTAATATAATTTTGTACAGTTACTTACTTGTAATAAAATATTTTTATGACATTTAAAATCCCCGGTGTCTGAGGAAGCAGCTCCGGTATGTGAGGGGGAACCTCCGGTGCCTAAGTTTGAAGCCCTGGTGTCTGAAGGTAAAGAGCCCCGGTGTCCGAGGGGACCCCCGGTGTGTGAGGGTGCACCCGCGGTGTCTGAGGGAGAACCCCGATCCCCGGGCAGCCGCCGTGCCCGCAGCCGCCCCGCCCCGCCGGGAAGGGGAAGGGTTTCGGGGTTTCGGGGCGGCCCCGCTGCCGCAGCCATGGCGCGGCCGGGCAGGCGCTGCTGAGGGAGCCGCCATGGCCGCCGCCCTGCGGGGCGTGCTCTGCTGCGGGCTCCTGCTCTGCGGTGAGTCCGCCGGGGCTGCCGGGCAGCGAGGGAGGGACGGAGCGAGCTCCCGGGCCCGCCTGGCCGGGGGTACGAGGGGCGGTGGTGCCCTCAGCGGGGAGCGAGGAGAGCCTGAGGCGGCGATGCCTCCGCGCTGCCCCGAGCCCGGCGCGGCTCCTCGGGGGCTCCGAGAAACCGAGAGGCGCAGGGAGCGGGCGGGCAGCGGGGCGGGAGTGCCCTGTGAGGCCAGCGGGGACACGGGGCCAGCCCGCCCTCCGCGGGTGCCTGGGTGGCAGTGCCGGGGTCTCTGGGCGCTATTGTCCTGGGGATCGATCTGTGCCGGGAAACAGAGACGGTGCTGCGGGGACTGGGGCATGGTGCAAGTCCCAGCGAGGAAAGGCGGGCGTGGGGGCCAAGCCGCGCCCCGAGGGCTCTGGGTGTCTGTCCCCAACTCCTGACAGGAGGGGGCAGCCGGGGGGGTCGGGCTGTGCTGCCAGGGAACAGGGACAGGAGGAGAGGGAATGGCCTCAGGCTGGGCCAGGGGAGGCTCAGCTTGGACAGCAGCAGGAATTTCTCCATGGAAAGGGTGGCCAGGCCTTGGCAGGGGCTGCCCAGGGAGCTTTGGAGTCCCCATCCCTGCAGGTGTCCAAGGAAGGCCTGGCCGTGGCACTCAGTGCTCTGGGCTGGGGACAAGGTGGGCATCGGGCACGGCTTGGCCTCCATGGGCTGGGAGGTCTGTGCACAAACCTTAAACCCCAGAGGTATTTCCACATCTCTTCGGGCCCACAGCACTCAATAATGTAATTTGCCTGCAGGCTTCTCAGGTAGGAAACACTGTCAGGGAAGTGAACATTGCAAGGAACGTGCTTTTTCCTGGGAATTTGCATGCCTGCGTCAGACTTTGTCCTCAAATACCTCTTCCTTCTCTTGGAGCAGCGCTGCAAGAGAGCTGGAGAGGGACTCTGGAAAAGGCCTGGAATGCCAGGCCAAGGGGGAATGGCTTCCCAGTGCCAGAGGGCAGGGCTGGATGGGATCTTGGGAAGGAATTGTTCCCTGCGAGGGTGGGGAGGCCCTGGCCCAGGGTGCCCAGAGCAGCTGTGGCTGCCCCTGGATCCCTGGCAGTGCCCAAGGCCAGGTTGGACACTGGGGCTTGGAGCAGCCTGGGACAGTGGAAGGTGTCCCTGCCATGGCAGGGGTGGGGCTGGATGGGCTTTGAGGTCCCTTCCAGCCCAAGCCAGTGTGTGATACAAACTTCTGTATTTGTATTTGTGATGTGCAGTGTTTGAGTTATTTGTGGGGTGCAAGGGTAGCACTATAGGACCACAGTCTGAAATAGGTTTTATTTAAGCCAAGTTTAGATTTCAAACTCTTGTCTGCCAGAGGGGGGTGACAGACACATGAATTTCATTTATTTTTGCGTGAACTGGCCCTTGGGGACATGGCTCAGGGGTGATTACAACGGTGCTGGGGTGACAGTGCGACAGGGCGGCCTTGAAGGTCTTTTTCTACCCTGGTGACTCTGTGAACTACAGACATGTAAAATGTGCTATTTATCTAGAACGTCTGTAATCAAGTTTGACTCCTGTGACATTTAAGCATTGATCTGATCTGGCAGGGTTTGTTTGCATTGCTCATTTGTGGTGCAATAATGGGCCAGAATCTTTGCTATTTTATTTTCAATAGCTACAGTTATGTAAAAATAATGAAATCATAATGGTAATGAATTTTTCATTGATACTTTACACTACTTTAGGGTTTCTTTTATTCAGTTCCAAGAAAGGGAAGCAACTGGGGTTTTGTTACTTGAGAATAGTGCTGATTAATGATACTTAATTATATTTAATTGTATTTAATAGCCCTTTCACCTTCCGAGGTGCTTCTGGCTTATCTCTGTTTATCAGTCCCCACGCCCTTGTTATTCGCAAAGTGCTACTGGAGCAGTGCTTTGAAAAATTGGGGCTTGACAATCTCAGGGAGGGTTTATGCCCTGAGTCCTGGGCAGCACCAGCTCAGTCATGCACAAGAAATGCTGTTGTCACAAGGACTTACTGGAAGTCACTGGTGCCAGTAATTTGTTTCTGTTGCATAAGCTCAGGATTTAAATTAATTTCATTGAGCTCTGATTTTAAATAAGCATGTAATGCAAGGCAGAGGCTGCATTTAAGTGTGGATGACTGAGAAGTGCTGGAGCAAACACCAACATGTTTGGTTCTGATTCCTCCCACAGTTTCTGGAATGGTCCCAAAGCCCCGAAACGCAAGAATTACTTCAGTCAATCTCCACAGCACCTTGCAGTGGGATGCACCAAGGTTTCCCACAGGGAATATCACCTACACTGTCCGATCCAAGAGGTAGGTCTGGGGTTGGGCTGGCTTTAATTCACATTTTACAGCTCTGTGTGGTTGGGGTTTGTGTCCTTTTCAGAGGACGATCAGGAGCTGTCCCTTTTTTTCAGCTTGTGAGAGGCTTCTGTGCTGACCTGAAGGAAGGGCAGAGGCATTTTCTGGCCATTCACACCCGAGGCAGCTTTGTCCTGGGTGTTTTTGGAACCACAAACACATTTTAACATTGGATGTTACTGGCTGTGGGTGTGGCTCCTCTCTCATGGAGCTGTTACCTGTGATTGGAGAGACTTGGTCCTGCTGGGCTGTTTGCATCTTCCCTGATCTCAGATGCAGCCATCCCATCCCACCCCTGCCATGGCAGGGACACCTTCCCCTGTCCCAGGCTGCTCCAAGCCCCAGTGTCCAACCTGGCCTTGGGCACTGCCAGGGATCCAGGGGCAGCCACAGCTGCTCTGGGCACCCTGGGCCAGGGCCTCCCCACCCTCCCAGGGAACAATTCCTTCCCAAGATCCCATCCAGCCCTGCCCTCTGGCAGTTTAAAACCATTGTCCCTGGTCCTGGCACTCTCTGCCCATATAAAAGTCCATCTCTGTCTTTTTTCTAAGCCGCTCCAGGCACTGCAAGAGCCTCTAAGGCTTCCCCAGAGCCTTCTTTTCGTGCTTAGTTGAGAGATCTTTCTGGGTTCCGTAGCCATTGCCCCTTGATCAGTACAGCCCTGGGCAGGCTTTTGATGCAAACCAGAAAGAATAAAATATATGAAATATCATCTATTAAATGATACACTGGTCAAGGCCAGGCTGGGTGGGGGCTTGGAGCAGCCTGGGACAGTGGAAGGTGTCCCTGCCCATGGCAGGGGTGGCACTGGATGGGCTTTGAGGTCCCTTCCAGCCCAAACCTTCTGTGGTTCTGTTCTACAAACAGCTCCTGGTCACTTCCCAGCCCTGTTTTCTCTGGCTTTTCCCTGTGTGCAGATCCTGGAGACAGCTCCAAGCAAAGTCCCAGTGGGGCAGCAGTGCCCTGCAGCGGCACTGGCTGAGTGTTTGCAGGCTTCTCTGAGGTCCTGCCTGGTGAATGGAGTGTTGTAACCCCGTCAGGAAAATGGCATCTCCTTCCAGAATCAGGCTTTTGATCCCCAAGCTTATCACTGATTTATAGTTGGGTACAAAGTCCTTCATGCGAGTCTTACACACTGGATACATTTTTGTGTCCATGAGCCCAAACTGGCTGCACGCACAGCTTTGCTGCTTTAACGCCACGTCGTTTGATTTCCACATCTCCTGCTCTTTGTTTGTGTTCCCTCCAGCATCAACTTCCCTGGAGACTCCTATGAGAACGTGAGGACGAACCTGAGCCTCCCGGAGTGCGACGTGTCCTCGCTGTCAGCGTACGGGGACTACGTCCTGCAGCTCCGGGCTGAGGCAGGGCAGCTCCATTCCCCCTGGGTCACCCTCAGGTTCAAGCCCATGGATGACAGTAAGCCTTCTCCTATTCTTCCCAAAAAGCACTGCCTGGCTCCCTGAGAAAAGCTGTAGGATGCAGAGAGTTTTATAATTTATTTACGTTGAACTGTAAAATTTTCATTGTAGCACTTGACAGAAAGCAGAATAGGTTCATTGCTGTAGTGCTGGTAGCCTCTTTTGAGGAGATTTTCAAATAAAGCATCATTTTCTCCTAAAATAAGGGACATTTCTATTTTCCAGCCAGGGAGAAGTTGTCTTCAAGGAGCCAGACTTCCTGTATATCTAAATAAATTCAGTTACTTCCTTATTCATTGCTTTGTCAGACAAAAAGCTTTATTTTTATTGTGTCTTAAAAAAAAATCCCACCTTTACGGAGAAAGATTAATTTTCAGCCCAGAAATCTTGATTGCACCAGGCAGAAATAATTGAAATGTTTTCATTTTTCAAAGTGATCATTATCAAAACCCACAAAACCTCACAACAAAACCCTTTTCTAGAGGGTGGCCTCGGGACAGACAGATGTTGTGGCAGTTTGGCCCAGAAGGAGAAGTGAGTGATAGCCATGGAAATGGTCCTTCCTCTCCTGGAGTCACCACAGCTGGCAAAAGGGAACTGAGCTCGTTTGGGGCATGGGAACGGAGCCTGCATTGGTACCTGGTGTTCAACTGCAAAAACAAAATCCCTTTCTAGAGCAGTTCTACAGGGAAAGGATTTATTTATGACTAGGAAAAGAAATTCCAGGACAAGAAATTGCTTTCTTCTCATCCATCCAATTATTTCAAAGGGTGAACTCGCATGGGTTGTATAAAATGTTACTGCCAGTTGAGGCAGTGTGAGGCTGAATTCCCTGCTCTCCTCTCTTCTCCTCTCCTCTCTCTGCCCGTGTGCAGCAGTCATCGGCTCCCCCGATGTGAGGCTGAAGTCGGAGTCTGGGGCCCTGCACGTGGATTTCTCCGGGCCCTTTGCTGAGCACGAGCAGGACAAGTGGCCCCTGAGGCAGTACTATGGCTCCTGGAGCTACAGGATCCTCTACTGGAAGAAAGGCAGCAGAGATACAGAGCTGACCTCTGCTTCCTGGGTATTGTGACTCCCTGACTTTCATCTGCGCTTTTCCTGGAAAACACCATCCTGGGGAAGTCCTAGAAGCTCTGGAGGCCCTGGCACACAGAGCTCTGGAGCCAGGCTGGGAGAGCTGGGGGATGCTCACCTGGAGAAGGCTCCAGGGAGAGCTCAGAGCCCCTGGCAGGGCCTGAAGGGGCTCCAGGAGAGCTGGAGAGGGACTGGGGACAAGGGCTGGAGGGACAGGACCCAGGGAATGGCTTCCCAGTGCCAGAGGGCAGGGCTGGATGGGATCTTGGGAAGGAATTGTTCCCTGGGAGGGTGGGGAGGCCCTGGCCCAGGGTGCCCAGAGCAGCTGTGGCTGCCCCTGGATCCCTGGCAGTGTCCAAGGCCAGGTTGGACACTGGGGCTTGGAGCAGCCTGGGACAGTGGAAGGTGTCCCTGCCATGGCAGGGGTGGGGCTGGATGGGATTTGAGGTCCCTTCTAACCCCACCCATCCTGGGATTCTGTGATTCTAGGAGTAAAAGTGAATCTGTACTAATTACAATTAATTAGTTCTGGTCTTTACAACTGGGACTCAGAGCAAATGCAGGAGCTGTGTAGTTAAACAGCAGCATGGACAGAATTTTCTCTTTCCATAATTATAAATAACTCTGTATTTGTTCCCTCTTTGTGGGACTTTGGCCTTTTTACCCCCAAAAATACCTAAAAAATGAGTAAGGCTTTTATTCACTGTAATCACCTGCAGCTCTGCAGTGTCTGTCCACTGTAATTCCCTTTCTCCCTCTCAGGGCCGGCCTCTTCCACAGGCAGATGTGTTACTCAGCCAAAACACTGCTCCATGCACAGTGCACGGAGAAAGATCATTAATAATGTATTAATTAGAGCATTATAGCCTCTGTTGGAGGCAAACAGGAAGCCTCCGACCAGCAGACTCCAGTCACAGTTGATGAGTGCTCTGTACATCAGTGCAATTAAATATAATGGGACTCCACCACGTACAATTCTGATTTATGGCTGTTACCTGCACGGTTCTTTGCCATTCGGTTCCAGAAAATGAGGAGGCATCGTTTCCCACAAAGCAGCCTGGTTTTCAGTTCCCAGTTTCCTGAGAAATGCAGGTATTCCTGCAAGTGTGATGCAGACTCTCCTGGATTTACCAGAGGCACAGAACTGCAGTTTGAGTCTGTGCTTGGAACACCTCCGAGTGCAGGTCTGGGAGATTCCCTGGGGATCAAAGAGGCAACAGGAGAGACTGGGTGCCTTCACAGTTTATTTGGGAGGTGGGTGCTTGCTCCAAGATTGAAACCTGGCTGGAGATTGAAATTCCTGTCCCTGAGGAGGAATCTGTTCCTGTTGAGGGAACCCTGCAGTTACAGGGACATAACTCACCCTGAACAGCAAATTCATCTGCTCAGCTCCCAGAAATCACAGCTCCCAGAAATCTGTTCTTTCTTTCTTGTTTTTTGGGTTTGTCTGGATCACAGATCACAGCATCACAGAACTGTGAAGGCTGGAAGAGCCCTCCATGGTGAGCAGTTCCAGCCATTAACCCAGCACCACGTGTTCACCACTAACCCATACCCCAGGTGCCATAGTTTTTGGACACTAACAGGGATGGGGACTCCACCATTTCTCTGAGCAGTTTATTCCAGGGCTTGACAGATTTTTCAGTGAGGAGATTTTTCCAGATGTCCAATCTAAAATTCCCCTGGCACAAGCTGAGGCCCTTTCCTCTAGTGCTGTTCCTCCATCCCACTCGTTGCCTCTCCAGTTAGATGGTGTTTGTGTAGAACAGTGCTCTTAGTTGATCTCATTTGGTTGGGTGGCAGTTTCTGGTTGCCAGCAGCTCTCATTTGTCCTCTCTCATTAGCCTAAAACTTCATTAGTGCTGCTGGAAACAGCCTGCAGGTCAGTGGTGTGAATGGTCTCACAGTACTGTTGTAATTGTAGTTGTAATTCTTTAGTTATTCCTTAGCTAATTCCACAGCTGAGTCACTGATCTCGCACTCTTCAATTTTTTCTGTTTTTCTCTGTTTCCAGGTAACTCAGGTCGACACCAAACACAACTCTGAAATCCTGTCCCAGCTGGAGCCATGGACAGTTTATTGTGTCCGAGTGCAGGCGGTGATTCCCGAATGGAACAAGACTGGGGAGCTGAGCAGGGAGCTCTGTGAGCAGACCACCCACAACGGTAACGTGGGGCCTGGCAAATCATGGAATCACTCCTGGGATGGCTTGGGAGGGACATTAAAGCCCAGTCCCAGTCTTGCCATGGGCAGGGACACCTTCCACCATCCCAGGCTGCTCCAAGCCCCATCCAGGCTGCCCTTGGACATTTCCAGGGATGGGACGATCCACAGAGAAAGAGATCATTTGAAAACAATTACTCAGAAATGAATAATGACACTTTGAATTGTTTTTTTCCTTGTCTCTTTCAGGTGTAACCCCTGTGTGGGTGATTGTGACTGTTCTGTTGGGATCCATGCTGGTTGTTGTCACTTCTGTCACCGTTTGTTTCTTCTCCAGTTTTTACCTGTACAGACTCATCAAACACGTTTTCTGCCCTTCCTTCATTTTCCCACAACACTTGAAAGAGGTTGGTTTTCTGCCTAACACATGAAAATGAGCCTTTTCAGCAGAGCCACTTGGTTTTCCAAGGCTCGCAGTGCCAAAACAGTTACAGCTCCTTTTGTTTTGCCTCCTTTCACTGGCACCTGATGGTCAGCGATCTGTAGTTTGTAATCAGCAGCTTTTTATGGCTCAGAAATAGCATGGGTTTGTGTATTTTAAGTGAGAGAGTACCAGGTGTCAACTTCCGTTCCTCATTTAACCAGTGAGCAGCAGAAATCTCCGGCTCTCCTGCCACCTCCCAGATCTAAACCAGCGTATTTGTTCTCTGTCACGAGTGTAATCATGAATTTTAATTTAAGTAAAGACCTTTTAAGGAAGTGACCCGGGCTAGATCAGCCTGGGCTATGGAGGTGTCCCTGCCCATGGGAAGGAGTGGAATGGGATGAGTTTTCAGGTCCAATCCAACCTAAGCCGTTCTGGCAATCTGTGATTCTTTGAAGTCTGAAGATTCCAGCTGAAAGGAGAGCAATGAACAGCAGCCGTTGCTGATGGGGGCCCAGTGCCCCTGTCACACACCCAGAACACAAACAGGCTGTGGCAGAGTCTCTTCCAAGAAACAAGGATGTACAAAATACACTCCTGTTCCAACCTGTGCTGCCCTGAGTTCCTGCACCTCCTCTGGGGCTTGCATTGTAACTCACGTAGAGCTCAGCACCCTCAGGTTTGCAGCTGAACACGTGCTCAGCGCCAGGAGTGTCATGGAATCCTAGAATCTCAACTGGTTTGGGCTGGAAGGGACCTCAAAGCCCATCCAGCCCCACTCCTGCCATGGCAGGGACACCTTCCACTGTCCCAGGCTGCTCCAAGCCCCAGTGTCCAACCTGGCCTTGGGCACTGCCAGGGATCCAGGGGCAGCCACAGCTGCTCTGGGCACCCTGGGCCAGGGCCTCCCCACCCTCGCAGGGAACAATTCCTTCCCAAGATCCCATCCAGCCCTGCCCTCTGGCACTGGGAAGCCATTCCCTGTGTCCTGGCCCTCCATCCTTGACCCCAGTCCCTGTAGTTGGCAGAACCTGGAGCTCAGCAGTTGGGGGACAGCTCCAGGTCCACACAGGATGGGCTCGAGTTCCCTTTGCTCCCAGGTGGCTCTAAAGACAGGGAGAGCTTTGGACTTGTGCTATCCCAGGAATCAAAGGTCAATTGTGCCTCCCCAAAATGTGCTTTGGCCAAGGCTGTGCTTTCACTATGGGAATGTTGCAATCGCAGATTTGGGCCCGAGCTTTCCCAATCCCAGTTTCATAGAAAAGGCTCTCGGAGTAAAGATATTTGTGCTGGTTTTTACATCTACAGTGCATAGCACTCCTGAGAGAGCAGCTGGTTTCAAAATCCAGTTCAGAATTGTTTCATCTGAGGGCACCAGGATGATCAGAGGGATGGAGGAGCTCTGCTGTGGGGCTGGGAGAATTGGGATTGTTCACCCTGGGTAAGGAAAGGCTCTGGGGTGACCTGATTGTGCACTTGCAGTGCCTGAAGCGTTCCAGGAGAGCTGGAGAGGGACTTTGGATGAGAGTTTATAATGACAGGACAAGGGGAATGGCTTCCCACTGCCAGAGGGGAGAGTTCTTGGCAAATCCCTCGGTGATGTCCTTCCCCTACAGCCCAGTTACCATTTAGTGTTTGTTGCCAATCCAAACTGTTTGATTTTTTTCCTCAAGTAAGTTTTTATTCCAAAGCAGTCTCTGCCCCTTGGGGTTCTTGCAAAGAAAGGCACTTCCATCTTGCTCCCCAGCCTGGAACAGGATGTTGGGGAGCATATGACACCGTGGGCCCTGTGGTACTTGTAAAGCCTGAGGAAGCCACTTGGTGTGTGCAAAACAATCCCAGTTCAATAATCCCAATATTTCTGAGCAAACAGGATGGGACAGCTGGAGAGACCTAATCCTCATTTCCTCTTTGTTTCCCAGTTTTTGAGCAAATCTCCCAGTGCTCCGCAGCCTTTCCCTCCACTTGCACAGGAAGAGCTCCTGGTTTATGACAAGCTGACTGTGATTTCAGAAGAATCCCAAAACCTCAGTGATGGGAGTGGGGATGAGGCCAGCAGGACACCAGAGCACCCTCAGGACTCTGCACAAGGAGACTCCGACTCAGGAATGGGAGCAGCCTCAGGCAAGGCCTAAATATCCTCATTCTTCCTTGGAAAAGGAGAAGCAAATGGACTTGGGTTTCTCTCATTGCTGCATTCTTCAGCACTAAAAATCCACAGAAAAATATGTGGGCACAGACTTTTGACAGAATCATTTTATTTTTTTAAGCACAAGAAACTTGGCTCTAAATGAGGAATTAAATGATCCATAACTTTTGCCATGGTTGGTTGTGGCTCCCTGAAGAGTTGTAGCAATTCCTGGCACTGATTGTGACATTAAAGAGCAAATGTCATATATATAATATTAAAAATACTAATTAATTTAACTTTGAAGAACTATTTATTGCAAAAACGAATCAAAATGTTTATAGAAGAAAATAATTTTTTATAAAGAAAGACCTGATCTATTTTTCTTAATGAGAAATGATGTGGTTTTAAGGATGTCCCCGCTGGCATCATCTTCCTATGGAATTTATTTTTACCTGAGGCAAAATTGTGAAGTTTTTAGGGTGGGATGAACTGATGTCTGTGGAAAACTTGGCAGCTAAACTGGGAGTTAAATTAGGTCCATTTGAATTATCTACTGATGTGTATTCTTAATTTAAAAAGTCAATCCAGGGAGCTGTGACTCCTGTTCCCAATCCAGCCTCACCTGCACAAGTGGATAAAGGTTGTACCCAGCATTGGGGCAGAAGTGGGAGCTTTGCACTGGGCATTCACTGGGTTTGTGTCTTGTTGCATCAAAGTGAGAGTGAAAAATTAAATTCTGTCAACAAAAGGAACCTTCCAGGAGTGAAGTTGTGTCTCAGCTTGCTATGGGAATTGCAGAATTTTGGGGGCTGATGTTTGTTACTTGATGCATAATTATCCTCTTTTTGGGAGTGGTTGCAGGGAGAAAGCGTGAGGAAAATAGGAACTGATTCCATCGATTTTCATCTCCCACTCCCCTGTGAGGAGGCTCAGGGGGAACCTTGTGGCTCTGCACAGCTCCTGACAGGAGGGGGCAGCCGGGGGGGTCGGGCTGTGCTGCCAGGGAACAGGGACAGGAGGAGAGGGAACGGCCTCAGGCTGGGCCAGGGGAGGCTGAGCTTGGACAGCAGCAGGAATTTCTCCATGGAAAGGGTGGCCAGGCCTTGGCAGGAGCTGCCCAGGGAGCTTTGGAGTCCCCATCCCTGCAGGTGTCCAAGGAAGGCCTGGCCGTGGCACTCAGTGCTCTGGGCTGGGGACAAGGTGGGCATCGGGCACGGCTTGGCCTCCATGGGCTGGGAGGGCTTTTCCAGCCTCAGGGATCCTGGGATTCTGTGATTCTATGAACTCTGCACTTGGTTTTTCAGCACTTCTTAATTTTGGTCATATTCTGCTTTAATGGGGAATATGGAATTTATTGAATTGATTTTTTTCAAGGTACTTTGTTTCACTGATGCTTTTCTCCACCTCTCCCCAAAACTGCTCTGGGAAAGCTGATTCTGTGTCTGGATCAGCACTCCAGGGTACAAGTCCAGCTTCCTGCGTGTTCCCTGTCCCTCCTCCCACAGCAGCAGCTTCTTTCTATAATTTCTTTTTCCTCTTTTTTCCCTTTTCTTTTGCCCTGCAGAGAGGCACAACCCACATGGTGTAACACCCACTGCACGTGGAGCTGGCTGAGGAGGGGCTGCAGATTCCCTGCCTTTCCCTCACTGTTCCTAGAGCAGCTTTCCTCTCTCCAACAGCTGCTTTGCATGGAAGGACAGCAAGTTCCCATCACAGCCAAACGTGGCTGGAATCCATCAGCTGGTTCCAAGGTTCTGCTGAGGACTGAGATAAGGCAGAGATAAGGCTGTGCCACTTCAGTACCGGCTCACTGCTGAGGCAAACTGGGGGAGAATAGAAACTACAACTTTGGCTGTTCAGGGATATTGGGAAAGCAGCAAAAGTGTCTGCAAGGGCATCACGATAATTTCTAAATTATATTAAAATTCATCAGCCACAAAAGGTGATGGCAAGAGCTACGAGAGAGCGGCAAGGCCTCACCCTGGGAGGGTGGGGAGGCCCTGGCCCAGGGTGCCCAGAGCAGCTGTGGCTGCCCCTGGATCCCTGGCAGTGCCCAAGGCCAGGTTGGACACTGGGGCTTGGAGCAGCCTGGGACAGTGGAAGGTGTCCCTGCCATGGCAGGGGTGGGGCTGGATGAGTTTTGAGGTCCCTGCCAACCCAAACCAGTCTGGGATTATGGGATTCTGTGATTAAAACCCATCTAAGCCATTAACGCCAACAGGTTTTATTCACACACTGCCAAACGGCTGTTCAGGGAGATCTGGGGATTTTCCAGTGGTTTGTTATTTCATGGACTAAAAGCCAGGAAATCAATGACAGTTTGACAGAAGAACTAAGCTACAAGGATTGATGTACTCAGAAACTCCAGTTCCAGCCCCATAAAGCCAATCCCTTGGGCTCTCTCAAGGCAGTCACTCCTTCAGCAGGGAACTGCCTTGGATCCTTGTCTGGAAGAGCATTTTTTTCTTGGATGACTACAAAAACCAATCTTTTCCTCTTGGGCAAGGTGAGTCCACAGACACTCCAAGCCCTGCTATCCCTGCTTTCTGCTGTGCAGGGAACACAGGAATCTGGCTGTGACTGGTGCTGAACCACACATGGCAAAGGTCAGTTGTCACTGAGGGGAATTAAAGCTGACATCTACTTTTAAAGCTTTGCCTTTCCCAAGAATCACAGAATTCCAGGATGGTTTGGGTTGGAAAGGACCTTAAACCCATCCAGTGCCACCCCTGCCATGGGCAGGGACACCTTCCACCGTCCCAGACTGCTCAAGCCCCATCTGACTTGCCCTTGGACACTTCCAGGATTTAGGAGCTGCGAAAATCAGCCCAGGTGTGTTTTTTCAGGCTGACCTGCACTTCGGTTTGCTTCAGAAATCTTCCTGCCCCACACCCAGTCCTCCCAGGAAAGCTCTTGTAGGTGAGAGGCCTCTGCCTCAGCCACAGCTTCCCTGAGAGTCACAACACGAGCCAGGCCTGGGGACAAGGGGCAGCCTCTGCCCGTCCCCACCTGGGCTGTGTGCCCCCACAGGCACCCCATGCAGCAATTAGAGGAGAAGCAGTAATTAGAGGAGAAGCAGTAATTCACAGGAGAGTTCATCTTGAGCTGAGCCTGTGGACACTACAATGACAATGCATCAATAAAAGAGGCGAACTTTAACCTGTTCTGATGTAAACCGAAAGTGCAGAGGGATGCTGGAGGCTGCTCACTCTGGCACGGCGTGTTCTGGCAAAGCCAGGAGGAAAACAGACCCCTTGGAAGGCCTGGGAGTGCTTGGGAAAAGATTTCACACCTGAAATGCAAAGAGTGGAACGATTAAGGAACAGGGGAGCAGGGAAAACTGAAGCAGAAGAGTCTGAGCTTGGGGTCAGCAAAACAGATTGGAGAAGAGGGCAATGAGGGAAGACAGTAAGGAACAGTTCAGAGAATTCCAGTCAATGGAGGGGAGTGAGAATTTCAGGGAAAAAGCAGATCCCACAACCACACAAGGGGTCAGGGACAGGGTCACCCCCCAGCTCCACATTTTTTATCTCTCCCTATTGGGACCTTTGGGGTCTTCCCTGCCCTGCAGGTCCTGCAGGTTCTGAGCCCCAATCCAGAACAAGTCCCACAGAACAGCAGAGCCAGAGAGGCTTTCAGAAATACCCATCCCAAGCTCTAGGAAAGCTTTTAAATAGATTCTTGACCAGAAATACTTGTGCTTGTAAGTAAAGCTGGTTTTTTCTGAGGCAGACTGGGAAGGAGCCATTATCACTTGGCAAAATGTCATTTTCTAGGATTCATCATCCTAGAAAATTATTAATGAATAAGTGGGGTGCAAAGCAAGGCTTCTTCCCTTGAGATTGTGCTGCTGTGAAAAACAAGGGTGCAAAGAGCTGCTTTACAGGAAGAAATATGAATAATCCACAGGCTTTGGGCTGTGTGCAATGGACTGGAAATATTTCTTCCTTAGGGATTAGAGTTCCTGAAGTTCATTTTGCATTCTCGCAAGCCATTACTGTAGGACACTGAGGCCGTGGAATGATGGCGGCATCACAAAGACAAATGAGAGGCCACTGGGGAAGCCCCTGGGGAAGCCTGAGAGAGGAAATCCTCGCTCCAGCATCATCAGTGTGCATCAAGAACCCCGGGATTCCCACCCTGGAAAAAGCACCAGACCAAGGAATCTGATTAACAGCTTTCAGTTCTTCCATTCTCCCATCAACTCTCCTCTCTAATTTCCACTCCCTCCTCTCTGCTCCTCTGTTTATGGGACAGTTTTTGGAACCACATTACAGCTCCTCAGACAGGGACTTTCTTTTCCCATCTGGGTGAGTTAGGTTGTGACAAAGGTGATGGAAATCCCACCAGGATTTGCAGTGGGCTGGATTTTCAATAGCGCTGACCTAAGGGTGAAACCAGAAACTCCTCCAAACAGGGCAGAACTCACTGATCACTCTGAAATTCCAGCCTGGAGAAGAGAAGGATCCAGGGAGAGCTCAGAGCCCCTGCAGGGTCTGAAGGGGCTCCAGGAGAGCTGGAGAGGGACTGGGGACAAGGGCTGGAGGGACAGGACACAGCGAATGGCTTCCCAGTGCCAGAGGGCAGGGCTGGATGGGATCTTGGGAAGGAATTGTTCCCTGCGAGGGTGGGGAGGCCCTGGCCCAGGGTGCCCAGAGCAGCTGTGGCTGCCCCTGGATCCCTGGCAGTGTCCAAGGCCAGGTTGGACACTGGGGCTTGGAGCAGCCTGGGACAGTGGAAGGGGTCCCTGCCATGGCAGGGGTGGGGCTGGATGGGGTTTGAGGTCTCTTCCAGCCCAAACCATCCTGGGATTCTAAATATTCTTCATGAAGATGGAACTTGTAGATGTGTTCAAAATTCAGCCTTTTGATGGTACCAGAGGGTGTAAAACCAGAGGTTGGTGACAGACTTTCCATTCTTTCAGCCTGGTTGATGCAATTTAGGGCACTTCTGTCCTTCCAAATCCCATCCCAGAACTATCAAGGGGGGAAGAGCCCCCCAGGAGCATCCAGTGCCACCCCAGCAGCACCAGCATCACCCCAAACCCTGGCCCCAAGGGCCACATCCAGACTCCTCCTGAGCACTCCCACACACAGGGACTCCAGCACCTGAGCCATGCCTGACCCAAAAAATCATCCTTCCTGCTCTTCAGCACTCGTGAGGCCTCGTGGAGAGCTGTAAGCAGGGCTGGGAAGGGTCAAGAGGAGGACAAGAAACACACGGTGTAAGGAAGACGATGTTATGTGGTGGGGAAAATGGTCTGAAGGCAAAGCAGTGCCAGTGCTCAAAACCGGGAAAGGCTTCTGAACGCAGGGAATGAACCACCTGTGCTCTGTGTCCATGAGGAGGTGAGAGCATTTACAAAATTGCAACAAAAGAGAGAAAGTTCTTTAATGATGAAACTGAAAAAAATAGAGGTAATATTGCCTGAGAAGGGGGATTTAAAAAAAAAAAAAAAATCGGTTGAGAAGGGGTAGATAGATCTGATCCCTCCTTGGGCTCCCTGAGGTCCTTCCTTCCTGAACCGGTGTTCCCACACTTCTCACACAAGATGAAATGCTCTATTTGCCCCTTTTATCCTCTTCCAGAGCTGACATGAGAAGAAACCAGCGAGTGACGTCTCCTCTGCCTGTCAGCCAACAGAAATAAATCCAGCAGAGCCCAAATGGCCTTGTTTCCTCCATCACAGGAGTGTTTTGGGACCGACATCAATGGCCACCGGGACACACATTGTCCTCCCTCGGCTGCCTGTGCACTGCAGATAGAGCTTCTCTCCTCACAGGCTGGGAAACACCAGTTTCTGGTTCTTTCTTCTGTGATACCAGTGAGGAAGTTGTATTCAGACTCAGTAGAAGATAAACTGTAAATATTTAGTAGGTTATAAAATGTTTCTAGCAGTACCAGACCGGTTCTGCCTGTTGTAGCTCATGGTCTACACGGCAAAAGTGTTTCACTGAGCTGTGGTTACATAAAGAACTTGTCATAAAAATGTTTCCTTATCAACTGTTGGGGCAGGAGGTAATAAATCCTCATGGAATGGATCTGACTCAGGCTCAGCAATGCCCTGGAACACGCGGCAATGCCCCTCAGCACTGTGTGATAGCCATGAATCGATGCTCTACAGACTCAGCAGTCCTGGTGGGCCTGGAGCAGCTCCGTGCCCAGGAGAGGCTGAGGGAGCTGGGGCTGCTCAGCCTCCAGAAGAGCTCCAGCTGAGATGGGCCCCAGCCCTGGCTGGCCCTGGCTGGCCCTGGCTGCAGGGAGGCTCCGAGCAGGGCCCGGGCTCTGCTGCGGGGCCCCAGCAATGGCACCAGAGGAACGGGCAGGGACTGAGCCCAGGGAGCTCCCCCTGCACAGGAGGCACAGCTTCTTCCCTGGGCAGGGCCCGAGCTGGAACAGAGCCCAGAGAGGGCTGGAGTCTCCTCCCTGGGATATTCCAGAGCCCTCTGGACACAGTTCTGTGCTTTGTGCTCTGGGATGATGCTGGAGCAGGGAGCTGGGACCAGATGGAACCCACTCTGTCCCTTCCAGCCTCACCCATCCTGGGATTCCAGGATTCTGGGAGCCGAAGATTAGCAGATGTGCTCAGAGTAAGTGCAGCACCTCATGGCAAAATAAGCAGCAGCAGCCAGGGACACTTTTATCCAAAAGTCTGTCTGGAAAGCCTGTGTTCACCCCAAGAAGCAAAACCTACCATGTTTATAATAGCCAGGATGTTGAGGGCACAGACCTTTGCCCACCAGAGTTTCAAATCCTCCTCTGTGAAAACATTGCTCAGCCCACCGAGGAGTTTGTGTTTGAGGGGGTAGGAAGTGAAAGGTGAACACCTGACTTTACCTTGTCAACTCCTGCACCTGGGCAGGCCCATGGAAAATATGAAACAAAAAAAAAGAGAAGAGGAACTCTTTAGTCTTGTGATCAGAACTGCTGGCTGCCAAAAGGGCGCTGAGCCCAAGCCCCAATTCAGAGGCCGTAACATTCACACTGCATTTGATGTTCACTGCAGCATTCACTCAAACATTTGAGAAATGGACAAACAACACAAAAACACAGATTCCTCCCTTCCCAGACAATCACAGAATCATTCAATGGTTTGAGCTGAAAGGGACCTCAAAGCCCATCCAGCCCCACCCCTGCCATGGCAGGGACACCTTCCACTGTCCCAGGCTGCTCCAAGCCCCAGTGTCCAACCTGGCCTTGGGCACTGCCAGGGATCCAGGGGCAGCCACAGCTTCTCTGGGCACCCTGGGCCAGGGCCTCCCCACCCTCGCAGGGAACAATTCCTTCCCAAGATCCCATCCAGCCCTGCCCTCTGGCACTGGGAAGCCATTCCCCCTTGTCCTGTGCCCCCTTCCCTTTTGGACAGTCCCTCTCCAGCTCTCCTGGAACCCCTTCAGGCCCTGCCAGGGGCTCTGAACTCTCCCTGGATCCTTCTCTTCCCCGGGTGAGCACCCCCAGCTCTCCCAGCCTGGCTCCAGAGGGGCTCCAGCCCTGGAGCAGCTCCGTGACCCTGGGTTTGTGCCAAGGGCTGTGCAGGGGCAGGAGTTGCACTGGGTCATCCGTGGGCCTCGAACTCGGGATATTCCGTGATTTTGGGACACCTCCCATTGCCTGGGGCGGCACCGGGAGCTCCGGCACGGGCGGGCGGGTCCGACACCGCCCTGACAGCGCCGTGACCGCCCTCAGAGCACCCTCAGACCGCCCTCCCCTCACTGCGCCCTCAGAGCACCCTCCCACTGCTCTCCCTTCACACCGCCCTCACACCGCCGTCCCCTCACAGCGCCCGGGCCGCTCTCGCGCAGGCGCCGCCGCCGGGGTTTCCGGCAACGCTGCCCTGGATGGCGGAGCCTGGGGATGGAGAGGCGGCAGAGCCCGGGGAGGGATGGCCGGAGGAGCCGAGGGACGTATGGCCGGAGGAGCGGACGGGCGGATGGATGGCGGAGCAGCGGCGGCGGCTGTCAGTGCCGGGCGGGCTCTGGCTGGCGGCAGTGCTGCTCCTGCTCCTGGGCGCGGTCCCGCTGCCCTGCGCAGGTGGGTCCGGGAGCCCTCAGGGAGCGGGGCTGGTGCGGGGTCTCATCCCCGGGGCTGCAGTGGGAGTGGGGCGCGGGTCCCGCTGCGGTCCCGGAGCTCGGCGGGGATGCGGGGCGGGATCGCGCTGTTGGTGAGCATCTGTCGTGTTTCCGGGGTTTTCATGAACTCACGGAACGGTTTGGCTTGGCAGGACCTTAAAGCCCATCGAGTGCCACCCCTGCCATGGGCAGGGACACCTTCCACTGTCCCAGGCTGCTTCAAGCCCCAGTGTCCAACCTGGCCTTGGACACTGCCAGGGATCCAGGGGCAGCCACAGCTGCTCTGGGCATCCTGGGCCAGGGCCTCCCCACTTTTACAGCGAACAATTCCTTCCCAAGCTCCCGTCCAGCCCTGCCCTCTGGCACTGGGAAGCCATTCCCCCTTGTCCTGTGCCCCCTTCCCTTTTGGACAGTCCCCCTCCTCCACCTCAGTCACACCTGCTTCCAGTGAATTGTTCGGCTGCAGCATGGGACAAACAGCTTTGGAATCCCGGTGTTTTGCTTGGAAATCACAATCTGGCAAAACCTAAGGGATAGATGAGGAAATAAGAGGTAGAACGGCACGCTGGGGGTTTTGGCTCACAGGGCAGGAGCTTGTGCCCTTTCTCTTGTCCTTACACAGCAAAACCAGCTATTGCTCAAAGCCTCTTGCTCAAAGGGGAAGTATTGTAAAGTATTAAAAAGGGGGGCACAGGGACTACTTGTAAAGGCAAAGAGCGACAGGACAAGGGACAGTGGTTTCAGGCAAGAGGGCAGGGCTGGATGGGATCTTGGGAAGGAATTGTTCCCTGCGAGGGTGGGGAGGCCCTGGCCCAGGGTGCCCAGAGAAGCTGTGGCTGCCCCTGGATCCCTGGCAGTGTCCAAGGCCAGGTTGGACACTGGGGCTTGGAGCAGCCTGGGACAGTGGAAGGTGTCCCTGCCATGGCAGGGGTGGGAATGGATGGGCTTTAAGATCCAAACCCAAACCAGTGCATGATTCTAACTCTGGAATTAACAGTAATTGCTCTGCTGCAGTGACCTCTCCCCTTCCCCTGTGCCAAGCCCAGCAGTTCCCTCTGCTGCTGCTCCACGATAAAGCGGTGGCTCTGACTTCTGGGTTCTCCAGAGCCTTTCCTGGTGTCACATGTAAGGGGCCTCCTCTTCCTCCTTCTGCTGAAATATTGACTGACATTTTCCATTGGTTCCTGCACACAGGGATGTCGTAAGCATCGAGCATCATGTGCTCTTCCTGGGATTTCCTCTGACACAGGGGTTTGCTGTGTTGCCATTTCTTGCTTTCTTCTGTTGTTGGACAGATTTTGTTATATAATCCTTATTTTCCACCATCTCTTATTGACAATATTACTTAAAGTCTCATAAGTGAAGTAGTGATGTTTATGTATCAGAACAGTTTGGGGTGTATTTTAGCTCACTGGAGTTTGGCAGGGGAAGGTGATAGGCAGATGTGCTAAAAGCATTTCTGGTTTTTAATCTCTTCTTTCCATGGAAGTCTAACGCCTTATCATGGTTTCTCAGAACCAAGGTGTTATCAGGCTTAAGTGAGCAAACAGGAATGTTTTAAATGTCTGGTTTTTAGTCATTAATAAAAGCCAGGAAGAAGCCTTGATTTTTAGGTATTTCCTTGCATGTCTAGTTACTACCCAAGTCACAAAATTTCTCTGCTAATTAAACGTCACTGAGTTTGCTCCTTCTTCCTGCATAGCTGTTCCTTGGGATTTGTGAAATTAATTTAGGGAAGCAAGCACAAAACTCACTGGGAATAGGGAAATAGGTGAAAGGGTGGATGGCTGGATCCCACAGTCCTGTCTGTAGTGTGGAGGATCAAGAAGTATCCTGACAGACTGGACCAGTACTCCGGGAAACAAGTGCAGTGGCATCGAACAGGAAACTGTGCAGGGCTGTGCTCTTGGCAAAGAGGAGGGCCAAAATATCAAATCTGGGAAAAATAAAGCTTCTACACATAAATTGCACGGCATTGCTCTGTTGGATTTTTTTTTTAGAAAACCCCAAAAGTATCAGGGCAGTGCCAGTTAGAGGGAAAAGATTCGGTCACGTCTCTTATAGCTTCGACTCCCATTAATTAATCTGAGCTGGACTATTGTGAACTTTTTGACACTGCTTCAAGCAAGTTCAACCACTTGGAGGGAATGCAAAAGAGGACAATAGAATTCCCTAGAAAGCTGGAAATTTGGCTTAAAAGGGAAACGTAAAGAATTGGTGCTGCTATTCAGTTTGCTCTTGGTTGTGAGTTGTGTGGAACATAATTGTTAAATGCGTCTGAAATGAAAAATAACGTGCTTGATATGCAGGGGGAGAAGGGACTGCAGAGGGCATATCCCAGATGGAATTTTGGGAAGGAATTGCTCCCTGGGAGGGTGGGGAGGCCCTGGGATGGAATTCCCAGAGAAGCTGTGGCTGCCCCTGGATCCCTGGCAGTGTCCAAGGCCAGGTTGGACACTGGGGCTTGGAGCAGCCTGGGACAGTGGAAGGTGTCCCTGCCATGGCAGGGGTGGGGCTGGATGGGCTTTGAGGTCCTTTCCAACCCAAACCGTCTGGAATTCTGGGATCTAATTCACCCTGTGTGCTCCTGCTCCAGGCCTGGATTACCGTATCTTCTCCCAGGGCCATATTGTAGTTAAAATATTTTATTGTAACACTCTTGGTTGTATCCAGAGGAGGATATTTGTATTTCCCGAGCTATTTCCCAGCTTTACAAAACACTGGCCTGGCTTAAAACATGGCCTGGGTGTCTCCTATCACCCTGTTCTTGGAGCTGGGGAGAAAATCCCTGCTGAGAGCATGGATCTCAACAGGATTGGCCTCCTGCTCCCACACCTTCTTTATCCCAGCGGATCTGCTGAGGTCTAACAAGGAATATTGCAAAGCCACATGCTCTGTGTAAGTTAAGGATTGGAAAAGATGGGAAAGGTACTCCGAATATTAGAATTTTTACCCAAGGTAAACAAAAATACTGTAGTAGTGGAAACGTACTGGTGTTTTTATCAGTTGGAGTCTGTGGGGCCCTCGTTGTCACCAGCCTTTCAGCTGAGTTGTAGCGATCTGTTGGATGAATATCTGGGGAGAAAATCTGGTTTTCCCTTTGTTTTCTTATTTTCTGAGCAAATGTGCTTTGGCGTTCTCTGGGTTTGTCTTAGTCTGTCAGAAAAACAACAAATTCCTTGTGGCAATAAATTCTGTAACCGGAGCCACGAGGTTTTATCGAATTATTTGGCTTTCGTGTTTTTGTGCTTCCAGGAGTTATTTCCCAAAATCTGCAGCCTGTGGATCCCACTCAGTTGTCCAAAAGGATTTTGCAGGATTCAGTCTGTTTGCTTTTCCACACATTCCCTTTCTAGAAGGAGAACTTGTGCAGAATAGGAAATTGAGTTTGCAGTGAAGAGCCTCTCCCAAAATCAAGTTCAGGACAAGCCTTTGTTGTCCAAAGAGACTTTGGCTGCTCAGCTGAGGTAGCATTTATCTGTTCTGACTTCTTCTTAATATAATCAAATATCAGACTGACATCCAACAGCAACTTCAGATGGGGTTAGAAATTGTAACTATCGGGAAGTAATTAATAACATAGCACACAACACATGTAACAGAAAGTCACGGCCAAGAGGTGCATTTTATTTTATTTTATTTTTACTTCGTTTTTTAATTTTATTTTTATTTATTTATATTTAAATATTTTTAAGTTTTTATTCGACTTTTTTTATTTTAATATTTTGTTTTTATTGTGTTTTACTTGTTTTATCCATTATTATTTTATTTTTATTTTTGCTCACCTTTATATTTTTATTTTGTATGTATTTTATTTTTACCTTTTATTTTTATTTTCTTTTCTTTTTATTCTATTTCAGTTTTCATCTTATTTATTTTATTGTTCTGTTCTAATTTTTAGCGTATTGATTTTATTTGTTATTATATTTTACTTTAAATTTTATTTTATTGTCATATTTAATTTTCATTTTCTCTTCATATTTTGTTTTCCTTCGATTGTAATATTTTATTTTATTGTAATATTTAATTTTCATTTTCTCTTCATATTTTATTTTCCTTTGATTGTAATATTTTCTTTGATGGTAACATTTTATTTTCATTTTCTCTTCATATTTTATTTTCATTTTCTCTTCATATTTTACTTTCTTTTGATTGTAATATTTTATTTTCCTTTTAGCCCTTTTGTTGGTTTCCCCTGCCCTGCTGGAAGGTGCCAGCGCGTGCTCAGAGCCGGAGCTCGGCACCTCCCGGCTGCAGCACCTCGGTCTCTGCACCTGCCCCCTTGGAGGTTTCCCGGCTCCCACATTCCCTGTCCCTCACCCTTTCCCTCTGCTCCACCCCCTGGAATCTCCTTTCGTTCCAGTTCTTCCAGGCCGCGCTTCCAGGCCTGGCTGGGGCGTTTTAGCCTGGCTCTTTGAGCAGAGCTGGGGAGTAATTCCCAGGAAAATGGGCTTAAACAGCCCGGGAAATGTGCATTTCCTGAGGGGTCAGGACAATTCCTCCTCCCTCAGTGTCCGTGGATTCCTGAATTGTGGACCAACAGGACAGCTCAGCTCCATGGGAAAGCTCTGCACACACCATTCATTTATCCCAGTTTTTATCTTTATGTTGTTTTCCCTAGGCCAGCCCACCCTGCGGAGCCCACAGAATGTCCAGGTCCGTGCTGTGAACACCAATTTCACTCTGAGCTGGAATTACACCGGGAATGATCCCAACGTGACGTTCTCAGCAGAATTCCAGTGGTGAGTTGTGGCTTCACCGGGAGCCAGCCATGTCTGAGCCTTCTCTGCGTCCTCAGCATTTTCATTCATTGCTGGGCTGCTTCCTCCTGCCAAGGGCAGCTTCCAGGGAGCTCTGGAAAGCCAGGAAGGGGAGGATGGGAAGAGGGAGTCTTGGAATGAAGTGAGTTCCTGGAGCTGGCCTGAATCGGTCTCATTCCTGTGAAGAATCTGATTGTTCCATGGGGGATAAATACAGTGGTGAATACAGAGCTTGCTGGTCGTGCTTCATGACCAGAACGATTCTTTCAGATTTATTGGCACACTTACAGATGGAATTTAGATTCATTTAGTCTCTGTCTTGTTTTGGTTTCTTTTTTTAATTGTGGCCACACACTGAGGATTTGAGGGAATTTTCAGTGTAACTTTGAGTTAATTTGTCCATGTTTATTAATCCCCACCTCTCAGCTGCAAGTTTAATGCCCAATTAAACAATTTAGGTTTTGTTCTCAAAGGTTTCCTTGGTCTCCCTCAGTTGTTCCATATCCCAGTCCTTTTACACACTTCAGCACAGACATTTGGGGTTTTATGGCACTCCCCTGACAAACAAATATTGAAAAACACTTCTGAGGTGAAATTACTGAAATTCCGAGCAGCCTGGGACAGTGGAAGGCGTCCCTGCCCATGGCAGAGGGTGGGACTGGATGGGCTTTAGGGTCCCTCCCAACCCAAACTGTTCTGGGATCTGGGATTTGGGTTTTTAAAAAACAGCTCTTCATTTTGAATGTGGAGATGAGCTGCTTTGAAGACAGATTTATTTAAAAAAATGTAAGACTGCAATGAAATGAAAGACGAGGCAGGAGTTGAGGACAAACAATTACTGCTTCGAGTCTGTGCCTCCCTTTTTTGGCCAGAATATTTTAAATGTCTATGTAAGTCTTTCTTCACTGAGGTGTGGCTGTGTGTTAATTGAAAAAGAGCTACTGAAAACCTAATTATTGATGAACTTCACTTTTCACCTCTGTATTTTATTTTCACTTAATTTACATTCCTGACTCGTGTTAGAATTGAGGGGTTTTGCTGCTCTTACACTTTTTTAACCGCTTCCTTCAAGAAGTGGCTAAGTTGTTTTTTTTTTCAATTTCTTCCAATTTCTTTCAATTTCTTCCCATGAATTATAAAACCTTTGCCAGACTAGGAAATATAATAATACTGAGGATATAATTCTGTGCTTTGGCAGTTCTAGGGTAATTTATAACCAGATAACGCTGATTACAGTGGTCCTGGTGATAAAGGAGCATTACACGGGGCGATGTTTATTAAAGTGAAGAAAAATAAAACAATCTCAAGGCTTTAGCTGTGGGTTGGATTCATCTTTGGGGCTATTTGTTATTTTGGGGCTGTTTCTTTCTGTTGCGGCTGTTTCTTTTGGGGCTGTTTTTTCCTTTTTGGGGGGGCCGTTTCTTTCTTCCTTTCGGGGCCGTTTCTTTAGGGCTGTTTCTTTTAGGGCTGCTCTCTCCCCTGCAGGCCGGAGCTGAAGGACACAGGGTGGCAGGAGCTGCCTGGGTGCCAGGCTGTGGCTGGCACAGAGTGTGACTTCTCCTCAGCCATCTCTGAGTATTACGATGCCCACTACATCCGTGTGAGGGCCCAGGCGCGGCAGCAGGAGTCTCCATGGTCCGGGATCGTGGAAATGGTGCCGGATCAGATCGGTACGGGCTTGGCACTGCTGGGGCACTGTAGCACCTTTAGCACCTGGGGGGGGATTGTGCCCCTCGGCCCTGCTCAGGTGAGAGCCCACCTGCAGGGCCTCCAGCCCTGGATCCAACATCAGGAGGATGTGGAGCTGCTGGAGAGAGTCCGGAGGAGCCACGGAGCTGCTCCAGGGCTGGAGCCCCTCTGGAGCCAGGCTGGGAGAGCTGGGGGTGCTCACCTGGAGAGGAGAAGTTCCAGGGAGAGCTCAGAGCCCCTGGCAGGGCCTGAAGGGGCTCCAGGAGAGCTGGAGAGGGACTGGGGACAAGGGCTGGAGGGACAGGACCCAGGGAATGGCTTCCCAGTGCCAGAGGGCAGGGCTGGATGGGATCTTGGGAAGGAATTGTTCCCTGGGAGGGTGGAGAGGGACTGGGATAGAATTCCCAGAGAAGCTGTGGCTGCCCCTGGATCCCGGGCAGTGTCCAAGGCCAGGTTGGACACTGGGGCTTGGAGCAGCCTGGGACAGTGGAAGGTGTCCCTGCCATGGCAGGGGTGGGGCTGGATGGGCTTTGAGGTCCCTCCCAACCCCAACCATTCCATGGATCTGTGATTGTGGAAAAACCTCGTGTGGTTCCCACTGCTCCTAACAGCAGGACAGGGTGGTTTTCCTAATAGGAACAGAACACCAGGTATCTGCAGGTCATGGAACGTTACAATTCCGTCTTTTCTGGAAAAGCAAAACTATTCCAAGTGGTGCTGGTTTCCTGGCCAAATTTCCTCTCAGTCTGTATTTTTCCCGATTATTTTTCAGAAAAATCCTTTTAGACTGTAGATTTTTGTAGAATCCCAAACTGATTGGGGTTGGGAGGGAGCTTAAAGCTCATCCAGTCCCACCCCCTGCCATGGCAGGGACATGTTCCATAGAGCAGGTTGCTCCAAGAACATTTTCCCTGGAAGTTTGTGACTTTTCAGCAGTTCCAGAGTGGTGCTTCCTTTGATGTTGGATTTCTTGGACTGAGCTAAGTTTTTTGCGTTGCACATTCTAGAATATTTTATACTGATTTTTTTTGCAAACATTTGCTGATAATACTGAATTTTAACTGCTTTCAGAGCCAGGTGATGGTGGTTGGTCCTTAGGTTAAATTTTTATTAGGAACTGCCTGAGAGCCATGAATTAACATTGTGTAGATAATTCACAAAAGTTAAAAATAGGATCCTGTAGGCAGGTACTGTATGCTTATTAATATAAACTGCTTTTTGGGTGTATTTTCTCAAAGTAGACATGTTTAAGTTTTTCTTTCTTTCCATATTTGCAGCTCAGATTGGTCCACCAGGATTGAAATTGCAGTCCACAAATGGAGTCATAAAAGTTAAGGTTTCTCCTCCAGAAGCAAATCAGAGGAAAAAAATGTGGATCAATGATCTGAGTTTTAAATATAACCTGGTCTTCTGGGAAAACTCCTCACATGCTCAGGTATGAGCCCTTTTTTTTTATTTTTTTTGTTATTTAACCCTAGCAGAACTGTCAGAGGTGGACTTTAATTCATGCTCTAAAATGGAATTGTTTGATTCCATCACTGTGTGGTTGTTCCTGTGTGGTTTAAAAGCTGGGGGAGGTTGGGTTTTTTTCATTCTTGCTGTGGGATTGTTTTGTTGGGATTGCCCTGTTCCTGGGATTTCCTTGAGGTGTTGTCACTGTGAAGTGGTTTCCAAGCCATCCCGTGTGTCCTGCAGAGCCCCCAGAGCCCTCCTGTGAAAAGAGGGGAGAAACTCTTCCTTTTTTATCTTTTTAGGGAAATGGGTGTCAGCAAAATTAGGGTAGGAATTGAAGGGCAGTCTGTGCTCTTTTGGAAGATCAGATCAAAATCATCTCCTCAAACAGGACGTGGAGGGGCTGGAGCGTGTCCAGGGAAGGGAACGGAGCTGGGAAGGGGCTGGAGCCCCAGGAGCGGCTGAGGGAGCTGGGAAAGGGCTGAGGCTGGAGCAGAGGAGGCTCAGGGGGAACCTTGTGGCTCTGCACAGCTCCTGACAGGAGGGGGCAGCCGGGGGGGAACACAGGAAAGGACGAGGAAATGGCCTCAGGGTGCACCAGGGGAGGCCCAGATTAAAGATCAGAATAAAATTTCCCGGGAAGAGCGGTCAGGCCTTGGAATGAGCTGCCCAGGGAGGTGCTGGAGTCCCTGTGTCTGGGAGTGCTCAGGAGGAGTCTGGATGTGGCCCTTGGGGCCAGGGTTTGGGGTGATGCTGGTGCTGCTGGGGTGGCACTGGCTGATCCTGAAGGGCTCTCCCAGCCCTGGGATTTTGGGATTGCACATCCAAGGAGCAAAGGGCCCACAGCTCGTGTAAAGTCTGGGAAACCAAAAGCAGGGAGGTGGCAGAGGAGAGGGGGAGTGCTTTGGTGACTGAGGGATGGGAATGTCCTGGTTCCCTTTGGAATATGTGTGGGGTGAATTCCTGGTCGTGACAAATCCCTCCCCACTTCCGTGGCAAAGGAACTCAGAATGCTCCTCCCTCTCCGTCACTGGCAAAATTGGAAACTTCCCTTTTGCTCCAGCTCAAGCGCTCTCCTGCTTTCTCTGTTTGACCTTTTTGAACGGGTTATTGTACAAGTGGGCTGGAAGCCAGAAAAACAATAATTTAAAAATCCTCCTGGGGAAGGGCAGTTCCCCTCACCGGCTCTTTGTGGTTGTTCCTTCCAGGTCCGGAGTAAAAATATTTTCCCTGTTGACACCATCCACGATCTTGCCCCAGACACCACCTATTGCTTCAAAGTGCAAGCGAATCTCCCCGCAGAGGCAAAGAGAGGCCTGTTCAGCCCCATCAGCTGCGTGCAAACCACCCAGAAAGGTACCCAGGCAATCAGCTGACCTGCAAATGGTGGCTCAAATGCAGCTGGCAGAGAGTGAGTTGTTGTGAAGCAGCAGATGTAGGCACAAGGGCCAAAATCCTCCTCATTTTGGTATAAAAAAAATACATGCTAGCTACATTTGCTCTTCTCAGTCAGCATGAAATACGTCAAGGGTAGAGTTTTAATTGCACAAAAAGGTCTTTGCCGTGAGGCAAACTTTGCCCTTAAGTTGGAATGTGAAAACAACAGCTCCCTTGTGGGGTTTGGAAAACTCCGTTTTTGAATTTGTGACTGAATCAGGAGGAAAAGCAAAACAAAAGCCTCTGGGATACTTGGCACTCTATGAATGCGCGGAAAGTTGGGCCCAGCTTAAAAAAATACTGGTTTTACATAATCCTTGGTGGGTTGATCGTTACAGCTGCTGAAGAAAGGCTTTGAGGTAGCAGTTTGCCCTTTTGTTGTGTAAAATCAAATTCTCTTAGGTGCTGTTCAGGTGCTTTTAGATGTTTATTTTAGGAAAAAATAACTGTAGAAAGAAAGTCAAATATTGGATTGGGCAGGGGTGGTCCATCATAATTAGTTGATGGTACATCAAAATGTAAGTAATTCATAGTAAATGAAAATTCCTTTACAGATAAAATACATTAATTAATACACGTGTGTATTTTTAAAATATAAAAATAAGTAATACGTGTGCATTTTAACAAAGTATTAAAATAATAGCTGCATGTTTTAATAAAACATTTTAAAAATGAAATATTATAATGTGTATTGTGTCTTTTACACATTTTTCTCCCCCTGTCATTGCCAAACCGGTTTATTTCTGCTGCTCTCAACATTTCTGTACTTTAGGTTTTTTCTGCATTGATTTTTAGCTGATGTTTTGGGTAAAGGTTTAATATGGTGCTGTACCTACCACAGACTTCATTCTTTATAATGAATAGATGGTTTTTATATTTTCATCACTGAAAATGTAGCACTGACGTGAGAAATGTCCATTGGGTGAGCAATCTCTGTCCATAATATCAAATTTTTGGGTAACTCTGGGTTTCCTTTTCACCCTGAGCAGTGACTGACCTTCTGTGTGCCACCAACGTGAGTGTCCTGGCTTTGAACATGAAATTCCAGCTGCTCTGGAATAACCAGGATAAACAGCAGGTGAACTACAACGTCCAGTACCTCACGTGAGTTCAGCCGTCCCCAGCTCTGTCTGCCGGTCGTGGCATCTTCAATCCCATTTCCTGGATTTTGCAAATAGTTCCCAGAAGTACAAATTCAATATTTAGTGGCTTCATGTATTAATTAGTGGCTCACGGATGCTGAAAGAATTCCACAAAACATCTGATCCCTGGAATTCCTGGGCAGCTTTTGGGAGTGTTAAACACCTGACGGAAAGGACTCCTAAATGCTGAGTCACCTTTTTGAAGCTTGACATTTTTAAAACTTGAATTGCTTCGTGGCTTTTTGAGTGGGAAGAGAGTAGAGGAGTGAAGCTGAGCACAAACGCAGGTGCTGGAGGTTTTCAGTTGTCAACGGCTTGGGTTTCCTCCGGGCAGACCCACGAAGGGGAGAAAACCCACGGTGGCACAGCTGAAAAGCACTGCATCACACCAGAAAAATGCAGCACATAAAAAACCATCAGGTCATATAAAAAACCAGTCAAGTCCTATAAAAAAACCCATCGTGTCACGTGAGAAAACCCTTGTGTCACACCAAACCCCATCATATCGTAGAAACCAAGTATGTCACGTAAAGAAAATCACGTAAAAATTCGTGTTACATCAAAACCCAAGGAATGCCATGAAAAACCCCATCGTATCCCATAAAATCCCATTGAATCACATCTCCAGCTGTTGCATAAATATGTGGCCAGCACCTAACTGAAGAGGAGGGATCCCCCTGGCATTCCTTGGGAATTCTTTTGGCGTGACAGGAAAATAATGGACTGCACAGAGCTACGTGAGAACTTTTCCTTTGCACGTTCAGAACTTGTCCATCCCACGTTTCATTTTCTCTCCTGAGGCTCGGTTAAAGCCCTGGTTTGGATTTGCTGACCCTTTAGCCTTCATTGTTTCACTCACATATGAAATGTCTCACTTTAAAATATTGGGTTTTTATTAAAAGAGGCCTTTTTTCCCCCAAACTGAACCAACTGCAGCACAAACAAACAGGATTTATTTGAAGAGTTCAGGGACCTCACATCAAAACTCTTGGATTGTCTCTTGCAGTGGGTACCTGAAGAAGCTCAACGATGATTACTCAGACAAGTGGCTCAGTGTCCCCAGGTGTGAAAACATCACCAGCACCCGGTGCAACTTCTCCTCCATCATCACCACCACGGGATTTTATTATCTCCGAGTGCAGGCCAGGGCGGGACACAACAGATCCTGTTTGTCCAGAGAAGTCAAAGTCGATCCTCTGAAAACAAGTGAGGAAATTGTTTCCTTAAATGTTCATTGCTCAGCAAAACTTGTGCCTTAATGTCTTTATGAGCTGGCAAGAGACTGGAGAGGGGATTTCACAAGGGCTGGAGGGCCTGGACACAGGGAATGGCTTCCCAGTGCCAGAGGGCAGGGCTGGATGGGATCTTGGGAAGGAATTGTTCCCTGGGAGGGTGGGGAGGCCCTGGCCCAGGGTGCCCAGAGCAGCTGTGGCTGCCCCTGGATCCCTGGCAGTGTCCAAGGCCAGGTTGGACACTGGGGCTTGGAGCAGCCTGGGACAGTGGAAGGTGTCCCTGCCATGGCAGGTGTGGAAGGAGATGAGCCTTAGGGT
The DNA here is from genome assembly GCA_013397935.1 of Dasyornis broadbenti. NCBI lineage: Eukaryota > Metazoa > Chordata > Aves > Passeriformes > Dasyornithidae > Dasyornis > Dasyornis broadbenti. The sequence continues at coordinate 46,014 of VZRN01004541.1, read as the reverse complement.
CTCTTCCCACCCAAACAGAATCCCAGGATCCCTGAGGCTGGAAAAGCCCTCGCAGCCCATGGAGGCCAAGCCGTGCCCGATGCCCACCTTGTCCCCAGCCCAGAGCACTGAGTGCCACGGCCAGGCCTTCCTTGGACACCTGCAGGGATGGGGACTCCAAAGCTCCCTGGGCAGCCCCTGCCAAGGCCTGGCCACCCTTTCCATGGAGAAATTCCTGCTGCTGTCCAAGCTGAGCCTCCCCTGGCCCAGCCTGAGGCTGTTCCCTCTCCTCCTGTCCCTGTTCCCTGGCAGCACAGCCCGACCCCCCCGGCTGCCCCCTCCTGTCAGGAGCTGTGCAGAGCCACAAGCTTCCCCCTGAGCCTCCTCGGCTCCAGCCTCAGCCCTTTCCCAGCTCCCTCAGCCACTCCTGGGGCTCCAGGCCCTGCTGACACAGATTGGCCCAGAACCCTGCAGACACCCAGGAAAAACCAGTTTTCCATGACCGTGACATTAAGTTAAAAATCTGTAACTGTCTCCAGAGAGAAATTATGGCAGTTTTTGGCTTTTATCTTTTATCTTAAGTTTATAGTTTTTAGCTTTGTTGCACTTTCGTGGTTTTGTGAGAAACATCACCTAAACTAAAACTAAAAAGTTTTACTTGATGAAATTATCTTTCATAAACATCAAGCAATGTTGCTCTAATATGTGGGGTTATATTCCACTGCCTGAAGATGGAATCAATAGTTATTCCATATATTCCATTCCAGCCTTCCCGTGTCAAAACTCTTGATAATTAAATAATTCTTCTATAAGATAACAGTGAAAAAAGTTGAAATATTTTGCAGGACTTGGTATTTTGAATAAAACGATGAAATTATACTTTTAACTGTATGTTTCTTTAAAACTATCATTGTTTTCACTGACAGTATTTGATGCAATATTTTTATTTGTATTTCTTCTGTTGTATTTTTAATTTTTTTAAATTGTTTTCAGATGGAATTGGCCCTCCTGGTGTAAGGCTGGACCTCAGTGACACTTTGCTGCACATCCTCATTTCTCCTCCAGGAGAAGGTGAGGATGAGGTCATGAGGGACCATTATGACTTATCCTACAGGATCCTCTACTGGAAGAATTCCTCAAACGAGGAGGTATGAACTAATTCAATGCTGTATAAAGTTGATTCTGACTTAAGTCCTGCGTTTCAGTTCTCCCTATGAAGCCTTTTGTCCAAAAGAGAGACAATTCTGGTGTATCAGTCTGAAAAAAGTAAATTCATTGGGTTTTTCCTGAAAGATTCTGTCAAAAATCTGGTCACTGTGACGTTTATCACCCAGTGGTTGAGATTTTAATGTAACTTTTTGAGAAATCTGATCACTGTGATTTTTATCTCCCAGTGATAGGTTATCATCTCAATTTCCATGGATGTGGCCATGTGCAATGCGATGGAAGAAGCTCATAAAACACTAAGGTCCCACATGTTTTTAGCTCCCATTTGAATGGATCTTTCCATATTCTTTAAACACTTCTTGGAGCAAAATATTTCACAGTAATTGGTAGAAGCGGGGAAGAAGAGAAGGAAAGAAACTGCAGCAGGAAGGAGCTTCCTGGAAATTTGAAATTGTGACATTTCGGGGTGGGGGAAGCACTTGGTTCTTGTGAGAAGTGTTTCCTGAATTTTGCTTAGGAGATCAGTTGGGTTTCTTTTATTTTATTCAATCTCAGGGAGCGGAGTGCTGGAGTCACCGTGTCTGGAAGGCTTCCAGAGGCATCGGGGTCTAGGAAGGGTGAAGGGCGGGGCCTGGATGAGCTTGAAAATGTCCCCAGCCCTGATGATTCTGGGATTGCAAAAGTGCCTGACACTCCACAGAATTACTCCTCCATCAGAGGCTGCCGTTCTCACCCGCATGAGCGACTCCTGGGCTGTCCATGTGATCCCACCCCTCCGTTTTTCCCCGTTTCCCTTTGCAGGAGGAGGTGGGGCAGAAGGAGGTGAAGCAGACCATAGCCACGGTCCCTGAGCTGGCCCCCTCCAGCCTGTACTGCGTCAAGGTGCAGGCGATCTCCGAGCCGTACAACAAGAGCGGGGCCTTCAGCCGGCAGCAGTGCATCCGCACCCCTGCAGGTGGGCGCAGCATCGCTCCTCCGCTGCAGGCCTTACCTTCTCTGGGCACCTGACGGCTCAAAGCTCCTGGCAGCGCAGCGAGCACCTCGCTGGGCAGAGAGCCTCGGCTCCCAGGCCTGCATCGCACGAATTCCTCGCTGCCTCCGCAATTCCACGTTTTCGGGGGTGTTTTAGCCTTGAAATTGTCTTGGTCCTTCTGTGAATGAATCTCCTGAAGAGTGAGGAGATAAATCAGACTCTTCAGAGCTGGAAGCTCGCCTTGGTGCAGTGGGAGGAGTGGATTGCACTCACAAAGCAGGAACAAGTTCTGTGGTGAAGACAATTGGCCAAATTCAATTTTATTAACACTTGAGAGATTTCTAACTCCCCAAACTGCCTTAAGGCTAGGAAAATGGAATACCAGCAGGGCCACTGGCTCACATTTAGGATTCATTTATATTGTGGTCCTCTCTGCTGTGTCGTGTCAGGCCTAAAAAGAACCAAATGCTACTTTTTACCTGAATAAGATTAATATTTGAATCTGTGTTAGTTACTAGCCTTCCCCATATCCTGCTATTTCAATGAACCTCTTTAAACCCAAGCAGTACCTTCAAGGCAGGCCATGCTCTGGCTTTCCCGTGTTTTTATATCCCAGTGTGAAAATCTTCCATTCTTTGATCGTAAAAAAAAAACCCGATTATGAGCTTCGAGTTACTTGGAAAGTGCTGGTGTCTGTTAATGTAAATGTCACCAAACTCCCTTCAGCTGGTTGTGAGAGTCATGGAATCATGGAATGGTTGGGGTGGTGAGGGACCTTAAAGCTCATCCCATCCCACCCCTGCCATGGCAGGGGCACCTCCCACTGTCCCAGGCTGCTCCAAGCCCCAGTGTCCAACCTGGCCTTGGACACTGCCAGGGATCCAGGGGCAGCCACAGCTGCTCTGGGAATTCCATCCCATCCCAGGGCCTCCCCACCCACCCAGGGAACAATTCCTTCCCAAGATCCCATCCAGCCCTGCCCTCTGGCACTGGGAAGCCATTCCCTGGGTCCTGTCCCTCCATCCTTGTCCCCAGTCCCTCTCCAGCTCTCCTGGAGCCCCTTCAGGCCCTGCCAGGGGCTCTGAGCTCTCCCTGGAACCTTCTCCAGCTGAACACCCCCAGCTGGGTGGGACTGGATCATCTTGGAGGTCTCTTCCCACCTTGGTGATTCCACGTTCCTGTATTGGAAAGTATTTTGTGGCTTTTTTAAGCAAAATCTTCTGAGATACAGGCACAGCATCAGTTTTCCTGGTGCCCATGGCTGGGTGATGTGGAAATTATTTGATAAATACTGCAGCACATTTGGAGCTGATCTGTTCTTCCATCTCTGCTGGTTTTGAATACCTCAACTGAATACTTTTTATTCCCAATTTTAGGTACATCTTTGCCACTGATCATTTTTGGAATTTTCATGGGTGCCCTGATGGTTGTGCTGCTGGTGGCCACTCCTCTTGTCTTTGTGCTCTACCAAGCCTACAGCAAAATCAAATACGTGTTCTTCCCCTCCTGCCAGCCCCCCCTGAACATCGAGGTGAGCTCTATCTTCTCAGTCATTAAACAGCTTTTTTTAGGAAAATTAACTTTAAATATGATGGGGAAAGTATTTATCTGTCATCCTGTGGTCTTGTGGGTCAGCCAGGGTTCATTTTAGAGGTTTTAGCAGTGGTCTCCAGGCCTTCGTTTGACTTCCAGCTTGGCACAGGTGGTGCTTAGGAGGGATCCTGTTCTGCAGTGAAAAGGGCAACACTCAAGTGTGCCTTGAAACCTCGAAATGTGGATTTTCCTTCAGTTCTGGTGGCCTCTTCAGGCTCCAATCCGTGAATTGGATCCATGGATCCATGTTGCAGTTCTGTGGCGATTGACAACTGTGAGAGCAGGAAAAGGGTGGAGATAAAATGTTGAAGTCACCCTTTAGTGTTTGATTCTGTGAATGCAGCTGGGAGGTGGGAGCTGGGCTGTGCTGCCAGGGAACAGGGACAGGAGGAGAGGGAACGGCCTCAGGCTGGGCCAGGGGAGGCTGAGCTTGGACAGCAGCAGGAATTTCTCCATGGAAAGGGTGGCCAGGCCTTGGCAGGGGCTGCCCAGGGAGCTTTGGAGTCCCCATCCCTGCAGGTGTCCAAGGAAGGCCTGGCCGTGGCACTCAGTGCTCTGGGCTGGGGACAAGGTGGGCATCGGGCACGGCTTGGCCTCCATGGGCTGCGAGGGCTTTTCCAGCCTCAGGGATCCTGGGATTCTGTGAACTAAACTTCATCCTAATTTTGAGTTGGAGAACTTAGAGAAACAGCTGGTGTATTATGGGTAGAAAACCACACGATGCTGCTCAATATGAGCATGGAATTCCTGACTGGTTTGGGTTGGAAGGGATCTGAAAGCTCATCCCATGGCAGGGACACCTTCCACTGTCCCAGGCTGCTCCAAGCCCCAATGTCCAACCTGGCCTTGGACACTGCCAGGGATCCAGGGGCAGCCACAGCTGCTCTGGGCACCCTGGGCCAGGGCCTCCCCACCCTCCCAGTGAAGAATCTGATAAATGAGACTTGTGTGACTGTGGTGTTCAGCAGAATTACTATTTCATTCTTTTAATTAGTATATAACTATTCTTTATGAATGTTCATCTCTTTCCCTTCTGCTTCTCTCCTCAGGGCTTCGGAGCACAGCACTTCAGCAGCCCTTACCTGTCAGCTCCAGAGGAACCTGTGGAAAATTGCTGTGTGATTGAATCCATGATCACAGAAGAGGGAACTCAAATTGACTTTACAGATTACAAACATTCCAAACAGAGCAGTCGAGACTCAGGGAATTATTCCAACGATGACAACACTTCAGGGAGTAAAGGATCCAAAGAAACGCTGGAAAAGGAAATCCTGTAACTTTAGGAAAACAAAATTCGCCTGTTGGACTGGCAACTTCATAACCACCTCAAACCTGTTGATGCTGGAAGTCCCAGCCTGAGTGGGACACTGGGACCTTTGGGGTGGCCGTGGTTGGGTTCCAGAGCTGCCCTTGCCGAGTGAGAATGGCCCAGGTGTCCACACCCCAGCCAGGGCTGCCCTGCTCCCCCAGGAGCAGCTTTGGGCCCTTCCTGTGCTTGGAGCTGATGAGCAAAACCCTCCCCTGCCACCAGAGCTGCTCCCTCTCATGGAGCTTCGTGTTTACACAGCCAGAGGAGATCCATGCTGGACACAGCCCTGTGGAATTCTCACACTTTCTCTTCCGGCCCCTGGGCAGTGCTTGGCTCAGCAGGTCCGGAGCTAAAGGTGCCAAGGGAGCAAGAGGAGCAGCAGTGAGGAGGCTCTGATTCCTCGTGGATGTGGCTGGGGCTGCTCCCCGTGCTCGTTCCGTGTCTCACCCCCCATCCTTGGCATGCCCAAGGCCAGGTTGGACACTGGGGCTTGGAGCAGCCTGGGACGGTGCAAGGTGTCCCTGCCCATGGAATGGATGAGCTCTAAGTCCCCTTAAACTCATTCTGGAATTAGCAGGACCCCAGTGGAATTCAGGAAATGCCTCTCCAGAGGGATGAGCTTGGCACTCAGAGCTTTCCCAGCTTTGTTTTGCCAACAGACTTTTCTTTGGACAAAGGATCAGGATATGCTGCAATAACATTTCAGTTTCCGTATTTCACATTTTCCATACTGTCCACTCTCTTCTGGCATCATTTTTTTTTAAGTACCTTATTTTTTTATGAAGAAACTGCTTTGGAGTAAACTGGGTTTGAACATCCCATGGGCTGTGGTTTGTTCTAACAAGGAACTCTTGGTGTTTATATATCTTTTTTTTTTTTAATTTTGAAGATATTATCTAATTTTATAAATTTTTGCTGTCCCTGTGTTCATTGAAGAACATAATAAATTTTGCACATTTGCTTCTTATCCCTTCTTGCTTCTGTGGGTTTTTGGTGTAGTGGCATGGAAGCTGCCCAGTGGATATTTGGGAACTTCCCAGGAGCTGCTGCGCTTCCTGAAAAACCCCATGTGAAGGATATCGCGGAATATCACATATAAATTGAATCAAGGCTGTCTTGCGGGGGGTGGCATAATTTGGACAAAAGTTAATTAAAGGGAAGGATTTCACTGCCAGATTTTAAGGAAAGCACCCAGTGAATGTTCCTGAAAAAAACAGGATAATTCACAGGCAATCCCCGTTTTCCTCTGAATGTAGAACCAAACGGATGCTGATCAATGTGTATTTATTGTGATTGTATTTCATGCTTTGAGTGTGCTTCCAGAAAATCTTGTATCAGCTCTTTTCAGTGTGGCCAGAAGGAGCAAAGCCAGACCTGCAAGGTGACGAAACTCCTCGATACGATGGGTATTTAAATAAATACCTGATACGAACATTTTCACAACAGTTAATAATAGTTAATGAATATTTTTATTATCTGATATATAAACTGGAAAACTAAGTTCCTAAATACCCAAGTCAGCCTCGTTCTGAATTTTCAGATGTATCCAGAAATACCGGAAGAAGGATTTGACCGGAATGTTTCAGTTCGCAGAACTGCTCAGCGCAGAGTGTGCGAGGGAGCTTTGTTTTAAATGGATTTGTTCAGTTCCAGGGTCTTCCTAAGGAATGTGGCCCTTGAGGTGCTTTCCTTTTCCCTCGTTCAAGATATTCCCAACAAGATGATCTTGGAGGTCTTTTCCAGCCTGAACGATTCCGTAATTCCGTGATTCTCTTCACGGAATTTCTCCAGTGGGATGAGATCCAGTCCTGGTGATGAGGGGATCCTCCCAAATTCCCTGGGTAAATCCCTGTTGGATTTCCCAGGAGTGATGGTTTAAATCATAAACAAATCAGTCAAACCCGATTTTCTGCAGCCAGAACCACTTCATCCGTGTTGGTTCTGTGGGATAACTGGAATGAATCAGCTTCCAGCCCCAGCCAGCGGAAGGGGGATGAGGCAGAAGTTCCTTGTCACGGGATTGAGCTGAAAGGACTCCAACATCTGGGAATGATTTTCCATGTTCGGTCCCACGTGCTGTGACTTTCCCATGACTTCTGCCTTTGGAATGGGCTCTCTTATTAGCTTTCATTATTCTCAGGGTTTACTTATTTATTTATTTAGAATTGGTTGAGTTTAAATTGTGTATTATTAGGATTTATTTAGAATTGGTTAGGTTTAAATTATTCATTATTAGGATTTATTTCTTTATTTATAATTTGTTAGCTTTTAATTGTTTATTATTATGTCTTATTTATAATTGGTTAGGTCTTATTTGTTATTAGGTTTTATTTATTTATTTAGAATTGATTTGGGTTTATTTATTTATTCCTAAGTTTTATTTATTTAGAATTGATTAGGTTTTATTTATTTATTATTTGGGAGTTTATTTATTTCTTTATCATTCATTAGGTTTTAGTCATTTAAGTTTTACTTGTTTATTTTTTTTTCATAATTGATTAGGCCTTGTTTACTTATTAGGATTGATTTATTTAGAATTAATTAGGTTTATTTATTATTAGGTTTTATTTATTTAGAATTTACTAGGTTTTATTTATTATTAGGTTTTATTTATTTATAACTGATTAGTGTTTGTTTATTTATTAGGTTTTACTTGCTTATAATTGGTTGGGGTTTATTTATTTATTATTCGGTTTTATTTGTTTATTTATAATTGATTAGGTTTTGTTTTATCTATGATTAAGTTTCATTTATTCAGAATTGATTAAGTTTTATTCCGTTATTATTAGGATTTATTTGGACTTGATTAGGTTTTATTTCTTTATGAATTGTGATTTATTTCATTTCAGAGCCGTGTCCTTGCTGGCGGAAGCCCGGTGAGAAATGCGGATCAGATGATGGTGGAGAAGGCCATGGGTGGTGAATCCGTGTGGGGTTTGGGTTGGTTTTGTGGGAATGCTGTGCCGAAGGAGCGGTGTGCCTCGTGCTCAGCTGTTGGGTGCAGCTATGAGGTTCGTGGGTCACGGATGCACGAGGATGGAATTCCTGCTGGCTTTGCTGGGAATCCCCGTGTCCTGTGGGCAGGGCAAGCAGAGGAGTTGTGCGGGTTGGCTCTGCCCTCTCCCTCCTCCCACGTGGTGATTCCCCTCAAGATGAAATCCCTGGGAGCAGAGGCACCTGGGCATGGATAATTCCATGTAAATGAGGGAATGCTGGGAAGTGCAGGGCACATTCACCTTTCCCCCAGTGATCCCCCTTCCCTCAGCTCCCTGGGGCCACACCTGGAGCTCCATGGCCAGAACAGGAGCCTTGGACACCCTGGAGCCAGCTGGGAATTGCACAGAGGGGTGAGGGGATGGGAAAGGCTCCTGTGGGGAAGGGCTGGGACAGCTGGGATGGGCTCCAGGATGTGGCTCTGGGAAGGCTCCAGGATCCCATCCCTGCCCAGGGTCTCTGCAGGGAGGGCAAAGGGCTGGGGCTCTGGCAGTGGTGCCCAGGGCTGGGGCACAAATGGGACACAGGAGCTTCCCTGGAACATCTGGGAATTCTTTTTCCCTGGGAGGTGCCCAAGCCCTGGCACAGATTGTCCAGAGAAGCGGCTGGAGTCTTCCCATCCCTGGCAGTGCCCAAGGCCAGGTTGGACACTGGGGCTTGGAGCAGCCTGGGACAGTGGAAGGTGTCCCTGCCATGGCAGGGGTGGGGCTGGATGGGCTTTGAGGCCTCTCCATCCCAAACCATCCCATGATTCTGTGAAGCCTGGAAAATTCTGACAGATGGGCTTCAGGCACTGAGGGCTGGTTGTAGGTCAAGGCCAGAATAAAATGAAAATTCTCTGGTGCTTAAATTCCATTCCCTCAGTTCCCACCCACCCCTCCCCAAATTTCCCTCTCCACAGCACCCAAGGAAGAAGGGCAGGGATGTGCTTTAGGAATCCCAAAGCATCCAAAGTGCCTGTTCTTGGCAAAGTGGATTCTTTCCCATTGCTGCCTGTGCCAGATTATCTGAATTTCCCTAAGACTTGCTGCAGTGATTGAACACAGATTGTTTAAAATAATTTCTAGGAACTTAAGCAGAATTACCTGGAATTTTTCCAGCAAGATTTACCTGAGAGGAGTGGTGGCCTTAGGAAATCCTAGTTTTCATGACAGGTGACAATTCCTGTCTTGTTTTCCCATGAAAAAAACTGCTCAATCCTTCAAGCTGTCACTCTGCTAAAACCAATATTCCCCTGAAGTCCCACATGACATTGTGAGCACGCAGGACAAACCATTTAATTTGGCTTCTTTGAAAATATTTTGGCAAACTTGAAAAATTTGTGTTTTGATTTTACAGCAGAATCCAGTAGATCTTGAAATCCCAGGACAAAGGCTCTTGGCTCCTTTTCTTTGCACAGGGAACAACTGGAATGCCAGGAAATCCTGATTTAATAGAGAGAGGAACCGACTGTGGGCTTTAGTCAGTGATGCTGAACCATCTCGGCACCGCAGTAACAGCAAAATTCCTGCAATCAGTAATTAGACCTCAATGAAAGCAACACGTGATGGGGTTAATGTGGCAGAGAACCAAAGAAACTTGGGCTGGGCCATGTTTTTTTTTCATGGAGACACTTGGAAAATCCCGTAATTTTTAATTAGTTTTATTTAAATTATTATGAAGTTGTTATTTTTAAGTTTAGTTTTTCTCTTCCCTGCAGTTTCTGGGAGAAATCCCACAAATGCCATCATTAGTACCAAACCCAGCCCTGTTGCCTTGGTGACGCCTTTTCCCTAAGGCAGCAAAAGCAAAATATTTTCTCAACAAAGGTGTCCGTGGCAGCTCGGCTCGCCTTTCAGGACCTTTATTTTCCCTTTCCTTCATTGATGGATTTATTTCCATCCAGGCATTTTTTGGAAAAGTTGAGGGGGTTCCTGGCACACCTGTGTTGGTACCTGAGGCTTTGAGCTCCATCTGCTGACCTGGTAAGAGCAAATTAAAAATCAGATCCATTCCAGTCTCTGGAAAAATGATTCCACTGCATTCCTGGAGCTAAACCACACCCAGGAAATTTCATTCCTGGAAAGCAGAACAATCTGGAACACGTGGGCAGTTTGGGGTCCTCTTCCCGTGGGAAGGAGGATACATTTACAGAGTTTTCTGCCTTGTGTGGGTGTTAAGGTTGCAAATGTATAAATGGGACACAATCTCAATTCTCCCTCACACACAGCTCAGATTCCCTGTCCCAGCTGGGGCTGGCACATCCCTGCAGAGCTGGGCTCTTCTTTCCCATGGAAGAACTCTTCTTTGCCCTGCCTGCATCCCTCACTACATCTGGACTTGTTTATAAAAAGTGTTCACCTCCTCTCACTTCTGCTGAGCTCCGTGACTGAGTCACAGTAAATTTCTCTTCACTCTTTCCCAGCAAAATGCCCTTTTTTGGGTGTTGGGGTTTTTCACGAGGGCCCTGGTGGCCTCCTGAAAGCTCCTTCCCTTCGCTGCTGTGCTCAGTTTTCCCTCATCCCTCACTTTCTCGCCAGGGGAGGTTCAGATCAGAGACTGGAAACAATTTTTCCCTGGGAGAGCGGTCAGGCGCTGGAATGAGCTGCCCAGGGAGCTGGTGGAGTCCCTGTCTCTGGAAGGGTCCCAGTGGAGTCTGGATGTGGCCCTTGGGGACGGGGTTTGGGTGATGCTGGTGCTGCTGGGGTGGCACTGGGAGTTTCCTGTGAGCAGAACCAATGCTCAAGCAGACAATGTGCCCTAGGGTGTGCTCCTTAAAGAAATCTGTTTTGATCTCCTCACATCCTTTGAAAAATCCCCCACCAGCAACTGCACCAGTGAGGGATCCTCGTCCAGAGGAGTCATGGAGCTGCTCCAGGGCTGGAGCCCCTCTGGAGCCAGGCTGGGGGAGCTGGGGGTGCTCACCTGGAGAAGGGAAGGATCCAGGGAGAGCTCAGAGCCCCTGGCAGGGCCTGAGGGGGCTACAAAAGGAAGGAGAGGGACTTTGTGTATGGGCAGAAAGTGCCAGGACAAGGGGCAATGGCCTTAAACTGCCAGAGGGCAGGGCTGGATGGGATCTTGGGAAGGAATTGTTCCCTGGGAGGGTGGGGAGGCCCTGGCCCAGGGTGCCCAGAGCAGCTGTGGCTGCCCCTGGATCCCTGGCAGTGCCCAAGGCCAGGTTGGACACTGGGGCTTGGAGCAGCCTGGGACAGTGGAAGGTGTCCCTGCCATGGCAGGGGTGGGGCTGGATGGGCTTTGAGGTCCCTCCCAGCCCAACCCTTCTGTAATTCCGAGATTCTACTTAAATGTCACTATTTGAGGAACTGACCTTTTTTTGGCCACTGCGATCTTGTTGTTACAACTCTTTGCAAGTCTCAATATCATGCCCAGAAAGCCTAAATTAAGGATGAATTTCAGACATCAAGACAAGCCTCTTCTTAGAAAAGCTGATCAGGCAGACAAGTTTATACGGGCAGATTTGGGGTGTTTATGTCTCCACATAAGTAGATCTCTGTTTACTCTGCTCATGGAAACTGCTCTGATCAGGCACTGCCTGACTGCACTTCCTCTGTCTCCAGGAGATTCGATTTCATCACAGAATTACTGTAAATGAATCACTAAACCTATTTTTTTTTTTTTTTTACTTTAAACATTACAGCATGGTGACATGCACACACAGAGCGAGCCCAAGGGCTCCAGGAAAGCCTGGCCCAGCTCTGAATTCACCAGCAAACCCCAAATCCTGCTCTAGGTCAGAACACAGAAGCTGCAAACACAGGGAGGGAGGAGCTGCTTTTCTCCTTCCTGATCTCTTTGTGACCTCTCCTTTTGAGAGGCACAAATTGTGTCACCTGAGCCTCATGAAATCACAGAACCCCAGAATGGTTTGGGATGGAGGGACCTTAAATCCCATCCAGTCCCATTCCATGGGCAGGGACACATCCCACTGTCCCAGGCTGCTCCAAGTCCCAGTGTCCAACCTGGCCTTGGACACTGCCAGGGATCCAGGGGCAGCCACAGCTTCTCTGGGAATTCCATCCCAGTCCCTCCCCACCCTCCCAGGGAACAATTCCTTCCCAAGATCCCATCCAGCCCTGCCCTCTGGCACTGGGAAGCCATTCCCTGGGTCCTGGCACCGAGTCCCCTTTGCTGCCGTGCTGGGAGTGGGGACAACCTGCAGAGCATCCAGCAGGGCTGAGCTCCTGCTGGGCCACATCTGTGTCAACTGCTGAGCAAACACAAGGATTTCCCAGCTCTGGCCTGGAGATCAATGCTGACTGACATTCCAAACTCTTCCCGGTGCTGCCTCCTGGAAATGCCAAGCGTGGCAGCTCCAGCTTTCCAGGTAAAACTCAAATCTCTTGCTGGGGTGACATAACCTCCTCACCTCTCTGTGCCTGCACCTTTCGGTTTGACACCTTCCAGGGCCTACAGGGGCTCCAGGAGAGCTGGAGAGGGACTGGGGACAAGGGCTGGAGGGACAGGACCCAGGGAATGGCTTCCCAGTGCCAGAGGGCAGGGCTAGACTGGAGACTGGAACCAAAACGTCTTTCTGAATTGGAGATGCCTCTTTACACGTCTCAATAATTTTCCATCTTCCTCCAAAAGGCAGATGAGGGTCCAGATCATCCCAACACATCAGCAGAGGCACCACAGCAAAGTTTGCAGTGGGAGGGTTTGAGTCTGACCAGACTAATACGGGTTTTCTGTAAGAATTTTTTTTCCTTTTCATGTCAGGCCAGTATCAAACAACTCAATTCTGTTTCCCTTCCAGGAAGAAGACTAAAAACGCAAGCAGCAAACACCAGGAAGGGCAAGGAATGAGATAAAAGCTTGGAGAGAGCTTTTGGTATAATAAGCCTGGAATTTGTTTAAGGCTTTCTGGGGTGTAATTTGAAGAGGACACGGGAATCCTTCTTGCTTTTCTTCCTTGTTCCAGTTTCCTGCCTGAGTCGTCTGTGGTTCTTTACATGAAAGGAGGGACAATTGAGGAACACAGGCCCAGGGGCTGATTTCTCTCCTAGGCCACTGTGGTCCTAAAATTGTTCACATCCCAGCCACTACCTGGTATGGAACTGACCCTGGGTCTGACAAAGGATTCGTTTCCCCTGTCTGTGTCTTATTTTTACACACCTTCCTTATCTTTTTGTAGGTTCAGTTTTTTTTCAAGATTCGGTGCCAGAAATTTGGCTGCAGGAGAATCACGGAATCATTTATTCCTCACTGTCTGATTTGACATTGACTTTGCTTTCTTCTGCCTTAGCTCCAAGACAAGAAAGCCAATGCACAGAATTTCCCCTGTAAGTTCTGCAGATTTCCTGGGTTATTGATATTCTTTTTTTTTTT
>VZRN01004541.1:20216-30342 GCA_013397935.1 Dasyornis broadbenti | reverse complement strand
CGGCGGCGGCCGCAGTCCCTGGGGCCGGGGCTCAGCCCGTGCCCGGGGCTGGCTCGGGTCTCTCCCGGGGCTGCTGCTCCCAAACCGCCGCTGTGGGCTGGGCTGGCCCGGCTGTGGCTGAACGTGCGCGGAGCGGGATCCATCCGGTGCTCGTGGTGTGGCCGAGGTTTTTGAGATGGCACCGCTTCATTCATTAAAGGCCGAGTAAACGTGCGGATGGATGCACGTTTGGAGTTAGGTTTGATGGAAATGCTCTCCCGTAGCGGGGGTTTGCTCTGCACGCTGGGTCTGGGCTAGAGCTCAGTAATCCCCGATCCGGGTCTGTACCAGGGGAGCCCCTCTGCTCTGGAGCCAGGCTGGGAGAGCTGGGGGTGCTCATCTGGAGAAGAGAAGGATCCAGGGAGAGCTCAGAGCCCCTGCAAAGGCCTAAAGGGGCTCCAGGAGAGCTGGAGAGGGACTGGGGACAAGGGCTGGAGGGCCAGGACCCAGGGAATGGCTTCCCAGTGCCAGAGGGCAGGGCTGGATGGGATCTTGGGAAGGAATTGTTCCCTGGGAGGGTGGGGAGGCCCTGGCCCAGGGTGCCCAGAGAAGCTGTGGCTGCCCCTGGATCCCTGGCAGTGTCCAAGGCCAGGTTGGGCACTGGGGCTTGGAGCAGCCTGGGACAGTGGAAGGTGTCCCTGCCATGGCAGGGGTGGAACAAGATAATATTTAAGGTCCCTTCCCGCACAGAGCCCTCCATGATTGAAGGAGGTGTGCCCAGAGCACGGTGCTCGCTCAGGCACTCAGGTTCTCCATGAGTTCAGCATGTCCCATGTCCTGGTGTTGGCCAAGATCTGCCTGACCAGCCTGACACTGCTGAGGCCTGTGGGGCTCTCTGGCTGCTCCAGGCCTGCATGGCTGGGCTGAGGCAAACCAGGGCAGGGCCTGCTGCAGTCAGAATTGCCTGGTTTCATCCCATCAGCTGCAGTGGGACTTGCAGGGAGCTCTTGGAATCACAGAATCCCAGAATGGTTTGGCAGGGACCTTACAGCTCATCTCCTTCCACCCCCTGCCATGGACAGGGAACCTTCCACTATCCCAGGTTACAAGAAGAGAAGCCACTTTGGTGCACTAGAGCAGCAAAAGTCCTCACAAAATCCCCCACACCACAGATCCCTTTTTTGCCAGTGTAGCAGAACAGTTGTTGTCAGGCTGGTGCAGGGGACGGGATTGGGAATCCCTGAGGAGCAGCAGGAGCTGGGACACGGGTGGGTCACTCCAGCTGAGATGCTTTCACTGGCTTTGACTTGTGGCTTCACACTCCGGTGTGTGAAAGCTCTGACTTGTGGTGTGAAACGTCAGGAAGCCTCTGCAACAGGAAAAAACAATCTGAGCCTTCTTCGGCTGCTGCTCTGAGAACCAACCCAGTGAAAACTCCTTCGAGGAGAAAAAGAAAGGTGGCACCTCTCTAGCTTTCCCTGGCGAGGGAGTTTGGGTTTTTGATGGTATTTGGATCTCCAGGTGCTGTATTTGAAATGTTGGTTTTGTTATTTTGGCTCTTACAAACTGGAGATCAGCAGGAAGTTGGGTGTGTGATTTCAGCAGTTGCAGTCACTGCCCTGTCAGGGTGAGGGATGCGACAGAAACACCGATTTCCCTCGGTGTGTTGTGAAAGCAGCTCCTCAGCCTCGTGGCACCCTCGTGTTCAGCTGCAAAAACAGAGGGGCCGATAGCCCCTGCAGTGTCTCTGATAAGCTCTGCCGTGTTTCTGAGGCTGGCAGGGGAAATGAGCTGTTCCTAAATGCAAAATAATCAGTGTGCAGGCGTGGGATCCCTGACTGGGTTGGGTTGGGAGGGACCTTAAATCCCATGCAGTCCCGTTCCATGGGCAGGGACACCTTCCACTGTCCCAGGCTGCTCCAAGCCCCAGTGTCCAACCTGGCCTTGGGCACTGCCAGGGATCCAGGGGCAGCCACAGCTGCTCTGGGCACCCTGGGTCAGGGCCTCCCCACCCTCCCAGGGAACAATTCCTTCCCAAGATCCCATCTCACCCTGTCCTTCATTGCTCTTTTCTTTACTTGTTTTTAAGGTGGCGTGGGAATTGCTGCCTCTGGTGTTTTGTTCTGAGAGTTTCCTGGGATTCTGTGGAATGGGTGCGTGTCAGATGTCTGAGGGCACAGATGGTGTGAGATACCTCACCACGTGCCAGACCAGCAGTGAGAGTGCAAGAAAGAATCTGTGTGACTGGAAAGTGAAAAATTCTCATGAATGAAGAGAAGGCTCCTTAGGGGCCTTCAAAACACCTGCAAGGTGAATGGTTTAGGAAGCTGTCAGGAATATCCAAGGGGTTTGCAAAGCTGAACGAGCCCCTTGTGTGTGGCAATGTGTGAGTTCTGACAGCACTGCTTGAGAGCTGAGGCTAAGAAATTAATAACAGGCCTGATGAAAGCTTTGAGAGAAACATGGACTGGTTTGGGTGGGAGGGATGTTTAAGGTCACCCTGTTCCACCACCTGCCATGGGCTGGGTCCCCTTCCACTATCCCAGGTTGCTCCAACCTGGCCTTGGACACTTCCAGGAATGGGGCAGCCGCAGCTTTTCTTGGAAAACTGGAGTCAGCTCGTTATTTGGTATTTTGGACTTAGGGTTTAATGCACCTTGATGTAGAAATAAAAAAAAACCCCGAACTTTTAATGTGACCCCAAATTCCCAAAGAAACCTGGGCCAGAATTTGGCTCGAGTGCTTGATCTTCTGATATTGTTGATGGGAAAAGTAACAAACTGTGTCTGAGGAGTCTCTGTTCTTCAGAACAAAATCTGAACTGTTGTGATGCTGGATATCTTGTCATGGTTGTCTTTGTCAGGCCAGGTTGGACACTGGGGCTTGGAGCAGCCTGGGACAGTGGAAGGTGTCCCTGCCATGGCAGGGGTGGGAATGGATCATCTGTAAAGTCTCTTCCAACCCCCACCATTCTCTGATGGTGTGAGGCGATCACTCCGTGGAGAAAAACACACCAAGTGCAGAAGGAAAACCTTTCTCCCTGCTGGGACAGGCCCCAGGGAAGCTGTTGTCCAGCAAGGCAGGTCCCTGGAGCTCCCAGGATGTGTTTGGAGAGAGCCCTGAGCAGCCAAGGCTGCTGGAGCTGGCCCTGCTTGGAGCCTTGGCTTTGTCTCCCATGATTTTGGTTCTCTTGCTGTTCCTCCCTGTCTCCAGCTCCCCTCTCCTCCAGCTGCTCCCTCCCTTCTCCTCAGCCCTTCCTCCTCTCTGCTGCCTCCATTTCCATCCTGGCTCTTTGCCTGTGGCTTGGCTGCCCTCCCTGCCGGCCCTGGGTAGGTCTGTCCCTTTCTGGCCGTGTTCTAACCCCAGCAGCTTCCTCTTCATCCTCTTGTGCTGTCAGGGCCGTGGTTTTTCTGTCGTTCAGACACAGCTCTTGGCTTCCACCATCACCTCCTGACCTGGAGCTCGAGGCCGATGGTGGCCCCTGGGCCCACCCTGGGGCTTCTGGAGGGACTGAGTTTGGGGGACATCCCCACCCACGGAGGTTCTGCCCTTCCCTTCCTCGTGCAGTCGGTTCCAAGGTTGGCAGAACGTGAGGTTTGGGAGGGGATGAGGCACTAGCTGTTCCTGAAGGGTTTTTTTCCAGCTGGCTCCTGGAAAGTTTCACCAGAGTTACCTCAGCGTTCTCAAGAGTTAGCAGGAGGAAGATGAGTGGGCAAAAGTGCTCTGGGTTGTGCACAGAAGCAAATGTTGAGTGCAGATTACAGAAACAGATAGGTTGCTGTGATAACCAGGAGTCAGAGAAGGATCTGGAAAACACATCCTGGGAGGAACAGCTGAGGGAGCTGGGAAAGGGCTCAGGCTGGAGCAGAGGAGGCTCAGGGGGAACCTTGTGGCTCTGCACAGCTCCTGACAGGAGGGGGCAGCCGGGGGGGGTCGGGCTGTGCTGCTGTGTCCCAAGGGAAAGGAGGAGAGGAAATGGCCCTAAATTGCACCAGGGGAGGCTCAGATTAGGGATTAGAAGCAATTTTTCCCTGGCAGAGTGGTCAGGCCTTGGAGTGAGCTGCCCAGGGAGGTGCTGGAGTCCCTGTGTGTGGGAGTGCCCAGGAGGAGTCTGGATGTGGCCCCTGGGGACAGGGTTTGGGGTGATGCTGGTGCTGCTGGGGTAGCACTGGCTGATCCTGAAGGGCTCTTCCCACCTTTGGGATTCTGGGACCACCATTTATGGACCTTCATTTATGGCTTCATGGGAAGCTGGGTGGGATTTATGGTTTTGTGCTGGACTTGGTACTTTATGTTCTGCATGGAGTGAATAAAAGCAGGAAGTTTGAATTCATAGAAACAGAGAATCCCACACTGGTTTGGGTTGGGAAGGCTCTTAAAGCCCATCCCGTGCCATCCCTGCCATGGGCAGGGACACCTTCCACTGTCCCAGGCTGCTCCAAGCCCCAGTGTCCAACCTGGCCTTGGACACTGCCAGGGATCCAGGGGCAGCCACAGCTGCTCTGGGCACCCTGGGCCAGGGCCTCCCCACCTGAATGTACCAGAGCCTCTGGAAACAGAGGGAGGAGGAGGGGAAATGGTTTTGTCTGCGAAGCACAGAAAAAAAAATGTATGGTGATGGAATTTGGAGACCAAAATTTGGTTTCTGTGCACTTGAATGTTTCAATAATTATTTTTCTTCCTCTTCTTCCTTTAGAACCTTCTCCCCATTTACCAACACCAAAGGATGTGGAGATTTATTCCTACAACTTCCAGAGTCTGCTGAGGTGGTCTCCCGTTCCAGTGGAGAACGGCTCGGTGTTGTACACAGCCCAATACAAAACGTGAGTAAACAGCTCTAAAACCAACTTGTTTTGTTCTAATCCAGGATACCAGTTGGTTTTAAAAACCAAATAAACCCTAAAAATGAATAAGCACGGAATGAGAGCAGGTTTTCTATCACAGATGTTTTTCTGTATTTCCAAAAGCAGCTTCTGGTGACTGATGGGCCCTTAGCCCGTGATGTGTCCTCTCGGCTGAGGAGAGATTGAAGCCCTGAGGACACCCAGAAACATTGCACAATTCCCTGAAGAATTTTATCCTTCCCTGGTTCTCTCTGGGCAATTTAAATTTCCCCAGATGCCGAGGGGACGGAAGAGCTGAGAGGGCCCTGGGGTTAACTCCAGATTAAAGTTGTAATTTTGTAACGCGTTCTTTCTTTACCAAAACCGCGGGGAGGGGGTGCTCCAGGCAGCTGCACTGCTGTGCCGGTGGTTTGTCTGTGTTATTTGTGATTTATCCGTGCCCTTTGTGGTTTCTCTGTGTTCGTGCCTCTGCAGAGGGTTCTATGAGCACTGGAGCGGCATGGGCTGCTCGCAGATCCCGCAGACGCACTGCGCGTTCCCCGCGCAGCTCCGCCGGCGGCGCTGGACCATCCTGCTGCGCGTGAGGGCCCAGCTGGGCAGCGCCACCTCGGCCTGGGCGCTCACAGCTCCCTTCGTGGCGGAGAGGAACAGTAGGTGCTCTCCCTCTGAGGGGATTGCTCTGGCAGAGCCGTGGAGACTGCTCTGGCTCTGCTGCGTGCAGCCCGGTGAGAGGGCTGCGGGGTTTTGTCTGCAAAGGCTGTGAGGCCTCACCAGGGCCTGCTCTGCTCTCTCAGGTGTCAGCAGAGAAACCCCCGAGTCTGCTGGGGTGGGTGAGCCTGCAGAGAGCCACAGCCTTCTTTTGTTGTAGGATTTTCCGTCTTCTCATTTCCCCCCTTAGCTCTGCCCGCACACACGCGCGTGAACCCCTTGGATTTGTGGCAGTCTGAGGCAAAACCTCCTCTTCCTGCTGGACAGATCCCTCTTCTGACAAACAGAAATTCTCCTGATAAATAGAAATTGTTCTCATAAACATAAATTATCCACAAAGGACACACTTTAAATCATAGGATCCCAGAATGGGTTGGGTTGGAAGAGACATTAAAGTTGCCACCCCTGCCATGGGCAGGGATGCCCTCCGCTATCCCAGGTTGCTCCAAGCCCTGCCCAGCCTGGCCTTGGACACTTCCAGGGATGGGGAATCCACAACCCCTCTGGTGTGAACAAGAGTGTTTTCATTGTTGTTCTAAGATCTGCTCTCTACCTTGCTGTACTGGGTTGCAGGATTGAAAACAATAAAGTCAATGTTCAGTTTAAAAAACACCTCTGAAATGGGAACAAAGCAGAGGGAGGGATTCGTAGACTCTTTAGTTGCTGATCTCCCAGGCTTGCTGAGCAGCAGTGATGGTGCAGGCTCCAGAGTCTGATACTTCCCCTGGTTCTAAATCCTGGCTTTTCTGTGGCAGCAGAGTGAGGAAATGCTGGAATCCTGCATTGAGCACTGGTGCATGCACAGCCTGGGCCGCAGGATTGTTTGGGATGGGGACCCTCTGGGGGCTGGGACAGCACCAAGCTGATGGGAACATGGGACAAAGCAGAGGCTTGGGGTGGGAGAGGAGGAACTTTCTGGGGTCATTCTTGTGTGGCTGCTCTGGAGATCATTCCCAGACACCAATCCATGGGCTCCTCCTTCAGTGCTTGGATCAGAGCTGCTGGGTTTGAGGCACAGTGAGGAATTGGTGATTCAATTCATGAATTGCTGTTAATGAGTACTTCTGACAGTACTTCATTGGTATTTTTCATGATTTAGACCTCAGAGCAATTCACGAAAGGAGGTCATCATGTTTATCTTAAGGGACGTGGAGTCATCAAAGCAAAGAGAGGAAAATTCGTTATTCCTCTTCCAATCTATGGACCAAACAGTGGGGGTTTAGGGAACATGGAATATGTGGAAGGCTGATCAAAGGAAAAGATAATGATTTTGTGGCCAGTAACTGCAGATGAACTCAGATACTTCTGAGTATTAACCCTTGGTTAATGTTTACTGAATTTCCAGGAAAAGTTAAGCAAATATTGTAAGTGCATTAAGTAGATGAAGTAATGTTTCCTCTTTCTTGAGCAAAAGCTGTCAATATTTGGGATGTTTGCTGAGAGTGTCCAGGGAAGGGAACGGAGCTGGGAAGGGGCTGGAGCCCCAGGAGTGGCTGAGGGAGCTGGGAAAGGGCTGAGGCTGGAGCAGAGGAGGCTCAGGGGGAACCTTGTGGCTCTGCACAGCTCCTGACAGGAGGGGGCAGCCGGGGGGGTCGGGCTGTGCTGCCAGGGAACAGGGACAGGAGGAGAGGGAACGGCCTCAGGCTGGGCCAGGGGAGGCTCAGCTTGGACAGCAGCAGGAATTTCTCCATGGAAAGGGTGGCCAGGCCTTGGCAGGGGCTGCCCAGGGAGCTTTGGAGTCCCCATCCCTGCAGGTGTCCAAGGAAGGCCTGGCCGTGGCACTCAGTGCTCTGGGCTGGGGACAAGGTGGGCATCGGGCACGGCTTGGCCTCCATGGGCTGGGAGGGCTTTTCCAGCCTCAGGGATCCTGGGATTCTGTGGAGCTGGAGCCAGCT
Organism: Dasyornis broadbenti; assembly: GCA_013397935.1. Taxonomy (NCBI): domain Eukaryota; kingdom Metazoa; phylum Chordata; class Aves; order Passeriformes; family Dasyornithidae; genus Dasyornis; species Dasyornis broadbenti. Next base: position 22,916 of record VZRN01004541.1, on the reverse strand, counting down.
GTGCACCCCAGCGTTTCCCTGCTCTCTCTGTGGTTTTTTTTCAGCCACTCTGGGCCCCCCCAGGGTGAACAGTGTGAATGTCAACCCTGACTCGCTGCTCATCAGGGTCAGCCCCCCTTTCACCCCTGAGACTGGGGACATTCTCCAGTATCACGTGTCCTACTGGGAGAACACAACAAGTTCTACGGAAAAAGTAAGAATTCTCTCTAATTTGTTCTTTGTGCCTGGGGACTGAGGGATGTGAGTCAGTGTCTCATGGCAGAACAGCAAGTGGGGGCAGAAAATCAGTGCATTTTGTGTCCAACAAGGGTCACTGTGTGGAGTCTTGGGAAAAGGGGCCTTGGCACAAGGATTGCTGCACTACCAAACTTAGAAATGTCTTTCCTTTATATGGAAAAGGATTAAATCCCTCTTCGGATCCGCTGAGAGAATTGGTGCCAAAGGTGTTTTTTGATATATCAGAGTTTTCTCAGGCAGTTTGGAAAACTCTGGAATGTCCTTCCTCCTTTGCTGTGCTGGGAGCTGCAGGAGCAGCTGCTGGGGCCTGGTATGCCTGATCCAGGCAGGGAGAGGAGGAGGTGTTAGGAACATACTGGGATGAGCTGGGATGAGCTGGTCCTGCTCATCCTGAGGCTCAGAGGTTTTGGGATCATCCTGTTCTCCTGCTGCTGCCTGGGGCCCTGGGAATGGTGCTTGCACAGGCCAGAGGTGCAGGAGAGGTATGAAGTCGAATTAAAAAAAAACAAAAAACCCAAAAAAAGAGGAAGAAACTTCCAAATGATGTCAATGTGAAGTCAAACATTTTAAAAACAGAAGTAGATAAAAACTTATTTTAAAAGCCTTTTTGCTTCAAAGTCCTTGATAAATTGCCTCCGCTTCCTTCCTGCCTTGCACCCCTGCGTGTTTTTCTCACACACAAAATACCTTCAGTCGAAAGCCAGGAAAGGAGTCATTGTGGTTTCATTTTCCCCTCCCCTTCCCTGTGTTTTGCTCCCTGCCTCAGCGGCTGCAGAAGCTGCATCAAAACTCCCAGGAAAACTGAAATATTCCACTGCTTCTGTTATTTTGGAAAGCTGAGTGAGGAAAGACAAAATCTGGGCTCCTTGAATGAGAAACTTAAATGGGGGAGGGACATTTGTGCTGAAAACAGGTGTGGTTTTTATAGTAACGCCTCTTTTTGTGTGTGTGTGTCTTTTTAACAGAAGCTAAATGAAAGCAAGACACTATTCCAAATTGGAAATCTAAAGGAATCAACACTTTATTGCTTCAGCATTCAAGTGCAGTTGAAGATCTACTCCAGTCACTTGTTACAAGGACAGCCAAGTGCCCCAGAGTGTCACAGAACGGCCCTCAGTGGTATGGAGCGGGAATGTTATTTTTGTGTGGAGTGGGATGAGGTAGAACACGAGTCCTGGATCCCCTGAACTGGTCCATTCCACACCCAGACTGTCAGGAATGCTGGGAGCACCATGGGGAGTTCATACTTGGCATTAGTGCAAAATAATCAGGAATTTGCAGCCAGGGATGGAGGGTCTGTGTTCTATTCGATCCGTTCTCCTTTTCCTTCATAATCCTGCCGTAAAACGGGATAATGGAGTTGATCCCAGGGCTGGAGCCCCTCTGGAGCCAGGCTGGGAGAGCTGGGGGTGCTCACCTGGAGAAGAGAAGGACCCAGGGAGAGCTCAGAGCCCCTGGCAGGGCCTGAAGGGGCTCCAGGAGAGCTGGAGAGGGACTGGGGACAAGGATGGAGGGACAGGACCCAGGGAATGGCTTCCCAGTGCCAGAGGGCAGGGCTGGATGGGATCTTGGGAAGGAATTGTTCCCTGGGAGGGGGGGGAGGCCCTGGCCCAGGGTGCCCAGAGCAGCTGTGGCGGCCCCTGGATCCCTGGCAGTGCCCAAGGCCAGGTTGGACACTGGGGCTTGGAGCAGCCTGGGACAGTGGAAGGTGTCCCTGCCATGGCAGGGGTGGGGCTGGATGGGCTTTAAGGTCCCTTCCAACCCAAACCAGTCTGGGATTCCATAAATAAGAACCTGCCGCTTGTATTTGGACTCTTTCCTTCTTTTCCAGAGGCAACCCGAGCTGGATACGTCGTCCCCCTCTTTGTCTTGGGGTTCCTCGTTGTGAACCTGGTGGCAGCTGGTTTGCTGTTTCTGTGGAAACACCGCCAAAAAATCAAATACTGGTCTCAGCCACCTCTGAAAATCCCATCACACTTCGAGGAGGTACGTGGGGACCTTCAGGGTTTCTGCTGGAGGAGCTTGGGGGAACCTCAACAAAAGCAGGCGTTGCCCAACAGAGACAAACAAGTGATGTCTCAGAACTGTGGCCTTTCTGATTGTGATCTGCCACTTCTTTCCTCTCTTGCTGAACTGAAGGGTCTTTTCTGTGTCCTGGGTCACAAACCTGGCTGTGCTTTCCCGGAGAAACCCGAGCCTGGCTCTGATCTGGTTCCTGTTCCCGTTTCTTTGCTCCTCTCAGGCCTCAAACTGGGGCTCACTGGGAGCAAAAAGGTTTTGTGACTCAAGGACTGGAGCCCGGTCTGAGCAGGAATTGGATATGGAAAAGCAAACCTGGATTATTTTTAATTACCAAACCCTGATTATTTTTTTTGAAGCCTCAGGATGATCTCAGGGGGATGTTCCTGGGCTTCTCCTCTTTTTTCTTTTTTTTTTTTTTTCTTTTACCAAGCTCCGGTGAAA
>VZRN01004541.1:6512-20211 GCA_013397935.1 Dasyornis broadbenti | reverse complement strand
CTTTAGCAAGGCTCAGATGAAAAAGCTCATCCTGGGGTGTTTCCCTGCGGGTAGTTCAGACATTTCTGTGCTGAACCACGTGGTTTCGGTCCTGCTCTTCTTCCTCTTTCAGTCCTTACACAAGAAGCAGCCCTTAAGCAAAGCTTTGATTTAAAAGTTCTTACTCAGCCAAAGAATCTGGTTTTTTTAAAGCTTTTGTTTGTGTGCAGCTCTTGGAGGTGGATTTTTTTTGTCTCTGAGCACTGTGGGAGTCCTGTGGTTCTGGAAGTGATTTCCAGCTTTTTGTAGCCATGGGGATGAATGAACCCAGAGTAAATAATTTTTTGTCTTCGTGCTGTGTCAGCTGACATTTCATAGGGGTTGATTTTCAAGTGAAGTGTATCTCATTTAGGGAGAAAAAATCCACGTACTTTGTGTTCAAATGGTAAAAAACCTCCTTGTACAGTGTATTAAAATGGTAAAAAAAATCCATATACTGTGTATTAAAATAATAAAAAAAGAATCCCTGTAAGTATATTAAAATAGTAAAATATCCTTGTAGAGTGTATTAAAATAGTAAAAAAAAATTGTTCAGGGTGTTAAAATAACTAAAAACTCCTTGTACAGGGTATTAAAAGAATTAAAAAATAATTGTGCAGGGAATTAAAAGAGTTTAAAAAATCCTTGTAAGTGTATTAAAATAATTTTTAAAAAATACTTGTACAGGGTATTAAAAGAATTAAAAAATAATTGTGCAGGGAATTAAAAGAGTTTAAAAAATCCTTGTAAGTGTATTAAAATAATTTTTAAAAAATACTTGTACAGGGTATTAAAAGAATTTAAACTATAATTATACAGGGTATTGAAATAATTTTAAGAAATAATTGTACAGGGTATTAAAATATTAAAAAAAAAATGTACAGGGTATTAAAATAGTGGAGCTGTTCATGCAAAGGACCTGCAGGAACTGAGGCTCATCCTGTGTTCTGGAGGCACAGGATTCATTTTCCAGGTTAACGTGCAGCAATGGTGGATCCTCCCACACAGCAACGAGCCTGGGATGGGGCAGGACCAGAAATGAAGGAGAAGAAGGGAACTTGCAGAATGTTTGAAATGTGTATTTCTGATAAGGATCAGCCAGTCTGGGGCCTTTCCTGAGCACCAGGGGTGGGGAATTCTGAATCCTTTAAGGCAGGTCTGTGTGAACTGTTGTAGCTCTGCAGGACAATCCTGGGCTTCCCTCATTCCCAGCAGGATCTGAGCTCTCAGGGTCTGACTTGCAGGGGGCAGAAAAGCCAAGCTGATGTTTGTGTCTGCCATTTGCTGACGTGGATCTGTTGGGGCTTTTGGAAAAATAATCCCGGGGCTCATTGGCCTTGCTGTGACGGCAGAGAAAGTGAAGCCTTACCTGAAACTCACCTGAATCTGCCCCACTTTCCTAAAGCTCCTTGCTTTGCTTACTGGCTCTCATTTGATTTATTACCCTTGGAAAGCTGCTGAGTTAATTCTGGAGGGAAAGGGAGCAGAGGGGGAGGCAAGGAAAGGCAGAATGTCAGGGGGGAATTCCTGGTGACAGGAGAAGGTGCAGCTCCCGCTTGCCGGGCACTGATCAAACCAGGACCCTGGATCCCGTTTGCTCCATCACTCAGCTGCTGGATTCCTGCAGCTGGAGGATCTCCCAGCTAGGAGATCAGGGAGTGATTTTTTTTTTTTTTTTTTTTTTTTTTCCCCTAAACTCATAGGAATTTGCTTGAACTCACATGGAAATACTGGCAAAAGTTTATTAAAAAAACCCCAACGCACCCGACCAGGAACTGCAGCTGCTTTAACTCACTGGAAGGGGTGTTGGAATGCTCATTTATTTCTTTTGCCCCCCACAGAAATAAGGGGTTTTTTTTAACATTCTCCTTGTCTAGCGTGGTTTCAAGGAAGCCCAGGATGGAACATGCAGGTGGCAGCTCCTGCCATGGGTTCTGGCCTGGAGCAACTTGTTTTCCTCTGGGATTTCTAACAGGGATCTAACCTGGTGTTTTCTGGGTTTTTCCAGTTCCTGAGGGACCCTGGCATGGCTGGCTTGGAGGAGCTGGACATTCCTGCTGAGGATGAGCCCCAGGCTCTCGTGGTTGGAGAAGGAAGTGGCCTGGAGGGCGAGGCTCCTTCACCCAACACCTCCAAGGACAGGGAAGTCCCTGAAGGGCCACCCCAGTGAGTGTCACCTGCTCCAGGACTATCCAGCAGCTGCTCCTGTGGTGTGGCTGCTGGCAGGACAATCTGGACCATGGACCCTTGGGATGAGCTCCAGGGGCTCCTGATGAGCTTCCCCCTGCTCCTCGCTCTGCCAGAGGCACTGGAAAGAGGGAACGTGGAAGGGAAAGGAAAGGAACACTAAATTGCCTGAAGACAGATGGAGGAAAAGGGTAAACTCCCAGCCCGGGGTGGAAGGAAGCTTGGAGGAACAACAGCACTTTACTGGTGTAGGATAACCTGGGGTTTTTCATGGAGTGAAAAATGCACTGTGAATTCCATTTTATACTGGTTTTGTTTTTGTTGGCAGTAATACTCCTATGATGCCCACCCCAGACTGCTTTCCTGAATTATTTTGAGGGCAGGACAAGCTAAAAAGAAATTTGTGAGTACTTTCCTCAGGATGAACCTGTGCCAAGAACCCCTCCCAGGGAGGCCTGCTCGTATCTGCCTCCTCCCACCTTCCTGGAAGCATTAATCTGCTCCTGCAGCCAGGCCAGGGCCCTGCACACCACAAAGGACTGGAAAAGAATTTTGCTCCGAGTTTTTACAGCGTGTATCAGTCACTGTCAGACACTAAAACCTCTTGTTGACCGCCAGCAGAAGAAAAGTTGACTGAGAGTTCTGTTTTTAGTGCCTTAAAGCAGAAGAGCCCAACTCCAACCTCACATCACCCCCTGTGGGGTCTGGAAGTGTCCAATAAAGCACAAAGAACAAGTGAACCTCTTCTGTACTAAAAAGATGGGGCGTAGCTGGTGTTTTTTCCTGGGTTTGATACGAATTGGTTAAAAAACCACCAAGCACTGGGGTTGTTTGTTGGGAAGTGCCTGTTTGGAGTGCCCTGGTCCAGGCAGAGCTGAGGTGCCACCGGCTCAGCCTTTCTAGGGACATCCCAGGCCAGCAGCTGCCAAAAGCTTCGTCAGGTGTTTCCTTGCAGACCGGATCTAATCCCCTGGGATTACACAGCCTGCTGACACAGGGAGCTCCAGGCAAGCCTGACTCATGTGGGAATTGTCACATCAGCACCAGCTCTGCTTTAAATCACCCACCCTGAGTCTGGGCTGGGAACACATGGGGGACCACAGCTCCCACAAGGGACAACCTCATGCACACCAGGGGACAGAGACAAGGTGAAAACAAAACACCTCCTGGGATATGTGTGTGTATTCCTGAATAAACCCAGCACTGGCCTGCTGTCAGGGATTATGGTGGTAGATACTTTTACACCAACAGGTCAAAGTTAAAAAGCATTTGCTGAGAGTAACTCCAGGGTTGTTGTCACAGAGCCCTCCCTGCCCCTGGGCCTGGGCTGGAGCTGCCAGAGGTGTATAAGTGGGAATGGCCTCTGGCACTGGGAAGCCATTCCCTGGGTCCTGTCCCTCCATGCCTTGTCCCCAGTCCCTCTCCAGCTCTCCTGGAGCCCCTTCAGGCCCTGCCAGGGGCTCTGAGCTCTCCTTGGAGCCTGCTCCTCTCCACATGAGCACCGCCAGCTCTCCCAGCCTGGCTTGTGTGTTCAAGTTCCAAGTCCAGGTACAAGATCTGGCAGTGGGATTAATTACAGGGACTAGAAATAGGCCACACTCCTTCCTGACTTCCTGTAAAACCCAACAAACATCCCAAGCTCCTGGGCAAGAAACCTGACAGACCTGAAAAGAAAAGCCTGATTTTGCTTCTACATGGTGCAAGCCTTGTGCAAAGGTGAGTTCCTGTGCAATTACCCTGTGAATTCACTATTTTGAGAACATAAAACCATTTTTACTGCAGTTTTCTGGAATTACCAGCAGTGAGCAGCCCGTGCCTCCTGTGGGATGAGGTTACTCCAGCCAGGGCACAAGGGAAGCGCCAGAACTGGCTCCATCTCCTGCCCCTGGGAGCAATTCCCACCCGGAGCAGGTGATAATGAGCAGTTTCCAGTCACCAGCACGGCACTTCCAGTCAGCACTGACACCACAGGGCAGCAGCTTTGATATGGGGAAGCTGTAAAAGCATGGGCACACGCGGGGAGAGTCAAATGCTGTAAAAACCACAGGACTCGCCCACAGCAAATGGATCTACATAAAACATCCTCAGCCTCACTTTCTGTTTCACTCCACTGAGATGAAAATGGATTTCAATAATTCATCAATGGAAACAGCCCTAATATTTAAGAGAGAAACACATTTTAACTGGGGCAATAGCAGCCCTAAACTGGGTGTGAGTCGCTCCTAGAATTTATTGAACCTTGACATTATTACGAGGTAGCACTGTGAACAATAAACACATCCCTATCCCAGTTCCTTTTATGCAGAGAGGCAACAGGTCAGGAAAACTCATTTATCAGCAACAGCTTCCCCTGGAGCCAATGACTCAGGACTTGCACAAGTTGGAAGATGTCTGACTCATTCTTTACATCAAGAACAACTGGCATCAGTTTGTTGGAGTTTTTAATTCTAGCATCAGGAAATACATTAAATACCAACTGGTATCTCTTACACTGAGCAGCATGAGATTAATTCCAAGGACTGTGGTGCCAGCAAATGTCCTTTGTGCCAGAGCCATCACAAGTCAGGAATACTTTGCTTTGCCATGCACAACCTGCTGAGTGTAGGGACTTGCTTAAAAAACCCATAACCTTTTACCAAAAGGAAAAAAAAAAAAAAAAGCTACTTTATATTTACCTGAACAATAATATAAAATTCTTAAAATCAGCTCTTTTCCCAGCACGGCCCCTGGTCCAGGGATGGGCTCTGTCCTGGCCCAGGGATGGGCTTTGTCCCGTTTGCTCACTAATTGTTCACTGAAGCCTCGGACACAGGTGAGGGTTTGGAAGATGAAACTGATGGAAAGCCATGGATTTGAAGGAAAAAGCCTGGAGATTCCAGCGGGAAAGCCTGGCAGCTTGCCATTCCCTTTGAAATAGATACAGTCCTATGTACATATTCACAAGTGTGTCCCGGGAAAAGAGGAGCCTCGGACAGAGCCTGCCATTGTCTCAGTTCCAACCGTTTGCGAAGCCAACCGAGAACAAAGGGCTGGGAATTATCTACAGACAAGAACCACATGGCAACTATGGACCAGACCGGGAGGGAGCTCAGCCCCACAGCTCTTCTGTTCTCCCAAACTTGTAGATCAGAGTGCTAAGGGGAAAAAAGAAACAGAACTCAGAGCATGCATAAGGTAATTTTAGCAGTATCCTTAAATCTTAGCTTGTGCAAATCAACAGCCCTGAACTTTTAGTCAGGTCGGAACCTGGGTTTGGGATTTATATTTGCTTTCCTGTGCACGGCTGGGGCTGTGGGAGCCAACTGAAACTCAAACAAAGAATAACATCCCTTCCATAAATATGTGAAAAGTAAGTTTCACATCCCTTCTGAAGGAAAAACCTGGTATTTATAAAATTCAAGGAGTCCAGAGACGCAAGTCTCACTCTGGCACCTGGGAATTAGTCCAACATGACAGACAGGTTGTGCTGGGATAAAACCTGAGCAATTCCAATTTTATGAGCAAATCAGAAAGACTATTGAGCCCGAGGTAGAGAATCAGATCCGAATGACAGTTTGATTTCCAAAATTCCACATATTGTGGCTGCCCCTGGATCCCTGGCAGTGTCCAAGCCAGGCTGGACAGGGCTTGGAGCCCCTGGGACAGTGGAAGTTGTCCCTGCCCATGTGGGGCTGGATGGGCTTTCAGGTTCCTTCCAACCCAAACCTGGGGTTCTAAATAAGACAAAACGCTTCAGGCACAAAATCTGCCTTCAGCAGTTTCCGTTTTGAGTCCCAGAGGAGATTTAGGAGCTGCTGTTTCCTGCAGGAATCACTCACTTCCCAGAGCCCATCGATTCCAGGTCACTGCAGAGCATCTGCTGTGGGACTGGAAGGAAAAGGGTCATCCAGGAATTTAAAAAAGGAGGCAAAATGAAACTTTCAGTGACTGATCTTGGAACTGGCACTATTTAACACTTTCAGTGTCTTTTATTATTAAAATCCATGGATTGCAAAATGCATCCCACAGCTATAAAGAGTTATTAGAGACACCACATCGATTTCCATGTGTTACATGATAGGTTTGACAATATTATTTGAAATAAATCCAGTGTGCTGCCACAAAACACACAGCATGCTTTTAGGAAAAAGATTTATCACTCTGTAACTGAGAGCTCAGCCAGTGAGAGGAAATACAGGGAATACCAGCTACCGGAGAACTGAGCCATCGGTGTGAAATATTCTGGGAAAGGGAGATTGAATCTCCAACCTGGCTGTGCTGGGATGGAAGCCAAGGCATGTGTAGGACAGAGGTGAGCGATTGCCATTATCCGAAGATGCTGGCAATGCCTCATCCAGAAAACTCTGCACATCCCTGGCCATCCACACCCCAGAGCTGTAACCTGAGGGGAGCAGAGAGAGCCGGGCTAACAGGAGTGTGAGGGAGTGAAGAGCCTGGGCAGGGGCACACCAAACCTTGTTTCTAAACTCTGCAGCAAAGGGAGCAGAGGAGAGAGCTGCTGTTCCAGGAGTATCAATGTGTGGAAGCAGGGAAGTCCCTTTGGAAGGAGGGGAATATGCCCAGGTAACTCACCTGAAAAATATTAATGCATTCTGGAAAAACACTGCTAATCCAGGGTACACGTTAGTGTCTGCAGAGCAAGAACAGAGGAAACATTCAGTTCTTCAGTTCTGGCAGGTGGATTTAACACAGTATTCCAGTTACCGGGAGCTGGATTTAACACAATATTCCAGTGTCAATCTCAGACTAAAACCTGGATGCTGTGGCTCAGATTTTCCAGAGACCACAAGCTTCCATCCCTGTGGATTTCCTGCCACAAGCTGGCAGGAAAAGCACTTTCCTAGAGGAGAAAATAACCAGACTTACTCTGTGTAACGTATGCTCCAAAGAGAATCCACATGGAAGCAATGAGCGATCCAAACATCAGCATGAAGCCGATGAAGAGCCAGATCCGAGCCCCTGCAGGGAAGAGTGAAACATGGATTGTTTTCCATAGGGACAGGCAATCCAGCTGCTCCTCTGGGAGTTTGGAATACATGATCTCACTAAAGGCACAAATGGAAAGGGTTAGACCCTGGATCAAGCATAAAATCCACCTGCTCACTCAGGGGAGAGGAGAAATATTCCGGTGCAGAAGTTCTCTGGAGCTGGGTCATGAATGACACACAAAAAAAGCACCATAGGCCACTGCAAAGAGCAGTAAATCCCACCAAATCTACAAATCCCATGGAAAAAGCTGCTGGGATCCACGTGGGAAATAGGAAGGGATTTATGAATGGAAGCAGAGAGGACAGCAGATCCAGGGACACCCACAGCAGTGACACAGAGGAAATGGAAATGTCTGTGACACATTCCTAGGGAATGTCTGCTCCAGAGCCCAACCCCAGGCAGGAGCTGATTTCTCCCAGCAGCTATCCAGGGAAAGTTTAGGAAGCTAAGACATCCAGCAGTTGAACTTTTCCAAATTCCCCTTTTTAACAAAGCCAGCACTTCTCTCCATTACACAATTAATTCTGTAAAGAAGTGAATTCACAGAAGTTCTCTTCTCCTCCTTATCTTCTGAATATTTCTTTCACCACCACTTGGAAAAAACCCCAGCAGGGAAATGATCAGTCCTTCACCTGAGCAGGATCTGCAGAGTTAATTTACCTGTTCTCCCTAAGCATCCATCACTGTAGCTGTCTCCTCTCACCTGTGCATTTGATACAGCATTTATCCTGGGGACGAAAAAAGGAGTTTCACTCCAGATTACAGAAAAATCAATGTAGAGCTCTAAGTAAAAAACCAGCTTATTTTTTTTGCCTTTTTTTTTTTTTTTTTAAGATGTGACAAATTCTGGGAAAATTCCCTGGCATTCTGTATAGTCAGAAATCCAAAATCCCCCTTTTTTTCTTGCCAATATTGGATGATTCAATTAAAGTTGTTACTTTTATTTACACCTCCATGACAAAACCCAGGCTGCTGTTACCCCTCCCATTTGAGGAAGTTTTGGGCAAGGCACAGCTGTAAAAAATGGTATAAAACCGGGGGAAACGCAGTCAAATGTTTCATATTGAAGTAAGTATTAGATTCTCCAGCCCTGGCAGTGTCCAAGGCCAGGTTGGACACTGGGGCTTGGAGCAGCCTGGGGCAGTGGAAGGTGTCCCTGCCATGGCAGGGGTGGGGCTGGATGGGCTTTGAGGTCCCTTCCAACCCAAACCATTCCCTGATCCTGTGATTTATCCACACTGGAGATATTGTCAGTAAAACCTGCTTGAATTTGTCATGTTTATGTGATGAGAACTCCCTGTATCCAACACTCACATGAAGAAGGCCAGGGTGGAGAAGACCCCACAGGTGTGGAAGGCGTGGTTCAGCTGCTCCGGCTTGGGATAAACCACGGCAGCGTCGATCATGATCCACCAGCCTGTGAAAAACTGGGCACAACACAGGGATGAGGCTGGGAGGGCACAGGGACAGGCAGGGAAACCAGGCCAGTGCTCCTGGACAGCACTGGGTCAACTGGCTTTTAACACTTCTGGAAGGTTGTTTGGATGTGTTTGATGGGCAAGTTCTGCACGAACCAAAAATGATTCTGTTTTGGGAGGAGTGCTTGGCAATCAGTCACATTTTCTGCTCAAATGAAGGAGCAGGGTAGGCATAAATTATGCCCAGAGAAGCTGTGGTTGCCCCATGTCTGGAAGTGGATCTTGGGAAGGAATTGTTCCCTGCGAGGGTGGGGAGGCCCTGGCCCAGGGTGCCCAGAGCAGCTGTGGCTGCCCCTGGATCCCTGGCAGTGCCCAAGGCCAGGTTGGACACTGGGGCTTGGAGCAGCCTGGGACAGTGGAAGGTGTCCCTGCCATGGCAGGGGTGGGGCTGGATGGGCTTCAAGGTTCTTCCAACCAAACCCTTCCTGGGATTCAACGAAATTCCCTGTGCAATTTCTGTGAAATTCCCTGTTCCTTGTTCCCCTTAAGACCAAGAATCCAAACTCTAAACACACGTGAGCAACAGATGATGCACAACAGAGTTGTTCTAACAGATCCAATTCTGCAGAAAAATCCACAGGGAATTTTTTTAAAGAAGAAAGAACAGAAATGGTTCACGATCAGCAATGTCTCCGGAGTTGTAAAAACACTGCTGACAATCCCACAACAACCCTAGGCGGGAACAGACTGGGCTGAGGGGCAGTTAGGAGGGAAAGCTGCCAGAACTTGAGGCCCAGGCGTGTTTGTGGTGATCCCGGCAGAGCCGCGAGCCCCCCGTGCCCAGCTCACCAGGACCCCCGCCACGCTGGAGGCGATGGCGTTGCGGCGCTCGCTCCAGTCGATGCACTCGCACTCCGGCCAGCGGAAATTGTCCAGGAAGCCTGCCATGGCCACAGCTCGCACTGCCCAGCTCTCACACACGGATCATTCCAGCCTGAGCACCTGAAACACAGCCAGGGACGAGTTCACGGCAAGCAGGAACGTCTTGAGATGTCGGACAACTCCGGTGAGTTACAGTGTGGGGGTTTTTACAGAATTAAGGTTTGAATATAGAGCCTTCCAGTGGAATTTCCCCTGAGGGAATGAGATCATTTTAAAGTCCTCCCAACCCAAACCATTCCTTGACTCCATGATAAACTCTGTATTGAGCTATATTCACATAACAACCTCCCTTACGCAGAATCACAACAGAAAATCACCACACAACCCAAAAGCTTGCAGCAGAACTTGGTCTTTAAGTCATGTCAAGGAATCTGAATTAAATACCAATGTTTCCACTCTCCAAATTAACAGATAATATAATTGAGTGTCTTTCTGATACAGAGAAAGAGCCCAACCCAGCAAATCAGCTGATTCTGGTGGTAAAGAAGGTCTCACTGCACAGAGAGAAGGTCACAGGGAACTTTAAATACGGGAAGAGGAAAGCAAAGTTAATTAACTGACCGCTCACAACTGCTCTGAGCGCCATTCTAATTTTGTTTAGTACTGTCAACTTCTGCATTTCCCAACCTGCCATAATTCCTTTCCAGGCACTTGGTAAAGACTAACAAAAACGTCCTTCATGGTTGTGTTACAGCACAGACTGATGGAGAACATTTTCTGGTTAATAACAGTGGTGAGAAGAAGTGGAATAAAAATCAATAAATAAACAGTTTGTCTATGCCAAAGACAGATCACCTCCAGAAGTTTGTCCTCCAGAATCCAGTTCCACAAATCCACACTTGAGATGGCACTTAGATATTAAAATCAATCACTCAGTTCCAAAGTTATTCTAATTTGTTCAGCATCTGGGCTCAGCCATGCAGTTGCTCTCCTAAATGACACCTTGCCCTGGAATTGTCAGATCCTTGCTCTTCCCACAGCTTTCACACTGAATTTCTGCGCTGTGCTTGTACGGAATCCCAGGATCATCAGGGCTGGGAGAGCCCTTCAGGATCAGCCAGTGCCACCCCAGCAGCACCAGCATCACCCCAAACCCTGGCCCCAAGGGCCACATCCAGACTCCTCCTGAGCACTCCCAGACACGGAGACTCCAGCACCTCCCTGGGCAGCTCATTCCAAGGCCTGACCACTCTGGCAGGGAAGTTTGATTTCTCATATCCAACCTGAGCCCCTGGTTCAATTAAGTCAATTTTCTCCTGTCCTGTTCTTTGTTCCTGTCCCTCTCTGCGAGCAGGGCCCAACTCCCCCTGGCTGCTCTTCTTGTCAGGGAGTTGTGCCCTGACCCCCCTGAGCCTCTTTTTCTCCAGGCTGAGCCCTTTCCCAGCTCCCTCCGCCTAATTACAACTGCTCCTCAAGCCCTTCCTCATTTTCCACTCTTAAATGGCTCCAGCTGGAATTTATTTGTTCCTCTTCAGACCGTGGCTGTTTCTGTCCCTCTCCTTGCAGGAATTCCTGCTTTGCCCTCCCAGTTCCTCACCCACCCACACTGGAATTCGCTCACAGTTCCTGTTGTTGCCCCCACTATGGAGCTCATGGCGCCCCAGGGTGGCTGCAGGCAAACATGGAATTATGGATTGGGTTGGGAGGGACCTCAAAGCCCATCCAGTGCCACCCCTGCCATGGCAGGGACACCTTCCACTGTCCCAGGCTGCTCCAAGCCCCAGTGTCCAACCTGGCCTTGGGCACTGCCAGGGATCCAGGGGCAGCCACAGCTGCTCTGGGCACCCTGAACACAGAAAGTTACAGAGATGAGCCAAAACGGGTGAGCCACCCCCTCACAAAGTGTTCAACAAATCCAGCAAAAAAATCCTGGATTTAATATACCAGAGGGAAGCAATGCCCTGATACAGGGGAGGGAAGGGATATTGGGAGTTTAGATTAAAGCAGGAAAAGCATCTGCAAGGACATCACTGGCACAGGGTGCCCAGGGCAGCTGTGGCTGCCCCTGGATCCCTGGCAGTGTCCAAGGCCAGGTTGGACACTGGGGCTTGGAGCAGCCTGGGACAGTGGAAGGTGTCCCTGCCATGGCAGGGGTGGGGCTGGATGGGCTTTAAGGTCCCTGCCAACCCAAACGTTCCATGATCCATAAGCAGGCAGTTCTGAACACCTCTAGGGCAAAAAAAAGAAGAAAATAATAAGCTGCATTTAAAAAACCCAGCCCCAGTGAAACTGACGATCCATGAACAGCACAAGAGCCAGGCTAAAGTTTGTCCCCACAGGGATTAACAGGGACACAGGGACACCTTTCAGCCCGGGTTCGTCCTGCTGCACAGACACCTCTGCTGGAGCAGATGCTTTCAGCTGGCATTTCCTACCGGGATGAAGGTGCAGAACTCACTCTCTGGTTTCAACTCTTACACCCACACACTTCACAGGGAGGAAACAGGTAAAGCCCTTGCCATTCCCTGTCCTTCAGTGCCCTTCCCACCATCAGCCTCCTCCCCTCTTCCAAGGGCACACGGGAACATTCCTCACTCACGTCCAACAAACAAAAACACATTTGCAGGAACAAACTGAAGACCCTGAACAAAGTGAGCACAACTGGAGCTGTACAAATCATACTTGCCAGATGCCAGCACTGAGACTAAGCCAACCTGTCTGTTATTCAGACAGAAAACAGCAGCTCAACCTTTTCACCTGAAAATCAGCTTTTCTCTCCCAAAATGAGCTGATTTCACTTGAACGAAATATTGAAAGCAGTTGCAAGGAAATACAAAAAGTCTGCAGAACAAAAACTGCCTTAACCTGGAATATCATTGGGTTAGTAAAGAACAGAACCTCCTGTTTCCAAAGAAGAGAGGAAAAGACAGATGGACAAAGGGACGAAACTCAAAGTCATGAAGAATATTCAAGTTTGCTTGAAGAAGATGCACCTTCCATAATCAACTCATCAGAATATCCTTTAGGTCACACATTTCCCCACATATACAGAGGATGAAAAGTATGTCAGGAGTGTATATGAACATTTCTGTTACGTTCACAGTCATTTTTCCACTTATTTCAGTAATTTCCTGCAGTTTCACTTTCAGTTCTCCATATTGCACAGCACTGGGCTCTGTTATCTTATTTTAAAGCATTACAGAAAGGCAGAAGGAAAGAAAGGAAGTTGTACATTAATTTATATAAAAATAAGGCCGTGTGGCAAACTTATTAAAAGTGCTATTAATTATATTTACATTCCTTATGAGGCCCCTGGATCCCTGGCAGTGTCCAAGGCCAGGTTGGACACTGGGGCTGGGAGCAGCCTGGGGCAGTGGAAGGTGTCCCTGACCATGACACGGGTGGCACTGGATGGGCTTTAATGCCCCTCCCAACCCATTCCATGATTTATCCCTTTACAGGAATGTGCTGCTCAGCCCTAGAGCTGCCCGCAGCGAGGATTCTTTAGGAGCGCAATTAAAGTTTGAAGACTTGAGAAAGGCGGGGAAGAAAATCTCGGTTTCGCAATTCTCCAGAGGCCAATTTTGACTCAAGTCTGCCCCATGTGCGTCGCTGTTTCTGCGATGGAATCGGGGCATGACGGGGCACGAAGAGCCACGACCCCACGCTGCAATTAAAGCCCCGCCAGTAATTGCTATGCCCCGACAATGTCAATTGTTCTTTAGAAAAAATAAGTAGGTTTTTTTCCTTTAATGTCACCTACAGACCCCAAACTCTGCGCGGGGCACCGGCGGTGCGTCCCCAGGGCCGGGCACACAGTGACACACCGGGACGGGCCGGGTACACAGTGACACACCGGGACGTGCCGGTGTACCCGGGAACCGGCCCGGGGGTGCCCTCACAGTCCGGGTCCCGCTCTCGCTCTCGCTCCCGCTCCCCGTCCCACTCCCCGTCCCGCTCCAGCTCCAGCCCCGGTGCCAGTCCCGCCGCCCCGGCCCGGCCCGGCCGCGCCGCACGTACCCGCTCCCGGGCGAGACGCTTCCGCCTGCGGGCACCGAGCCCCCTGACTGACGCGCCCTCCAGCCAATCACAAGCGAGCGCCGCGCGTCAGCCGGGGGCTGGGTGAGGACAGAGCGCCACGATTGGTCAATGCAGCGACTAACGCCACAAGCCCCGCCCCTTCCCTCACGGGCGGGGCGGGAAGG
>VZRN01004540.1:64163-82277 GCA_013397935.1 Dasyornis broadbenti | reverse complement strand
AAAAACAACAAAAAAACCCCCAGAAATTCTAGTCTAATGATTGCTTTTGCAGCCAGCAGCAGCAGTACAGTTAATATATTGCTGTGTGGGAATTGCTTCTAGCAGCTGTCACAGCATACATTCACTGTTGAGTGCTGGGGTGTAGACATGACTCTTGCTCTTGATTAACCAGGGAGTAATCAGGCAAAGAAAGGTGCAAGCAATG
Source organism: Dasyornis broadbenti (assembly GCA_013397935.1). Lineage (NCBI taxonomy): Eukaryota > Metazoa > Chordata > Aves > Passeriformes > Dasyornithidae > Dasyornis > Dasyornis broadbenti. The sequence goes on along the minus strand of VZRN01004540.1, from coordinate 82,072 downwards.
CAAAGGGTGACTTGAAAGAAAGGCCTGTCTCCCGGCATAGTGACTACACTTCCTGCTAGAATTTTTCTCTCAGATGAATTGAACTTGCTAGAGCTGCTGAAGCTGGGCCAGCTAATGGAACTTAATTGGTGTTGTAGTCCAGATCCTTTGCTGTAACTGTCTTTTCCCTTATCATAAAACTCTCCCAAAACTTCTCAGAATCGAGTTATATTTCTAGTGTGAGTTTTTATTTTTTTTTTCTATGAGAAAGGAAAGTTTCTGTGATATTTAGACTATCTTTCAATACTAATAGCTTTGTTTTGAGAAGATGAAAAACAGCATGGAAGGGATATATGCCTATGGCATAAAAGTAGAGCACTAGACCTCCTTTTTCCACTCTGTAGAAGATGAAAGGATTTGTGATGCTTGTCATAAATCTACTTTGTTATAAACAGAAAAAGGTTTACACAAAGCACTGGTAAAAGTGTTTAACACTTTAATCTAACTCCATGACCTAGAAGGACCTGGTTTTACTGCCTTTCAGGGAAAGTAAAGAGGAACGGTTGCTGGCTTAAAACAGCCAGGGAGAAAGTGCATGTGTATGGAAGGGGAAGAGAAGGGAGAGTGGTGCACTACTCCACAACCTGCCCCCTGGACCCTCTGGTCTGGTTCTGAAATGGCTGCCAAGCCATGTGGCACACCGAAAACCCCAAAATAGTGCTGGCCAGACACATAGGTGCCCTGGAGAACGTTAAAACACAGGTGCACCTCTGAGGGAGGGCCCTGGGACGCCAGAGAAGATATAAAGCAATGGCAAGGGTGTGCAGCAGATGCACCCCACTGCTTGGATTTACAAGCAGTTGAGTCCATGCTGGATCTAAGGTGGTGACTATATATATCTTTCTCTCTTCTTTTCCTTTCTTTCTTCTCCTAACCTCCTCTTCTCAAAATATATTGTAAGTCAGACAAAAAAAAAATTTGGTGGAGTGCCTTACTTTGTCCGGATGGGTTAAAGTTTGCTAAGTCAATGCTGTGTAAAGTGCCTTACTTCGACCGGATGTTTTAAAATTTGCCAAGTATCTTATTCTACCATAATGTTCTAAAGTTTACAAGTAAAAGTTTGTTACTAAACCTCCTGAAAATTTTGTTCTTTTTCCCATGAACCACCAGAATTCTTTGAACCTCTTTGAACTTCTCCAGTGTGGGTCCTTCCCACAGGCTGCAGTTATCCAAGAACTGCTCCAGTGGGTCCCCTGTGAGGGCACACGTCCTGCCAGCAAAACTGCTCTGGGACCCTTTTCACAGGGTCACAAGGTCTCCTTCAGGCATCCACCTGCTCTGGCGTGGATCCACCTGCTCCACCATCCTCCACAGTCTGCAGGTGAATCTCTGCTCCATCATGGACTAATTCACGTCACAGTCCCTTCAACTCAGGGTCACAGTGGAGCTGCAGCCTGTCCACTACAACAGCTCAGAAGACAGTAGCACTGCCCTGGCAACCTGCCAGCCCAGGCACATTGCCATGGCTGTTATCAAAAGAGACACAGTTCAGTAAGGTGATAAACAGTACAGCACTACAGCAAGTAGCAAAAGCATAAAACCAGCCACTAACAAGCACTAGACGCTAATATAGTCAGGAAAGCGGGCCCATGGCAAGCACAGGAGCCTGCTCATTACCACTAAACAGCACTAGTAGATATTAATTCAGAGTAGTATATTCCTATCATTCAATTTATCTCAACAGTTTGATTCCTGCCTGGTTTGCCATAAAAAGACTGTTGTGGTTTAACCCCAGCCAGCAACCAAGGCCCACACAGCCACTTGCTCACTCCCCTACCAGTGAGATCAGGGAGAGAATCAGAAAGGTGAAAGGTGGAAAACTTATGGGTTGACATAAAGAAAGTTTAATAGGGAAAGCAAAAGCTGCATACACAAGCAAGGCAAAACAAGGAATTAATTCACTACTTCCCAAGGGCAGGCAGGTGTTCAGCCATCCCCAGGAGAGCAGAGCCCCATCCCACATAACAGTGACTTGGGTAGACAAACACCATCACTCCAAATGTCCCCCACTTTTTCCCTTTTCCCACCACTTTATATACTGAGCATGATGTCGTATAGTCTGGAATATCCCTTTGGTCAGTTTGGGTCACCTGTCCCGGCCGTGTCTCCTCCCAGCCTCCCATGGACCCCCACCTTCCTCCCCTGCATGGCAGTGCGAAAAAGCAGAAAAGGCCTTGTCTCTGTGTAAACTCTGCTCAGCAATAACAAAAACATCTCTGTATTATCAACCCTGTGTTCATCACAAATCCAAAACATAACACTACACTAGGCACTAGGAAGAAAATTAATCTACACTAGCTGAAACCAACACAGTTATGAAAGTCACAGAGACCTTTGATAGAGGGTGTGTGCTAATTGCTTTCTCCAACAATATTCTGTAAATTTCAGGAATGTAACTGTAAATGGTTTTGGGTTTTACCTCTGCTGCCAGTAATTTGTCACTGTAAGTTTTTGTCATTGCCTTACAACTTTTAAGTGTATCTAGAAGTAAGACAGGCTGTTTAAAAAACTAAAATTATTTTTATTGTCACAAAAAAGTGTTACAAAATCTATGTTTTGTAGATCTTTTCCAAGGAAATGTAAAAATGTTTCTTAAAGTAACTGGTCATAATAAGAGTTCACAGCTGTATTCACTGGCATTTGTGCAAGTATATACATACAAGCCTTATATATTTTCAGAACTGCTATCTATAAGACTCATTATGATTCCCCAGGATGCTTGTGTTATCAAATTATTATCCCATTAAAAAAAAAAACAAAAAAAAAAACAACCAACCAAACACTTTATAATAATAATTGGTCTACAAACTGTCCAACTGTTGCAGCGGCTGTAATAACAACATGGATTCACTGAATGGACATATGGTCATATTCAATTAATTACTTGAGCACTGGACTGTGTTGTATACATGTAGAGAGTTTAGAACATGTTGTCACTGCAGATGCTGTGATAGAGACAAAAGTAGTGAGTTTACTTCAGGGAAGCATATTGCTGATTTAGGAGTGTAATGGCCCCTGAAAAACTCATTCGTAAGTGTTATATACTGTTGACATAATAGCACAAGTTCAGGAACATTTTCCTTAATTGCCTTTTCTGATTGTTGACAGATTTTGTTTCCTGTAACAAGATCAAGAAGAAAGTCTATTATTCCAAAATAAAGCAGATAGAAAACTTTTGCTAATTTTATAAAACATACTGCTTTTATTCAAATATGCTTGTACTAGTAGGTAAGACATTTGATTTCAGAATTGCTATCAAGGGAGTTAGTGGGCTGTCAAGCTCTGGGAGGTTGATGATATAGTTTCTAGAAATGGTTGAATTGTTTTTCCATGAAAATAAATTATCTAAGCAATTACGCCTTCTTTATTCTGTTAGACAATCATTTATCAAATGAGCTTCCTTCCTTAAATGTGAATTTTATGCATAAATATAATCTGAACAGTTTAGGTAGCAGTTTGCAGTCTAGGGGGTATGTGTGAATTGTCCACTTAGATGACATTTTATCCATTATTTTGTAGTGTGTAATTGAATTAATTTGATGTTTGGTTTGTGATCATTTTACTGCTTGGGAGAGCTATATAACTGTCAGTTTTTAAACAGTGAAATAACAAAATAAAAACAAACAAGAAAATACAGCACTTTTAGAACTAATATCCAGTTGTCAGGATTTCCAGAACCAGTGCAACTTTCACAAACAAATGAAATGTAATTCTTCTTGTCCAAACTTTTGATTCATGTGATAGTCTATCAAATGTTATTACTTAATCATCTCCCTGAAATAACTATCAAAGTAAAGAACATCAGTTTAAGAGGCTTTGCCTCAGTCTGCCTAGTTTCTTCCTGAAATTCTTTAAAGTGAGTCACAGAAATAGTTGATGGGGAAAGCCACATTGTCTCCCCTGGTGTCTCATTGTGTCTTGTTTGCAGGTAATATTTCCTCCAAATTTCCTTGTCTGGTGATGGCCCAGGAATTAAAACATTTAAATAGTTTCTGATATGCCAGTTTTATACTACTACTTTAGGACACTTTTTGTGACAAGTGGATTCCATTAAAAGGCCACTTAAAATTTGTGTTTTTATAAAGTCTATTTGAGTATTGCAAAGATTCTTCAACCAAGCAACTGATGGGACTAATGGAGCTTTGTTCTAGGCTCTGGGGTTTTTTTAAATATTGTGTCATGCAGCTACAAATACTTTACTGAAAAGCTCTAGTTATTAAACAGTTAATAAGGATGAGGAAGTTAGTTTGGAATGAATTAAAGATTTAATTTAAATGGCATTAGATAGAACTATCCTTCAGAAAATCAATGCATTGCAAATGACAGTAACAGCTTCAAAACAGAAAATAGGCTTTGAGTGAGAATAAAGGATAAATTATCATAGAATCATAAAATTATCTGAGTTGGAAGGGACCTTAAAGATAATAATTTAGTTCCAACTCCCGCTGCTGTGGGCAGAGACACCTAGACAAGGTTTCTCAGAGCTCCATATCCATTAGGAGATCACGTGTCTTTTTTCATTTGCTTGAACAAATTTTTGTTCAGCATCTAATGAGTTAGGGTTGTCAAGTAAACGTTTTTGGATTGAATTATTTTTCTCTTAGGCAGTTGTAATATGACACACAGAGAAACTCACAGTCTCTAGTGAGTGGCCTGCACGTAGTCATGTCTATTTGATATTGTGTCAGAGGGAGATGGCTCCCAAAACTGCTTTTTGCAAATTTCTTTTAAGGATTTCTTTACTCAATCAATCACTTGATGATTTTACCTCTTGAGAAAGTCCTCCTGGTTTCCTTCTCAATAGAAGGACTTGTGTCATGGCCAAAGAGCTAAACTGGGATTGGAGTAACTATGTTAAATTGCTAGCTCCATCCGTTTTAACAGTGACCATGCAGCTCGAGGGTACTTTGGCTTTAGCTCTGGGGTTCTTTTCCCTCTACTGTTTCTGAAATAAAATAGCAATATTTCAACTCCACCCATAAGTTCTCTTGTTTATTTTGTGAGTACACTGGAGAAAGGATAGCAGCCTATGTGCTGTGTTCTCTAGACACTGAAGCAACATGACTTATATTCCTGTAGTTGTGTGTAGATATTCATCCATATATATGTATAGCAGATGAAGATTAGGTGTGCTGTAGGAGTGAATAGTTGTATATGCACTGTGGAGATTTGGTCTGGTTTGTCTTAAGGAAGCAAATATGTTATTTCTGAAGTTAATCACAATATAAAAAATTTGGGCACAGTTGTAAGTTAACTTTTAAAAGCACATCAAATCAGCCCCAAACCCCTTCCATTCTGTTCTCTTTTTGTAAAGGAGTAATGTCTAGCATTTGAAAGGAAGGGGTAAAAAAGGAGAATAATTTATTTATATATTCTGAATTTCTTGTACTCTTGTATCCATTAAATGCAAGTATAAGGTCCTAGATATGAATTTTACTCCTTTTTTTTTTTTTTTAAATAAACACTTTCTCCAAGCTACATTCTCATTATAAATCTGCAAGAAAGCACAGTTCAAAGGTAATTCATCTTTTGACATTGTTACAGAACCCTTGCAACTTAAAGAAGAAGAGGAAAAAAATAGAAGAACATCAGAAAAGGATCCAGAGATCAGATTTTAATCTTCTGTGTTGTGTAGAAATCTTGGATGGTGTATTATTTTTCTAAACACTTTTATGGGCATTATGCAAAATAGCCAGTGAAAATGAAGAGATGGTAATAGTATTCAGATAGATTAAATAGTATTGCTCCCATATGATTTTATTGCTAATCTGTGAGGCAAGCATGAACAATCTATTTAACTAAACATTTGCATCTCTGAAGGAAGAGTCTCTATTTGTGTGTGCACATGAGGATTTTTGGAATATACATCAGACTTCTTAATGCCAAATCAAATAATTCCGTGTCTATGTAAATATTATATCACACTATCATCCGAATTTTAATGATTTTATTGCAGCATATTTCTTTTGTTTTTATAATTGTGATAAATTAATTCTTCTTGAAAAGTCTCTGCCAATTTCTATGGCACTTTTACCTCACTACTCCTTATTGAAGAAAGGGGGAAAAGGAGCACTACAATGAGATATGAAACTTAGACAATTTTGAATAATTCATTTTAAAACTGGACTTCATGTTCTAAATATCCCACTAGAAAAATGCAATACTAAATTTCATTCAGGTAACAATAGAATCTATCAGAAAAACTTGATTTTATATTGCCTAGTACATTAAGCACTGTAACGTTAAATCAAGAAACTCATAGAGAACTATTGCATTCTCTGTGATCCTCACATGACTACTTTTCTGAAAAAAGTGATGCTCCAAGTGATTTGTACTTAGACATCAGCTGATGCAATGTGAATTACTGTTTGTGGTATAGCCTCACAAATCCTGAATTCCAGTTTTGATCCATAAAGGAAGGAAAATCAGGCTATGAAACCCTAAGAATTACATAATAAATCATCCATCTCTTCCTCTGGACTGAAAGAAGAGAAATATGTAGGCAAAAGGTTGAACAGTTAGTCTGCTTATATCTTCAGTACAGAAGAACAAATCAGCACTGTGTTTGTTAGGGTTGTCTTGTTATTTTTCAAAACAGTAGCATAGAGTTGTAAGCACAAGTCAGTCAGACTGACAAGTCGGGCACACAAGGAGCAGACTTTGTACGGTAATAGAGGTTTTGGTTTTTCTCATGTTTAAAACCACCAGAAAACATTAAGCAGCTAGTCAACTTCTACGTGTGACATTGAAGATGTTATGATTTAAGAAAAAAAGAAATGAAAAGGTCTAAAAATCATGCTGTCTTCAATGCTGAAAAGAGAAGATTGGATGAAGTTTCTCTTCTTCACGCACAGAGCAATGAGCTCTGTAAGGAAAAGGGAGGTGGTTTTTTTTCCATTGAAAGTAGGGGGAAAAATGAAGCATTGATTAGAACAGACTTGAACCTTACAGATTATATGCAATAGAATATTTTTACTTCGTAGCTAACCACAACAAGAAAAGTAAACGTATTATGCTGTAGGGTAGCAAGCAAATTAAATCTAATTTTTCCCACATGACCTGTACAGTTGGGCTTTTTATTTCTTTATCTGATATTGTGACTAATAAATTGTCAATGTATTTTACATAAGATAAAATAGTGGGAAATAAAAAACTAAATAATTTCAGTGTGTTTAATAGATGTGTATGGCACTGTATGAATATAATTTAATTTAATTTAATTTACAATGGTGTCCAGGCAGATTTTTTCAATGTGTCTGTTTCTAAGACTGCATTTAGTTTTATACAATTTATAGAAATCACTATTAGTCGAGTTTTATACATGAAAAATGTGAAATGATTATAGGGAGGATTTATGTGACCATTATTCTGTGTGGGAGTAGTTGATTTGACTTTATCGAATAAATACTGAACATTCATAGCTCTCTTTCCTTCTTGTTTATTTTTATATTCAAATGTAATGTAATGCTTTGTAATTTTTAAGGAGTAGATTATTTTCATTACATATATATATGTATGTTTTTTAAGGAATGTGAGAAATACTAATTTTTGGGACAAACCCTTAATAAAATTGTTTTATCTTCCTCTATGGTTGCTCAGTGTGATCCTGGTAATTTGTGAAAATTGTCTCAGAGAGATTTAGCTCTTGGGGTATATTTAAATATAATTATGTTAGCATGCACAAAATCACTCTCTACCAGTAGCTCTGCAACAAAGTGGTGCTTGCCTTACTGTGCAAGAAGCAGGATTTGTTCCACTAAGATAAGTGTATTAGAGTCTATTTGTGCTGGGACTTAGTTCATTCCCATGGTGACCCACTCAGTAGGACTGCACCTACTGCTTGCAGGTTCTTTGCACCTTTTCCATGACACAAGTTAAGAAAGAGCTGATCAGCTTATCAATGTCCAAGAAACAAAATTAACAAGGATCTTATTCCAAGGACAATATGATTACTATGAAACTTAGGAGAAGGGGTTTCTTGTAAATTGTGTAACAATCAGAAGAAAGTGATTGGTTTAAATTCACTGCCTCTCTTTTGCCTTTGTTTGATAAACTTAATAAAAAGTGAAGTTTGTTTCCTTAGGTAATTTTCACTGATCTGGTGTCTATCCTCAATGCTGTCCCGAAACAAAAAAACTCCCTAACCCTTCAAAACCACATAAAATCAAAATGTAGATAGGATGCAATATCTGACAAAGTTCTGATATGACAATAAAAAGTGTTATTCCACTTATTCGTGGCCAAGAGGAAGAGGAAAATTGAAATATTTTTAAATATTCAGAGATAATTGGGAATGTTTGCAGTGTTCTGAAACAAAAGCCAAAAAGGCCAAGGTCAACACTTAAACAATTGGATGAAGTTGACAATAATTTTAAATCAAGGAAAAGTATTAAAACCTGGTACTTTTTGGTCATTACTGAATCACTAGGAAATTATTTGGTTTAGTAGAGGGATTTAATAGGAACACTCTAAGGGCTGAACAACAGAGAACATTCAAATCTATTTCTACTACTGATTGTATCTTACAATTTGCACGTATAAGTATCTTTTTCTTGCTTTTAACTGGAGTGAAAAAGGTAACAGAGATATAATTCATTAAACTCTTAACATAAATACACAGAAATTGTCATTATTTCCTGTAGTTTTGTGATATAAAATAAAATATTTAAGGTCCTGATATAGCTTGATGCTTTAGCACAACTCTGAAAACAATATATTGGTGAAATATTGAATAGTTATAACATGATAAATCGTGCTTAAAAATATAATATATTTTATGAAAAATGAGGGAATTTTTTTGTGTATCTTCTTTCTGGTACGGTGTGTGTGAAAGATTATAAAATTAATTATTTGGAAACAGTAAGTCTTATCATCTTAAAAAGGAAGGACATTTAGGACCAATTTCAGTTTTTACCTGTGTATGCTTGGAGTGAAACCAGGTTTTTTTCCTTTTTATATTTATTAAAGGCTTCTGGAAAATAAGCCTTCTTAACCTTGTATTCAAACCACAACTGAATAATCTCAAGAATATAGAACTGAAATAAATGCTGTGGGGCTGGTATGAGGGGAGAGAGATGTTCAGGACTATGATGAGCTGTCAGTTTTGTTACACACCTGAGTGTCTGGGCCAGCATGTGGCCACAGGCTGGCAGAGCCCTTCCTGTCCCTCCCTGCGAGGATGCAGTTCCACTGCACATCAATGAGCTGGGCACTCATGTGTTGGCAACTGCAGGAGCAGAGAGTTCCAGGAATAGGCATAGTCCACAGGTTGCTCAGCAGAAGACTAAGGCTGCTTGTCACAGCTTGTGTTTGGCCATGTGCCTACTTCTTGTAGTTTCTCAAATGTCTCTTTTTTCTGACTTACAGCCACACAACAACACTAACCTCTGGCCCCAAGCCCGGGAGGCTGAACTCCTAGAGCTGGGTGTGGAGCTGTGGTTTGCGCTCTGGTCCCTGATGACTAGTACAAAAAATGGGATATTCCAAATAAAAGTGTCCTTTAATTAAGTGTCTCCTTCATTTTTGGAGCATAGAAAGAAGTGTTCACCAGACAGAGTCTTCATAACTACAGTGACACACATTTGGGAAACAAAGGCAGTGGGAGCAGTTGTCTGCCAAGTTAGAAAATCTCAATGGTTTGAAAAGACTGAAATCTGTAGAGGCCAGTAATCAGAAGCAATGTGATCATGGTGTGTGCAGAGTTCATGTTGCAGCTGATGTGATTTGGGTGCTCAGGGTGCCTTGAGTTGCTGCTTACAACTACAGTGTTGTTCTGAACGCAAGCTCCTTACCTGGTGAGAGGCATTTCTATTTCTAATTCTAGTTTGCACAGATTGGGAGGCTAAGTGATAAGCCTAGCCTGAAGGCTAGCTCCTCTATCATCCAAACTTTGAGCTCTTCATACATTTTAACAAACAATGGCATCAGTATTCATTTGTTACATAACTTTTTCATTTATTAGTGCTCAAACTGCTATTTACTTGCTATAGCTCTCACTTTTCATAATAATTAGTCCTCATGTGCAGCTCCCTTCATTTGAATCTGGAGTCCATTTTGAGTAGGTGGTCAGTGAGGGTGCTCAGGCTATCCCACCACCAGAATTACTTTTCCCCAAGTTAGTGCTCAGTTCTGCTGAGCTCGCTGCTGAAAGCTGTCATCCAGACTGCCCATTAATCTTGGGACTGTCTTCCCTTGTCCTTAAAACAAAAGATTCTTCAAGCATACAATGATCAGAATGCAATTGCTTAATCATAACTGTCTACCTACAATTAACAACTAAAAAAATTGCAAAGTTTGATTCAAATCTTGAGAAGTTAAAATCTTGAGACTCTTGATATCAACAGGACTGCTAGAATCAGCTCAGTGGTATTTGTGAAACACCACGGGACAGGTTCCCTTTCAGTGGCTGGTGTGACCATCTCCTGTGTATCAAATACCTCAATGAAGAATGAAACTGTGTGGCTTCTCAGTGAGCTGGCTGTATGAGACCACGTCTGAAGTACAGAGTCAGCTTTGGTATGCCCCATGCAAGGCAAATTTTGACTACAAGGAGAAAGTCATAGCTGAGGAGGAGACTGGAGCACTGGACATATGATGAGAATCTGAAGAAGATGGGTTTGCTTAAGTAAGGCTAAGGCAAGATGTAATAATACCCTTCCACAGCCTAAAAGGGGTTTTAAGATGACGAGATGATGGTGTCAGCTTACTTTCAAAGTTCAGTGAAAGGGCAGGGAGCAAAGTATTCTGATTAATTATATATTTAGCAAGTGCTATGGGACATAAGCAATGTAATTATAGACATGAAAATCAAGTTTGTTGTAAGCATGGACTAGCTAGATATTAGGGTCTCTGTGGGCAGCCAGTGCACCTCAATCAATAAATTCCATTCATCTACGTAGATGAGATAAGGAACTGATTTGAGAGAATAAGCTGACTTAAAATGGGATGAGTGACTGAAGTCCAAGTCACCTTCACAATTAAGTATTTAACTGACATACAGGAGCTCTAGAAATTGCCCCAAACAGCTCCCACTCTGTTAAGCCAAATTTATATGTTTCAGTGTGTTGGTTAATGTCCTATGCAGAGAATCTGGTTCTTCCAGCTTTTTTTAGGTAGATAACATATTTATGAAACAAGTAGTGACTAACTGTGCATGGGCCAGAGTGGTCAGCAGAACTGTGGGACAGCTGGATTATTAGAATTGAACACAAAAGAGTCTTGTTTGAGCCAGGTGAAGATGTAGCTGGAAGGACCTTTGTAACGGGGACTCCCATTGTCATTTGACTAGTAACTGGCTATCCTGTTCAAAAGATCTGATTTCACATGCAAGTGTTCCTTTACGGTAATATTCTACCCCCTCTTTTTTTCCCTCACCAGTTAACAAGCAATCTGTCCATGCAACATTAAAAAAAAAAAAAAAAAATTCACCATGAAGGTGGTTGAACACTGGCACAGGAGCCCAGAGAGGCTGCAAAATCTTCAGAGACATTCAAAGCCAAAGTGGATGTGGCATTAAGCAATGTTCTTTGACTTTGAAGTTCATGATGCTTGAACGGGGCATTGCTGATCTTCAAAAACCTACTTTTCCCTATGCTTACTGTTTTAAAATCCTCAGCTGTTAGTGGAAAGCAATATTTTTTGTTCATATGTGTTCTTTTCCCAATTTAAGGAAAAAATCACAATCCCTGACTGGTGCCTGAAGGAACTATATGAAGCAAGTATGATAGTGACAATAATAGAAGTTACTGGCAAGTTTCTCACTGTAGCTTTTTTGGAATACTTAATAACTGTTTTCCAGAAGAACAACACTTAATGGTTTGATTTTAATGGTTCTGAGAACAGAAACCCATTCTGACCTTCAGCCAGAATACTTATGTCTCATTTCACTAGAACAAAAATTGTTGCTTCTTGTTTCCTAAACTTTTCTCTGTTTTTTCAGCTATAATCGATATATGCTGGTACTCACATTCTGTTAAATAGCATAGTCGGTACAAAACACAATTTGTAAAATTTAAGACTGGTCCATTTTTCTATTTGCTTTTGTGGTCAAGAAAATAAGGAATTGGAAAAGACAAAAATAAGAAAGATATTTCCATCCACTATGAAAGTTTCCAATATGAGGAACCATTGGTTTGAACCACTTTTTTTATTGGTTGTACAGAAGGTGTGTCAATGATGAACAAAGAGAGTCATGTCTAAGCTTTATAAACCATACTGAGATTCAGAATATGTTAATAGAGATTTGGCACTACTGGATTGGATTTAACACTGTGATAAGCACGTCAAAGTTCAAGTAGGGCAAACTTGAGGATATAGATTATCCCTTGAAAACTGGGAGATTTTTTAGTATGTTAAAAGAACCAGTCTCAAGTTAAACATTTCCTGTACTTGTGACATATACGAATGCATAAGATGTGTAGCATGGAATGGGTAAGAGAAATTCACAGGAAACCAGGTGTTGAATTTAGAGAAATAAGTTTGCAATTAACCAAGAAGGGTATTAAGTAGGGTTAACAGGTAGGGCTTCATTCTTAAAGGAAGAAGGAGTTCAAGAGAGTGACAGAGGTAATATCAAGATCATAAATGAAGAAAAAGTCAGTTTAAAGATGTATCAATTTCACCAGTCTATACTGAAAGAAGAAAAATTGAAGAAAGAATGTCACAGCAAGTGACTAAGCCAAATTACTGAGGATGAGCACTAAAGAACAGTGTAACTGTGAAAAGAGAATCAGAAAATTGAATCATAAAACACATTGCAACCTATAGGACTTAGAAAGTAAAGCAGTGAACAGTGGTGCCCTGGAAGGTATTTATAGGGACATTGCCAGAACATTGATTGGAAGTAACATTTGTTGCTACTTGGAATACATGAGATCCCATCTGAAATGTTACATCCAGTTTTGAGTCCCTCTTTATTAGAAAGAAATTGATGAGTGAGTACAGCAGAGGATACTGTCTGGGTGCTGTAGCCCTTGCCCTGTGTGACGAGACTGAGGAACTGGGCTTGTTAGCCTGGAGGAGAGACTGTCTCAGAAGTGCTTAACAAGAATGCCTCAGCATCTGTGCGAGGGTTGTCAAGAAGCTGAAAGGGACTCTTCCCACTGGGGCAAGGTGGGAAGATAAAGGCAGCGAGTATAAGATGAATTCAGACTGGCTTTTAAGAAACAGTTTTTCACTCTGAGAACAGGCAGGCAGTAGAGCAGCCCAGAAAGGCTGTGTGTTCCCTCTTTTCAGTACCTGACTGGATAAAGCCCTGAGTGACCTAGTCTGACTGCACAGATGACCCTGCTTTGAGCAACGGGATGAACTAAACAATTCTTGAGGTCCCTTCCAGTCTGCCTGTATGATTCCATCTCTGTATACGTGTTTGAACTTCTGTAATGCAAGGGCATGCTGCTGAATCATGTTCAGCTTTTCCACTAGGAATTTCAGGTCCTTTCTTTGGAAAGCAAGCATACAGCTTCTCTTGAAATAACTGGGAAGAGGAAGAAGTATATACACAGAACCTAAAGTTTTACAAAAGATTTAGTTTAATTAAGAAAGATAATAAAATATATGTGTGAATAATCAAAAAATGTAAGTAAGAGTCAGCATATAATTATTTGGAATTGTATTTACTAATGATTTTTAAAAGCATGGAAAAAATTGTATGAAGTGTTCTGTATATTTGAGAGAAAAAATTTTACTGTAGAATACTTTCCATATCATCATTTTTCCAACTAAAAACATCTTTTCTCAAAAATTTAAAATTCTGTCAAGAAGATTAAATGATAGCTTTTTGATTGCCATTTCTGAAGGGTTATGTCCATTTTGCCTCCTACAGCAGAAAGCGACATTTGAAGATCCTTTCTATCAAATAAATGACAGACAAAAAGAAACTCTGCTGATAGTTTTCTGGGGGTTTTTTAACCTTTTGTCTAAGTTTTGGATAAATAGTTTTCAAAAATACTTTAGTTTGTTGTTTTGCTTCATTTTCTATCATGAGAATAAATTTATTTTTCTAGCCATTTCATGTGTCACATATTAATATGTCACATATTTCATGTGTCATTTATTAAGGTCTATCACTGCTTATTGAGCTGGACACTAAAAATCTTTCAATTCTCTACTAAAACTAAGAAACTTTTGAATACGTTTGTGATATATCAATATATCTGTTCTATTCTGAGTCTTCTGTGATATCAACAGTGAATCTGTCCTGCAGCATGCAGTTTTTAATGGCAGCACTAGATATTTCAAGTTTGTTCTTCCTATTTTCCGGTTCCAGGATTACATCATGCAGGATGGATTCCTAAACAGTTAGAACAAAGATATGTCTAGTTCTCAGAAACCCTCAATAAGTCAAAGAAAGTGCAATGTGAAAGACATAAAGCATCAGCAAAATTTTTAAAACCTGAAGCTCTTGATACCATTTTTTATTATTACTATGGCTCCTTCCTGTAATAAATTAGAGGTCAAAGTTTCAGAAATATACTGTAATATAAAATAAATATCAGTCAAATAACCCATGTAAAGCAAGGTCCAAGTATGAGCCTCTAGAGCTATAATAAAAGTGCTTTCATGGAGTTTCCATAAATGATTTCAGTGAAGACTGAGGGAAAGGGACTGCTGAATGGTTTTATAGATAGCTAGATTTTCCATTTTAATGCAACATAAATTTTATTTTACATGTCACTCCTCTCCAACTTTTACTGTTTTAATGCCATAAAGGGTGAGATTACCAGTGGGATTTGTCTGCTCAATTCTCATTAATTTTAATAGGAACTGGTCATCAAAATCCCTTATGCAACCCTGAAAACATCAGCCAGCACTTGCTGCTGTATTTGAGAGCAAACTGCAAAATCAACAAAGCCCAGAAAAGCTCTCCCAGTTGAGCTGAGCACGTTTGCTGAATTCCCACAGCACTGAATAGAGAATAGAGAGAAGTCTGAATCCCTTTTCAGGGCCCTGAGTCATGAAGAATGCAAACAGAAGTGCTCTGTAACAAAAAGAGATAACACAAAATATGATCAGAGCTAGATCATCTTCCCCACTGCTCTTCAAGCGTCTTGTATTTGACAAATGCAGAATGATTGAGAGTTAGTGATGAACATTTTGAGCTATAAAGTAAATAATTATTACTCAACTTTAGTAAATCATCCTACATTTCAATTTACCTCAGTGAAACCACAGATTTAACAGTCAAGATTTTAATGGATACTCAACAGACTGAAACTATAATGAAACCTCACTGAAGTCTCTGATCTTTTGGTAACCATTAAAATTAAAAGGGAGCCTTCCATAAGTCCATGGCATGTTAGATCAGGTCACTGGATTTAGATTTATTTTTACTAGACACACCAGCTGCAGTAATAAAGTATTTGCTCTCTGTATCTATAACAATTATATGTCTACAACATTATGAAGTCAAACTTTTCATGAATGTATTATATCCCCTAATTTCTAGTTACCAGAACTCAAAGTTCCTGTGACAAAATAAATGCGAATGAAATTCATACACTTTTTAAGTAAATAAAAATTATGAATAATTTGTCTAGAGCTGAGATTAATTTATTTTATTTAACATCAATCATCTTCTCAAAATGTCCACACATACTTTTCATATTATTGGATTATTATTTCATTACTGCTCTTTTTCAAAGTAAGAAAACGTTTTCCCAAGATATGAACAAGTGTTTTGAGAGTCAAAGGTATTGTAGACATAATGGAAATTTTAATTATTATAATAGTGTTCATTGTTCATCTCCTTCAATAATTCTGTGGGAATGTATGACAAAGCTAACCTCTTTCTGTGTTCTTACTTAGTGGGAATGGAAATCTCAAAGAGTACATTTTTCCTAGTTTTTGAAGGTCAAGTATCAGTAAATGGATTAAAGTTCTTGTATTATTGGGTACGCATATTTTTGTCAAAATAGTTTTAACAACACCACATATCAAATTGCTTTAAAAGAAATCCAATCCTAAATAGATCACCATTTTTAGTCAAATAATGTGTTCAAGTAAGAAAGCATTTAAACTATATTGTGCTGGAGAAGTTAGTTTTTCCCATTAACAAAGAAAAAACAAAAGTTTTATAAAGAAATTTCTATAACCACAGAATACAGAACTAACAGTCTTATCAAGGGCATAAATCTCTAATAGAAACATCATGCAAATGTCTTTCCAGACATTTTAAAAATTAGAATGTAGTCTTTGATATCTTGATGCCAGTCTTCATCTTGTTAATGTTACTTTTTTTTTTTTTTTTTAATTTTGAGAAGGGGTGAGAAGAGAAAGAGGGGAAGTGTAACTTTGTTGTGCAAGTAAAATGAAAAGAAGCACCACTTTTCTAAAGAAAAATGTTTTCAAACAACTGTTTTCAATTTGTGAAGTAACATCATATGATAATATATTCAGTTTTCCACTTTTAGTCAAACATCTTCATTCTTCAATTTTCTGCAAATATGTTTGGGATTTTTACTGTCTGTATCCAAAATCTGCTCTTCTTTAAGAAAATTTGGAAAGCCAGAATGAATTTTGTGCTGTATATAATTCTTTTCTACACTGGCAAAAAAACCCAATAAACCCATTATACCTCTACTTGATATCAGCAACTGCCTTCTTCACTACTTAGTCCTTATTTCTGTTTTAATCTGCTATTTCTTGTTAGATAAACTAAACCAATGAAATTGTGTCAAAAGGATCTTAAATGCAGCATCTGAAGGACTAGAGAATATGACTTTGAGGCTAAACACAGCAGCCAAGGAATACACCCACTGGAATAAGAGGAGAAGGGATCTATCCAAAATTCTGGCTCTCAATGTGTAATCAGAAAATGTTTTTTTCCCTGTGGTTATTCCTTAATGAAGTCTTCCACTAAAGACAAAAACGGCTTTTGCAGTGCTAATTACACTCATGGTTGTCTAAAGGAGTTAAACTAATATTCAGATGCATAACTCATGGAGTTAGAACAGCTGTAGAAGATTATTCCATTGGAGTGGAGATGATGGTTCAGAGCCTTGCTAGAATGAATTGGAGAAAAGCCTAGGCTTTCCTCCAGGTGTTCCAGAGCTCAATGACAAATGAGCAAACACTGTTGAAGATTGTCCTAGATTTGTGTGTGTTTACCCTTTACTGGGGTACTCTAGACTGCTCCATGAACTGTGACAGTTTTCTGAGGGATACAGTCTAGTTTTATGAACTTCTTAAATGACACTGTCCTAGCTGTGCCATCTTTCCCTCCACTTAACTCACTAAAGGCGTTCCTTGACACTGCAGCCCCATTGTTGCGGCTGCATAATTTAATCTTATTTAGGAAAGTCTTAGGTTTTGGGGGTTAAGCTGCTTCTCGACTTTGGTTTACTTTTTCAGTTTTGTCCTTTTTTTAAAGTCATTGTCTCAATATAGCACTGGCTACAGTGTTTATGATAGGGAAGCATGGGAGATATTTCAGATTGCCAGATTTGTGTATTTACAGGTCTTTGTGCCTCACCAGCAGATGTATGTACAGTTTGTAGTCCCCCAAATTGTTCAGCCCAATTGAGATTGTCATGCAGTTAAGAAGCATTATGCTTTGATTTATAAACACAATAATAGTCTGCTTTGAGGTAACAGAAACATATTAAGCAAAGTAGAAGGAGATTGGGGGTTATTTACTTGTCTTTTCTGTCAAAAAAGCAGAGCTGTGGAAATGCAGTATGTCTGACAATGTGTAGTATTATTTTTGTTGACAATATGCAGAACGTTTTCAGTCTGATAATGAATATATCTAAAATATCTTGGAGACAGAAGAGTTACAGATGGGTGTTGCTCATCTCCACTTCTTATGAGTGTCGTGGTTTAGCTTGGCCCAGGTTTTTTCTAGTGGGGGGGGGGCCACAAAGATGGCTCCT
>VZRN01004540.1:34113-60282 GCA_013397935.1 Dasyornis broadbenti | reverse complement strand
CCCCTCCTTCTCCACTGACCTTGGTCTCTCCATGTTGTTTTCCCTCACATACTCTCACCTACTCCCCCTCCTCTGGCTAAGGAAAAGTGCGTGCACCCATTGTTTTGATTTCTTCTTAAATATGTTTTTCACAGAGGCGTAACCAACATCTCTAATTGGCCCACGCTTGGCCAGGAGCATGTCCATCACTTCAGAGCTGGACATGGTGAAGACTTCGAGAAGCTTCACCGAGGAGCCATCTTTGTGGCCCCCCCCCCACTAGAAAAACCTGGGCCAAGCTAAACCACGACAACAGGATTTCGACTGTTAAAGAAATTATTTCATGTAGCTGGTCAGTAACTGTGTAGCTTGGATTCTGCTTAAAACCTTGCTTAAATCTTCAGGAGTTCATCTGAGAATAGGAAAATGAAAGGAAAAAAACCAGTGAGACTATGATGAAAAATGCAATAAAAATGACTAACATCTCAGCTCTGTCTTCTTTTTTTATTTTGATATGGAGAATGATCATGACATTTGAAGGTCTAAGATTAAATGGACTGGTATGTTACAGACCACACTTTCAAAAGAATTATCACACTAAGTTATGATTTCAATAAGTTCTCCCTGCAAAAAAGTGTAATGTAAGATAAGTGCTCATTGGTTTAAATTTTGCTTCAGGTGGTTAGAAATGAAAAAAAAAAACAATAAACCAAAAAAACATGTTTAAACCCCATATTTTTTCCTCAAAGTAAAAATTTTAAAACTTTTTAAAAATTAAAATGTTGATATAAGGCCTTTTTTTATTCTCATAAAATTTCACTTCTGAATAAGTATGCTCAGATTTTCTTCTGCAACTTCATCTAAAATTTTATTTTTTTCTCTCATCTATCTACTCTTCACTTCTTTTTTCACGCCAGATAAAAGAGAAATTTGGAAACCTTTGAATGTACTAGAGAAGACTGGTAGGCTGATTGTGATGAGAAAACAAAACAATCTACAAAACTTTCTCAGAAATGTATTCAGTAAGTGAGATTGGCATATTTAAGCCTCTGTCCTCGAAGACGGTTGTGCTTTGGCTTTACAGAATTTTCAATATATGGGTTAGGCATTCAAGCATTCTAGACAATGTAAATGAACTCATCTACAAGCAAGTTGTAGAGAAATTCACAGTTTTTACTCCATATCTAAAAGGTCAGTTCTAGTTGTGTGGCTCATGGATGACTGTCAGGAAATGAATTCTAGGCCTATCTGATATTTGTGAGAGCTTTGCCATTGTCTGCAACACAACCACAACGTTGCTCACAGCTGTCACTCTGGTGATTGGAAGTTATTTTTGTCTGACATTGTCAAAGAGTCCTTGGAAGTCTTGTTCCAGTTGAATTCCTGTACACAATTTGTAATGTTGTTGTAGTAATTAATAATGACAATATTGCCAATCAACACTGCACCTATGGTGGAAGTTCTCTTGGCTCTTTTGTGTGTTGTGTGACTTAAATCCAGTACAAACACAGTGAAATATCTTGAAAGTGACAATCGGCAGTAAGATAAAAGCCTTTGTCTTTTCAGAATATCAGATCTACAAAGGTTTCTCTAGCAGAATATTTGTAAGGCTGTTTCTACATAAAAAGTAATTTTGAAATATTTTTGAAAGATTTTTCTCTGCTTTAAAAAGAGAGTCTTTGAAACAGACAAATAATTACTTTAAGACCTGGATCACTTAAGAACTTAAGAAAATAATGAGACAATTAAAGTTGAAGGTTCTACCCAAAACAGCTCATATTCCCTAATCGTTAAAATTTCTAGTTTATTCATTCTACAGATGAAAACAATTTATAATCAGTGAGTTAAAATAGGGCATCAAAATATGGCAGGTGATGAAATTCCAATGATATTGTCATTTTCAGCCTATGCTCTGGTTTACTTGTAAGATATGAGAAATATTTGCACAGGTCTGGGAAAATTTACACAGATTTCCAACAAGAGGAGGCACACCCTTTAAGAATGCAGTGAACATTGAATAGAACTTTGACATATTATTGAAAATACCATGTTACACTGTGACCTGATTGTATTATGGAACCTGTAAAGAGGGATGGTGTTAAGGTTAACTTTTGTAATTTTAACCTGATATTTATACTGTTAGAAACATTGACCAATAACCAGGTCTCATACTGTATTGTTTTATTTCTTCATGCTATTAATTTCCATTGGGAGGAATGTCAGAACTGCTCCATATATATGTAACTATGTTGCCCTCTTGTGACCAGCTCTCTAAAATAAGAAGTCATAGATGACTTCAAGCACAGAACTTGATTTAAAGCATTATTAAAATTGATTATCAATAGACTTGCATATTTTGTGTGTTTCTTTTAAACCAAACACGGCAAAAAATTGTATTTTCTAAACATAGTATTAAATATCTCTCACGTGTATGTTGTTTCTATTCCTTTCTGATCCTTGTATCAATCTTTTGCGGTTTTCTCTTGACATCCCACTGTTCTTACGTGCCATACTAGTATAAAAACAATATTCATAACCATGTAGGAACATTTTATGTGTTGACTGTGATATCAGGAGATAAATGTTCTATTGTTAATTATATATGTGTATAATCCATAAAGTATCAAGTCATTATTGTTTTGATTCTTTATATCCTATGGTTCAGATACTGGTTGTTGCAGTAAGCAAAACCATAGTGAAACTAATCCGTCACTTATTTTGGATGTAAATCTGATTAAGCTGTCTTTGTGGCTTTGTCATTTGGTTTGGTTGGGCTTTGCCCTTTGTTTTTTTTTTTTTTGTGCCAGTCTTTTTCAAATTGATTCCATTTCTTTTGATGCATGCATTGTTCCCTGGGGTTAGTCAATAACTCCTAAACATTTCACTTAAAAAGGAATTTTAAAATTATAGCTTTGCTGCTCACTGTAGTTAAATGGCAGACTAGTTATGATGGGTGGATCAGATTATAAAGTGAGAAACAGAATAATTAATTTAAAAACTAGGAATTATCAAGTACACGTTTGATAATAAGCATCCTCTGAGATTAGTTATCACTTGATCAATCCCAGGAGGTTTTGCATTTTAAGCAGAAGTCATAAGAAAAGTCAAGTAATTTTCTGACTTTATGAAATAAAGAAATAAAAGAAATAAACTTTTGGGGGTTAGGGCTAAGATTAGGGTTTCCAACACTTCAAATGTAAATAGGTCTTGTTTAGTTGTCTTGTTGACCTTTATTATTGATTCAGAGTTTATTTGATGTGTTACAGTGTGTTATGATATAGAGTGGCCCTAGTTTATTTACTTTCAAATACTTCAACCATATCTAATGTGACCCATAAAAACATATTGAATCTAAGACAACTGATGTGGGAGCACAAGGAGGGGATGTGCAAGTACATACATACTCACCTATATAAGACTTGTGATGGTGTTCACCTCCCAAAAAATCTTTTTTTTTTAATAGAGAAGAAACTGGGTATTGAGGAAGGTATCTTCATTTTATAGACAAATATTTAGGGGATGAAGCCAGTGGCCCAGAAGGCCGAAATATTCTAACAAACTACTCTTCCCTTAAATAAAGAAGACTCTTAGGGAAATCTGAGCAAATTAAGACCTGAGAGTTAATTTACCTAAAACAGGGATTAGTTGCCATTAGTTAGAATTGGTGAAGCGACCCCAGGTTACATTTTAATTAGAATTTTTGTTGCAGCATTTCTGCAGAGGATGCTTGATTAAACAACCTACTTTAGCCAAGTATAAAATTATTCTTCATTGTACTTTGAATCCACTCCTTAAATCACAAAGATGTACATAGACTAGGGAGCTTGCATATCACCCTCTTAATAGCTGAGAGATAGACACTAAATAAGCTCTTTTTTCCCCTATATAAGTCTAGATACAGTAATTTTTAAAGGAAAAAAATCCGCAGTTTAGAAGGCCAGAACCCAAGCACCAGATACTGTGTAATACTGCTTTTCCAGTCCAGGATAAAGGTATTATTCAATTGTAGCAGGGACTCTGGTGAAGTGTGGGTGTGTTACCATTACATCTGCAGTTGTGACCAGGACCACCAGGCTCGTGTGGACAGGGTTGTCCCTGTGCTGGAAGCAGAACTGCCCTTTGTGTGCGAGGATCTTTGAGCCAACACATCAGAGCACATCCCCTGAGCTAAGGAGGGCTTCTCAAGCACACTGAGCACACTAAAAGTGTGCACCCAGCTCTTCCCTTGCTCCTTGAGGAAGACTGCAGCGTCCTCAAGGGTTTTGTTTATTCTGGGAGTTTGTTTATTGGTACATATGCAGGAGGCTGAAACGAACAGTTTTGCAAAACCAAAGCCCTTGGCCTACCTTTACTATGAATTACCATCATACCTGTGGAGATGGTGGCTTTTAAAAACTGGTCTGTATTGATTTTAATACCTTATTACAGTGTTCCTAATGACCACAGTATCTGGAGCCAGGAGTTCAGGTGGATATTCCTAGCTCAGTTCTCTGCTATCCTGTCTAATGTAAAGTTCTGCACAGACAGGTTATTTGAGAAGTCTGGAAATCCAGTAATGCTAAAAAACAGTCACATTAGAGATGTGGGACCCAAAATAAATGGCAAAAATTATCCTCTGCAACAGTGTGCCTATAGATTAAGTTACATGACAAAAATGTCAGAACTTACAGAGTAATAGACAAGATATTTTAAATCTTTCCACAGGAACTGTTGGATACAAACCTATATCAGTGTCTTTTGCTGACATTATACTAACAAAGATGTATCCTTCCATGGAATTCTCAAACTAAGAAACATTGACATAGTTTTTATAGTTAATTTCAATAACTGTCTTTTTCAAAATTTTTGGTACATTTTTTGTTGGATTGTTCTTTTTCTTTTTTGTTTGTTTGTTTTTGGTTTTTTTTTTTTTTTGCAGAAAGCATCTTAATCTTGCACAATGTTTAATGAAATAACACCATATTCATGTGTTTCAGATTCTCCCAGGGTTTGACAGGGATCTTTAATTGTTCATGATACCTGTGGTTTAGAACAACAGAGTCTAGATATAAATGCAAATTTTTATAGCTTGAAGAAATGCTCCTATAAACAACTTTATTTTATCTCAGGAGTGCTAGAAAAAAATTTCCATAGTTATTCATAGTTTAAGTGTTTAAACCAAATCATGCTGAGAGAATACAAGCCATTGATATTATTTATATTTAATATGGCTACTCATGCTGCCTCTTAATTGGCTTTTATGTGGGTTAGAGATAGTTTACAATAATTAAGCTTTAAGTAGGAGTTCACATAGGACTTCATCATCTCTAAACATCTCTCGGCTCTCACATATGGAGAGTGAAGTCATGACTGGGATCTTGAAAAATAAATCACTATTAAAGATACATAAGGAGTGATCAGATTAGAAAAATGTATCCATTAGAAAATGAGAAGTTGATTTATATTCCTTAGCATCCCCTACTATTTTTCTAGAAGTTTTTGTTAATAAAGGTTGCTTTAGTACCAATAATAAAACATACACATGGATAATCCAGCCTGATTTCAAAATATGCTTTTCTTATTAGAAGAACAAAACATAAGAAATGTCAGTTTTCCCTTCCAAAATTTAAATGTTGTGATTGAATTCTTGCCACTCTAATACAGGCACATTTCCACAATTTGATTAATATTTTCTGGAGTGTTAACATATTCAGAAATATAGATTGAAAAGAGTACATTAATCCTCATCTAAGTCCATTTGGATCAAATTTCTTTTTCTTGATCAAAGCTTTTTGTTCAGTTTTAAAGAGATAATTTTGCGTTTAGGTTTAGGAAAACAAAATCATTTTAGAAACATCATAATAGTGTTCTTAAAAAAACAGTAAACCAGGACACCGTTATTTTTTAAGATAGGCCCACACTTTACGTTAGCTACCTTATAAGGATTTTATTCAATTTTAACTTGTTAGCTTAACTTCACAGAAGGGTGAAGGGTTCCAAGCAGGGAAATAAGAAATAAAAATTAGAAGGATCATGTAACAGAAAAATTAAAGCAAATTGAACATTTTGCAGGATGGCAGAATGACAGTGTTTAAAAAACTTGGTTGCATAGGAAGGAAAATTCTTGGAAAAAACACATTTAAAATATGGAATATATGACATAAATAGGAATGTGAGAATTTTTTTATTATTCTGGATCATACAGGAAAGAGACTACAACAGCATAAAGCAGATGCAGGGACAAAAAAGTGATTCTCATGATGGCTTTTAAAGTGTTTGATGGCCCAGATTTCAGATTATGGTATACATGATCTAAAGCTCAGGCCTGACTTTACTGTGTTCCTCTCAACAAATGCACATTAGATTCATGTTCAAGGAGCATTTTCCTAAGGTCATATGCTACCTTTCGCTAAAGATGCATATTACAGACCTGTGCCCAGTGTACTGGGGGGTGAGTTCACATTCTTCAACCCTTCAGAAAACTTTCTACGCTCTCTCAGTGAATCTGCAATGTGCTCTGTACTAGCCTAAATTTGTATTTGAGCTCTATTATATGTAATTACAGTCACTGTGTGTGATAACCTAAATTAACTTCTGCTTTAGTCCTTTAAATTTTATTTAGAAGTTACTAACAGTAAAAGGCTGTTAATTTAGAGGACATTTTCTATGGGAGTTCAAAGTACATGGCAAAATTCTGTTGGGATAGGATAATTGCATATATTCTTACAGATGGTTAATTTGTTCCACAGTTAAATATTTGGAACAGAAAAATGTGAGTTGTGCTATGTCCTATTTGACTTGGAGAAGTTGAGATATGACATTTTTTTGATAGACAGTGCAGATGTTTAACTTGTATAAAACATGCCAGACAGTAGAGCTTGAAATATGTGCAAGACCTTGGAAAATAAACTAATAATATTTCCTCATGTCCAGAGTGTAGCTCTTGTCTGCCTGCTACAGCTGGAGAGTGAGAAGCAGAGTTAGCTGTGTGCCCCTTTTCCACCCTGCAAAAGTCACAGGTTCCTGGGAGCTAACTTATACTTCATCTGCAATATAACACTAGTCTTTTAAACACTTTGTGACTTACTCCAGTTTGCCCAAGGAATTTTGCTCTGGAATCCCTTCCTAGTCACATAAAAAGGAAGATGTTAAGTGGGTGATCTGAGCTTTATGTGAGATTTCTCTCACAGCATCTGACCTACAATAGGTACACACAGATTTTCATCAACTTATCTGTCAAAAGAGTTTAATGCTCGTTATTATGGTTATCTTACTGGTGGCAATGTTAATGGGAAAAGGAAGCCAAGGAAACTTATCTGACAAAATTCAGAAGCATAAAGTGAAGTAAAATTTAAGATACTTCTGTTCCATATTAAATTCTTGACTCTGCTAAAATATAATGCATTTAGGCTTTGAGAATACTGTTATAACTGCACACTAGAGACTAAATTCTTTTGTCCTTGTTCAAGCAAATCCTGCCCCCAGACTGAACTGGGAATTTAGATTGAGTGAAGACTGCAGAATTGAGCCCTGAAGGAATATGGCTTACTGCAATAAAAGACACAAGAGAGTTGGAATAAAAATACTGCTAGCAACATGTAGCAGCAGAACAACATTACTTAGGGAAACATTCAAATGGGATGAATTAATTAGAAACAAGACTTTGATCTAATGCTTATGACAGTGTTTATGTTCAATGTAACCTATTATTTGTATTACCTCAACTCTGTCATATATTTTTTCTATTTGCTAAGTAGCGTTTGTCTATCTCTTACTGCTCATGAAAGAAAATGTTTTGCACTGTCAACATATTTGTTTGTTGTTAATAAAAGATTATAACTAAAAATATAATGATATGTCAAACAGAACTAACTCTCCAGAGAAGTTAAGCAGATGGAAATAGTGCTGTGAAAATGAATGCATTGTAATTCAAATAATTTGCTTTTCCACAACAAATTATCTGTAAGTCCCACCCACAACACAGTCAAGATGAAGCAGAACTAGAGCAAGCTTATGGATTGATTCTTCTATCCTTTACATTGATGTGAAATCTATATAATATCATATGACATCAAGAGTGTTAAATCAGATTTATAACAACATAAATTAGGGTTCAACAAGCAGAAAACTGGTGAAGCTAAGTGTTTTAAATACATTTTAAGGTCAGTGCAAGGTTTATTATCTCACTGATAAGCTCTATCTGGGTCCAGTTTAAAATCTGCTAGCTCCCAGAGAAATATATGGATTATGACTGCTTTGAAAACAAATCCATATTCATTGATGAGATATTTTTGGTTTTTTTTCTTTCATGCATATTTTCATATTTATATTTTTGTATAGTTTATTCTTAGGCAAATATTCAGATAAGGAAATATTTGTGCTCTGTGGCTTTTTTTTTAAATATAACTAAATGTTTAAGTTGATTTTACAAAAATGACTGCACAATTTTCAGTATTAATCTAAAATGAATTATTTTATATGAAAACTAAGTATATTCCCATTATTGTATTTATTCAGAAAATTAAGAAACCAGTCATACTAAGTATAATGCCTCAATTAATATAGAAAATCTAACTATAACTTCACTTATACCTTTCCAAATTTAAAAAAAAACATAAATGAAGGCTACTTACTTTGTGTTGTCGCTTTTTGGTTTTTTGTCCTGGAAACATAATTCCACCTTTCTTTCCAAAGTCATTTAAAATCCATTTCTGTATAAGGGATGATAAACATTATAAACATTTATGAACTAGTGTTCATACAGAATTTTAGTGCATAAGGCTCAGGAAATTATACTGAGCCTAATTTTTTTTCAAGAGCTAGTGGATTTCAGTTTTATTGTGTGATATGTCCCCATTTCTGCTGAAATTTTGCCGAGAGTTGCAGAGCCAAATATAAATTGTTTTCAAAACTGCTTTCATTTCTCTTTGTTCCAGAAACATTTAGCTCTCCCTTTTTCCTGCTCCACTCCTCTTTTCTTCAATGACTTTTAGTGAAATCCCTGCCCAGGCCAGTGGGGTTGGAACCAGATTTCTTGGAGGTCCCTCCAAGCTCAAGCCATTCTATGATTCTGTGATTCTATGCAATTCTTAAAAAGGATTCTGATACTTTCTTCATTAATTTCAAGCAGATGTAGCTACAAGACTTTTTAGTGGAAACTTCAGTGCTTATGATATTACCAAGGGGTGAAGCTTGTCTAAAAGCAACGCTCATGTGAGACCTGTACTACATCTGCCCCCTGTAAAGATTGCTGCAGTTTGCAGAGGAGAGAAACAAAGGGAAAGAAGGAAAGGAGAAGGGCTGTTAGAATCTCTAACTTCCTACAGCATCACACGGTTGAGAGGCCAAAGAGTGAGATTAACCCAAGTAAGAATTGCTTATTGGCCTTAGAGATGGGGAAAGTCAATAGAAAGAGCACTGGGACTTCCTGGATAATACTTATGGCTTATGCTGACAATCTATTTGTGGGGAAAAAAAATAAAAGAAGAAACCATAAATAGTTGAAAAATAAGCCTCTTAGGGAAGGTAGAATGCAATAGCTGGTGGGGAACTGTCCTGAACTGCCAGATAGGACTTGGAAATATTAATTTGTCTAAACTAGGCTGGAAGTCTTGGGGAATTTTTTTGTTTCTTTTCTAGGTTTTTTTTAAGAAATGTATAATGCCGCATGATAAAAATATATAAATAAAAATTGCTATCCACTGTTTAAATCTACGCTGCTTAATAAATGAGATCTAGATTAAATGTCATAGAGTGGGGTGGTTCTACTTTTGTACCTGCTACATTCAAATTTCCCCATGTGAGACATTCTGGAGAATTTTTCATTAATATGGCTTTTCTGATTGAGAGTGGATCCTTGGTGACAAAATCAGGCTCATCCTTGAGAAAGGATCTTTTCTTATTGCCAGTCTACAGGAAAAGACTTTTGAAAAATTTAGGTTCTCCAGAGACTTACTAGGATGAAAAGCAAAGTCTTCAAATAAGGACTATAACATTAAATGACCTCTATCTTGTTCCAATATACAGTCACTATGGAAGCAAAATAAGATTAAATCTTTGTTTACTGGTAAGTAAAATTAGACTTGGATAAGAGCTTTTCTGATAAACTAGAGATAATTTTTCTTTCTCTATCAACATGATAAAGAGAACTAAATTTTTTTTTATTAAAGATCCTAAGTAGAGAGTCAGCTGCTAATTTATTGGTTTGGACTAATTAGTTGGTAGACTGCAAGAGCTTTATTTATTTTAATATTTTGTAATAAATCTTCCTAAAAATTCAAAGTACATATTTTATTAGCAAATTCAAGTGACTTTGTGTATTTCCTCTGCTTTGCAACTATTGACATGCAAGGATAAATATTCTTATTGGAGGTTCAATCACGAAAAAAAACCAAAAAACAAAACCAAAAAAAACCACACAACTTTTAAGACTTAAATCACCTTCACTGAGCAAGGAACTGCTGCTCTTTAAGGCAGTTCCCAAGCATTTGCAATTTCCCCTCTTTCAGATGTTACTGCTGTAGTAGTAGAGTCAGCAGAATGGAGTGTGTGTGTTTCAGCTGTTGAAGTTTAGTTTAGCAAATTAGCTTCTTTTTTTGACGAGGGGACTCAGGCCAAGAGTCTGAGCTGAGAATGGGAGTTGCTTCAGGGTTAGCATATGTTGCGTTCTTCTAAAATGATAGTTTGTTACAAAGATTCAGCAATGTCTTAAACTACTGCAAAAAATCACCAATCCCTTCTGTCAAAGACTTTACATTTTAGTGAGCAGTGTTTCTATCAAAATTAGCTTTATCAGCTAAGCGTTACTTACTTTTCAGGTTAGCACAGCTCTTTTTGTGCTTCAGGTGTGGTCTGATGCAATGAAATCTGTAACTTTCTAAAAGAGTCATCTGAAAGAGCTCTTGCCTCCTCTGCTGGTTCTGCTGCCCACCAAGTTTCCTTTAGCATATGTCCTACCTCCTAGAGATGTGGTTATCTTACAGTGCTTCAGATGAAAAAACAGCAGAAACAGTGTAAAAAATCATTTTATGGAGCACTAGAAAAAATTTTTTGAAACGTTGTTATCAATGCCTCATCATTACTTTGCATGTCAGTATTATAAGAAAGTAATTTATGATTTATTTTAGAGGTATGCAAACAATATTTGGCATTGATGTGCATGTTTTCTTTGAGAATTTGGGTACCTATTAATGCAGTGGCATTTTAATTCAAACATTTACCTTGTTTGAGTAACAATGGAAGAATGGCAATAAAATGGAGGAAATTACAGCAACCCCAACATGATCTATTCAGGACTCAAAAGTGTATGGCAGTACTTTCAGCCCAGTGTAGCAGAAAGACTGAACCAGCAATAAATGCAATGCAAAAATAAAATAAAATAAATAAATAAATAAATAAAACAATGCAAAAAGCTCATAGATTTTTCCACATGGTGTGATTATGGTGGGTCTGGAAATTCTGCTTAATTGCTTGTGTAGGCAGCTAGAGCTAAAAGGAATGGTTGCTGGTAGTAGTGATGTAGGTCACTATTGGAAATTTATTAGAATTTTTCCTGCCCAGATTGTTCAGGTTTAATCACGACTTGAAAACAGCTGCTCATTGCAGAGTAATCTGCACTAAAGAGTATTTATTTTACTCTAAAGTAATTTCACTAATATTTTTAATTTATATCTATTTTAAAATAATAAACGATTTGGAAATAAAGTTGTAAATCCATACTTGAAGTTTCATAGGTGTATTTTAAAGAACAAAAGAGGAAGAAAGTGTTCAAGATATTCTTCTGCCTGTACTGAACTAAACGAATTCAGATAGTATTTCTGGGCATTTCTTACTACAGTAGATGACCATCTCCAATGGTTAGTTAAGGTATTTTTATATAGACAATAATTTCACTGAATAATTTTATGTATGTTGAAAATATTTTTAATATATTTAAGCTCATGAAAATTTTAACATAAATTCATAACTTTTTCCTTGTATCTGTACCTACCTCAGGCTATACAAGTCTTAGAAAGTAATTTAAACAACTTTAAAAGAGTATTTGGTAATCATTGTGTTCCCAGTTGATTCCAGTGGGAGAAAAAGGGATCAGGAGATACTCAGTAAACCTTCTTGATGTATAATTTTATGTGATCCTTAAGGAAAACTGAAAATCTTGATCCATTCATTCATTATAGAATCATAAGGTATAGGGAGCTCTGGTTCACTTTTAGCTTTAAATCTGATCATAGCATTCATAACTAAGCTTGAAATATGTAACAGAACTCTTAATCCAGTTGATATTACCATATAACTACCCATCCCTAAGGCATGACCATGTGTGGTGGTTGGGAGGCTGTATCCACAACCCCCACTTTTCCTGATCTCTACTTAAGCCAAGGACTCAGGAATAATTTGCAATTAAGTGTGTGAAGCCCTTGAAAGGCTGCCTTTTTTACTTGTTTGTGTGTTCTCAAGGCAATATTAATTTGGTATTGCAAGCATGGGGTGCTTGTATTAGGACCATTAACTTGCTGTTTGTGTAGCAACAAGTATTGGGAATGCACTTTAATATCTTGGTTTGTGACTTGCAGCCAAATAGCAGGTGCAATAGTCATGTCAGGCTCTTCCCGCTTTACACTGAAATAAACTCCTTCTTGAATTCACTGTAATTTCCTTCTCAGCTTGATCTCTTAGTCTCCTTTTGCAGACTGCCAGTTTTGTGGCTGTGCTGCAAGTTCCTAAATGTGTTTTACCAGATTAAGAAATTTGTCCTGCCTGACTCTGAACACAGTTTTTTCATAATGTGAATTTTAAGCTTTGGTACCAATCCAAAGGGCAAAATCTCTTTTATCCAAAGTTAAACTGATATTTCCATGATGCTGAAACTTGATGTTACTTTCTGGTTTATAATGCCCCTGATCTTTAATTAAATTCTCCAACATACTGTTTAACACCAACACATTTTCTTTGTCATGTTTTTCAAATCCCTCCCCTGCACTTGGTATTTGAAGGGACAGAGAGATGGTTTAGAGTTCTATCTGGATCTCAGTAAGCAAGGGTGGACAATAAATGGCTTAACAAAGTAGCTTTTTAAACAAGGTAATATAAAAAGAGGAATATACACAGCAATAAAATCTTACACCAGTTCAGATGCTGGGCACTCTGCGTATGAGCATCATCAGACAGACCACTGATGCCTCTCCTACCAGTGTGCTGCACAGATCCTGTCTGTGGTGAATTATCCTCCATTTTGGCCATTCAAGCTGTTATATGCAGTTTTCTTAAAGAAACCAAGTCTATTCAGCAGTGATACTGTCAAACAGAATGGATGGCTGCATCCAAGGAACTTCTTGCTTCATAGCTTGGATAGAGGCAAGACTGCACGTCATGTATTTGTGAGCACTGAGTGGGTGGGAACTGCCTGCAGGCTCCTCATCTACAACCAACTGGCTGAGTTCATCCTGTGGCCAAGAATTTGTGCAGCACCACAGAGCCTGAAGCCACACAGAGCAGGTGGCCCAGCCCAGCACAGGTCTGCCTGTGCTCGAGTCAGCTGCAGTGTGCATCACCAACTCCTTGAGGAGCAACAGCCCCTGGTCAGAAACACCTTGTTGCACCCTTTGATCCAACTTTGCTGTTCCCAAACATATGCCAAGTTTCCATTAGGAAGCTGTTCAGCTAATGAAGCGTTTGCTGACAGGGTGGGCTGTTTCCTCTGTTGTACCACCCACCAGAAGCTGGCATGGGGTGCACCATCAGGCTCCCCTGCAGCAGCTGCTCATTCTCTGTGCAGGTTTCTGAAGCCCGGAGCATGAACCCTGGCACAGAAGACATGGACTGTTCAAGGTCACCAGCTCCTCAATACAATGTCTTCTGCAAGGCTCCCAATACAGCTTCTGAGAATCTCTTCTGTAGCATTTCCTCCCACACTGTGGTGTCTGGTAACTAGATTTGTACTCAGAATATGAGGATTGAAGCCATCCAGTAAGGATTGCAATGTCCCCGACCATATAAAGGAAGAAACAGCAGGGTTATCTGACAAAACAGAATTAGGTAGCGCCAGTAAAATATTTCTGTGAAATGTTTTTCTTTTGGAAAATCTTACTTCAGTGAAATAAATATGGGAACATTTGCAGGAATGTGGGAATGTGTCAACTGCAGTGACATTATTTTTATGGCAGGGAGAAAAAGCAAAATGGTAAATTCGAAGCAGCCTGTTTCTACTTGTTTTGTTTGAAGTATATAGATTTCTCAAGGTTGAGAACACTTTCAAAATATTCCTTTGAATATCTAAAGATGAATCTGTAGTATTGTCAAAATTGAAGGGTAACTGTATATGAATTGCTCTTAAATTGCCATTTTAAAGTGATTTCAATTTTTTTCTGTTATGTTCTATTTTCTTTAAGGACAATTGAGCAGACATAGATGTTGGCAAGACATGAACTGTATTAAGTGATGAACACTGCCAGAAGTCAGTGCTTTTGGCTGAGTTCATATGCTTTAGCCAAGACTTGTCATACTTCCTCCTGGATCTGTAAAATAGGCCAAAAATCGTAAAAGAGCAGGCTCAGAAGAGCCATTCAAAACATGATATTTAAAAATAAATTTTGCTTTTTGAAAGTAAATCATAAAAAGTGAAGCAGTGACCCAGCAGGAAATAAAAGGGGAAGAAAATAAGTAAGCCCAAGACTTGAGGTACCAGCTGAAAATGAGCAGAGATCTGGTGACATATACCAAATTAGGTAAGGATCTCAAGAAGCTGGGAAATTTTTAGCTTTAATAAGGAGCACTAATGTTAGTGGGTTGCTTGTTTCATAGGATAAATGCATGGATGTTTTAGTCATGTGATTTACATACAGAAAACCTGTAAAATCCAAATTAAACTGTCACGAAAATTCCTTAAAAATTTTCATACTCTTAAAGAGAAAATGAAAGGAAATATCTGTAAAAGATATGTCTTTTTATTATCCTCTAAAAGAAAGACCTTCTCAAATTAGGCAAAGGACAGCTTGAGAGGAAAGAAAGTTGTTTTGAAGAAATGTGACAAAGCTGTTAAGATGTATTGTCTCTCACAGATGTGGAATACTGATGGAAACTTCAACCTATGCTTCAGCTTTCTGCATGGCAAGGAAGGCATTCAGCAATTGTCTCAGAAATTCAAGAGTGTAGGTATTTTCAGCAGGATGGTAGACTTGACGCACGAGCATAATGATAAAAAGAATGCAGTCCCTAGCCATAATCTATAGAGTTTGTTAACACCAATAGTCATAGTGCTGTTGGAGTAGTTTTTGAAATCCCTTACAGAACTGAAGCACACATTCCAAGATTTCTCCAAAAGAAGGCTATTATTTTTTCTTTGTTAGTCAACAATACTGTAGCGGATTATTATGAAAATGACATTTTAAAGGGAGTTCAGAAAAGTGTCAATAAGCAGGAGGCCAGAAAAAAATGGAAAAAAGATTAAAAGAGGAAACTATAAATGTGATCAGGCATACCCAAGAGACTCTTGGCCCTTGCATCCTTATAAAACAATTTTATCTAAAAATTGCTGTTACAATCATGTGTAAAGGAAAGGATTAGTGTACACCTGATCAATGACCCTTTCAAGTACTTATTTTTGTATCTTGATTTTCTTTTAACTGTTTTGATTTGTGTATGGAATTGTGAAACTCAAAAGGAGCCTTTTGTATGCTTTCTTTTTTCTTGATATCTTTTATAAGGCCTTAAATAAAAAAAAATTAGGACAACTCTGAGAGGTCTGTCCAGCAAACAATGGTAATGTGGCACACCTGCTTGAAGAGTTGACCTTTCCCTCTTCACTCCGTCAGCTACAATCTTTTCACTAATGTTCAACATTAATTTAAAGACTGGAGTTATACACAGGTGTAGAAAGGTTCTAATAAACATTTCTAGATCAAATATTGATGCTGCATATGTAAGTACAAAAAACAGAGAGGCAAAATGAAGCTTTAAAACTCTGCCTGCACTTCTGCAGTACAAGCAGGATGGGGAAAAAAATTACTTATCAGCTTTCTAACATACGCTAAGTAGCCCCAACATGAGGTATCGAGGGTTTTGGAAGGAATGTACAGTCATAAAGGATTCTCAATGGAGCGTCCAAGTAATGTTTCACACCACTTAGAGCCTTGAAAAACCCTGCATAGCACAGATGAGCTTTTCGGATTGCTGAAGGTATGCTGTCAAGTGAGAAGCAGACTAGACTGATTAAAAGGTATAAATGTGTCTTCAAATTTTGCTAGCTTTTATTTCCTTATGCATCTTCAATTCCAATCAAGGTAGTAGAGGACTTCCTCACATGTATTTCAAATTTAACATGCATCCAGTATTACATTTGAGGTAACTATTCACAGAATATCTCTGTGGCCTTGCATTGCAAGACTCAGTGTCAGATATTGCCTTTCCTATAAATACCATTATTAGAAAGGGTCATAACTGTTTAGTTACAGATTCTAATAGTAATATAATGCATATAATATATAATTGTACAAAAAGTTTAATTTGTAATTTTATGGTTCTTTCTTTTTCTCAGCACAAATGAAAAATAGTAGCATCTTATTCTTCATTTCATATTCATGTTCCCTTTTTCACTCTAGACCAGGACATTAATTTCTTCACCAAAGTGAAAACAAAATATCTAGAAAGAGGAAGGGCATTCAGTCCTTTCCTTTTTTTTCTTTTCCTTTTTTTTTTTAAATTTAAATTAAACATAAAAATCCATAATCTATCTAAAAGAATCTTGATTTTTCAAGCAGATAAAGCTTTCAGAATACCACTCCTCCATAGCAGACTTTTTAGCTCTAATTGTTTGTAACAAAGTGATTTTTACTGAACTCCACCATGATTTTTATTTTAAGACCCACTCAGTCCGTAAGTTATATATGTTTCTTACCTTTGAAAAATCGATGTAAACACATCAGCTCTAGCAGGTTGTTATCAATGTTTCACAGAACATAAAGTGAACCTAAAAGATAACCTTCCAAAACTCAGAGGAAAAGACACACTTTCAAATTTGCCTGTCAGTCTATCTCAAAGGCGACAAAGCCAGGAAAAATGTCTTTAAATGTGATGGTCTCCTATGATCTCTTTCTAAAATTGTGTTTCCCATTGGATAGATCTTTTATCAGAACAAGAGAAAGCTTTATGCTGTCTTGCCTGACAGTGAAGCACGCACTTTAGAGAACTTGCTGCAAGGGTTATCTCATTTAAGCTACTCTGTGATCAGCAACCTGTTTCTCCCATGGGGCTCTTCAAATGTGGCTAGTACCCAAACATAAGAGGGGAAAATAAAGCATTTGAAGCTACTTTTTTTGACACTTTTCTGCATCACTTCCATCTCTCTTATCTATCTTGTATGTGAGGATCATAATTTCAAAACCACACAGGCTATAGCAGAAGCCAGTCTGTGGTTCAGCACATTCATGTCTCTGGCACATTTTGTACATAGATCTCTTCACTGCGCATCCAAGGTGAAGCAAGAAAAAGATACTTTGGGATTACATTATTCAGAATGTTGGATACAAAAGGAAGTCAAGCTGTAAAGAATCTTTCCAAATATGTAGGAAATACGTCCCTGTTCTGTCTCCTAGGAAGCTTCCTTTATATAATATTGAATAAGAAGAAGGTTGTTTGTAATTTTAACCTATCAGAAGAAAGTTGGAAATTCATTAGAAAAAAAAACCAAAAAGCAGAAACAAGATTTTCCTTTGTTCTTAGACCACTTTTGGAGGAATAGATTCAGCTTATTTAATCTGGAGACGAAGGTACAAGAAAAGAGGTAGAAGAGTTTGTTGTTCTTCTTGGTGAAAATAATAGGAACAGGGTTATGCCACATTTATCTCTGTAATATTAGTGATACAGAAAGCACAGCCTTCTGATCCTTCTGAAGAGTCTGATCTAGAGGTGTTACACGGTAACTTAAAAAAAACTATTGGTATTGGCATTTGTATTAACAGTCACAAGTTTTCTTGGCTGCACTGAAATAAAAATTACGTCCATCAGCAATATGCAACAGAATTCAGAGAATTTCTTTTACAAGGTATGATATTTTATTGATTTCATCCTCTTTTTAGTCACAGTGTCAGTTATGGATATTTTCCCTTCTGTTTATCTCTGGCTTCATGGCACCTAGTCATCTGTGCATAGCATCAGGAAAATTTGGAGTATCTACAAGCACTCTTTTGCATTCAAAGAGAATCTCTTCCAAGGCTTCGGAGGGGGAGCTGATGCAGAGACTATTCTGAGGAGGAATATAGTGAGGAATGATGTGGGAAATCAATGCTTGAGAGCCAAGCTGAGTTGAATGCATTTAGGTAATGTGCCCTCATGGAACTGAATCCGAAACTAATGTTGACAGAAATAACACGCTTTAACCGATGATGATCAATCCTGAATAATGGCTGCATAATGAGAAGTCTGTGGAGTCCCAAATAATATGAGATAATTTAAAATGTTCTGGAAGCTTGAGAGAGTCTGAAATGAGTGAGAAATACTCATGTGTTAACATCAGCTTGAGGCTTTCATGCCAACTGACTTGCCTTTAGTGCTTTAAAGCCACCTGTGCTATACATTACAGGAATGCCTTGTAGGATCTTTTGGACATGTTTGGTATTCACTGCACTTTTTCTGAGTCTAGACAGAGGGTATGGGAAGCTTTGCAGTGTACCAGTTGATGCACTGGATAAATATCTCCACAGTTCTTGTTATTGTGAGTATGAAATTTGTTTCTTTACCAATAAAAAAGAGAAAAAATAACTGAAAGTAAGCCTAACTCAGGGGGATTGGAGAATTTTGCCAAAATAAAGCTATCTCACTGGCATCATTTTATACAAGACACAAATACATTATCCTCTCCTCTCCTCTCCCTCTCCTCTCCTCTCCTCCCCAGTATTGTCATTTTTCTGCTAATTTTATTTTTTATTGATGCAGCACAAAGTTATCAGATTTAAGTACCCATTAGCTACTAGAATTTGAAACCAGCTATGGCACGAAGTAAAATAAAGTATCAGAGTCTCAATTTTCTTCTCAGTGCTTATGCTTCTGGCCTTCCCATGTGAGCTGTTAGTATGATGAATAAACATGCGCTGAATTGGTTCATTAGGGTGGAACTATAGATCTCTCCTGATGTTTCCTTTATTCTTTACAAAAGAGGCTTCATTGTTTCTATATATTTGGTTGATACAGCTGTGATGTTGCGAAGCAAAACAAAGTGCCATACAACAAAATGCTTCTGCATATATAAAACACAATAGGAAGAAGAAAAAATAGGAAGAAGAAAAGATAAACATGATGCAAATTGAAGGTTTATCTTGCTGATTGCCAGGCATATTTATGCGGAGGGAAATTCTTTCATAAATTGTGTAGTTACAGTGACTTGTTGGAAATATGTTCTCATCAAAAGCACAACTTAGTATTCAAAGATTAAATGTTGCTACAGTTTAATAATTGTTCTACCCTGGAATCAGATCTGGGGTATTACTACTCTGCTATATCTATCACTCCCCATATGATGCTGTCTTAAACATTTAAGTCAATTAAGTAATGAACTTTAACAGCTAATAAAATGCCAAAAAGAATCCTAATGTTTGGTCTAGTGCCTTATGTTGCTTTGTCCTTTTCACCACTATTTTTATAACCTTTATAAACTTTTCCATAGATTGACATTATGTGTCTGTGATTTTGGCTCCTTACTAATTGTTGTTGAGTGCTGGAAACAAGAACAATGTAGAATCTACTATTTCTGCGTATATTAATATCTATAATTTCAGTTCTTAAATGCCTCATTCAGTCTTAGATGCTATTCATCTAGGGTCAAGTGACACAGCTTGATGATAGTATTTTAACAGAAGGCTTATTCAGATGTAGTTGGATATTGTAAGAAAAAAATTTTAAAAGTACAGATTACAGTTTACTAAACAACATGCAAAAATAAGCATCACTAATAGCAACAGTGAGGAAAAATGTTTCCATAAAGTTAAGTACAATCATACTAAGTAAACTTATTTACAGCTAACAAAGTAATTTACTATTACCTGCAAATGAAAACTCCTGAGAATCGGAGT
The DNA here is from genome assembly GCA_013397935.1 of Dasyornis broadbenti. Classification (NCBI taxonomy): domain Eukaryota; kingdom Metazoa; phylum Chordata; class Aves; order Passeriformes; family Dasyornithidae; genus Dasyornis; species Dasyornis broadbenti. Next base: position 40,264 of record VZRN01004540.1, on the reverse strand, counting down.
GTAAAAGCAAATATATTACTATTATGACTACGTAATCAGTGCACAGCTTGTGTACCAATTAAGTGTGACATTACTGGGCAAAACTTTAAGATTATAAATAATAGCATCCCAAAAGTGTCTAATAAGCACTAAAATACCAACTGAAATAATTTCCTAACTTCTGCACCTTCTTGACAAAATTCTTTCCTTCCATGACTTAGACTTATTTCTGTTTTCCTGACTTTTTAATTTTACTTTGAACACAACGTAATTCTTGAAACACAGGTAAGGCAATACACTAGGGAACAGAGAATAATCTAATACTTCTGTTTAACTTACTTTACAAAGTTGCAGTTAGAATGGAATTTATCCCCGTGCCAGAAAATCAAACATTATGTATGTGCCTCTTAAGTCTCAGTTATCCTGACAAGAGTTACATGGTACATAAGTCTTACTCAGGGCTCATTTTCACTTTGAGTCTGCAGCCTTGGAAAATTGTTTTCACTTTGCAGATTCCATGCTGTCTTGTTATCTTCAGGCTAAACAGCTAGCAGCAAGGAAAGGTGTCTATCTTGTGTGTCAATGGGAGGGAATGTACTGTGAAGAGAGGTGTTGGTTACAATCTTGTTATATGATATAGAAACACCGTTCCTGGACAAGGTAACATTTTTCCTGCAAGCAGACAGAGACAACGTGGTCCTGCACTGGGATCCACAACACTGGGGAGTCTACGGCTTGAGTGGCAGCTAGGAAGAAACTGTACACATTGTTTCATATATATTGTGGCAGCTTCCTGTGCTTGTTGTGGGATTGAGCTGGAGAGAGAAGGGACAGTGGGCAGGGTCTGGAAGCATAGTCTTAGTGTTGGAAAATATACCAGTTTAATTTTTTTTATATATAACTTTAGTCAGGGGTTGTGTTCACCTTTGCCCTGGGGGAAAGGAGTTTTAAGTTTCTTTCCAGGGCACTGTTCCACCAGGTGAGGTCTTATGAACTCAACATCTCAACAGACAGGGAATAGCACAGAAGATAAGGACCATCAACTTTCATTAATGGAACATCAGCTCCAAACCTGAACCCTGGTCAGTTTGGGAAAAATCTAATAAAATTCCTATGTCATGGAATTATTTTCTCTGCACACCCAGGGTATGTGCAGATGAAATTACTTCTGTTGTACATCCTGGCCAGAACAACATCCTGGCAAGAATAAAGTAATGCCTGATTCTCTGTCACTAAAATGTTGTTGGTGGGTTTTTGTTTTTCCTGAAGTTTTGGTGACATTAGGAGAGACCAAGAGAAACATGAAACAGGTTTCCCACTAACCCCACCAACACATAACAATCAGTATACGGTTTGGAAGTGTGTATATAATAGAGGGTTAAGTGCTGTGTGTTTGTGTTCTATCCTGTCCTTGCCGTATTTGTTTTAGGTTTAATATGGTGGTGTGTTTTAGGAATGGTATTCTCCAGTTCGTAGTCCCACTAAAAATCCACATCAGCCCTCACTTTCCTTCCCCTTCAGCAGCAAGCACAAAAGGCAAAGATCACACCTTGAGATAAGAACACTTTACCTGAAACAGCAATTCGAGAAGACAATGAACAGTAGCAGCAACAATTTTAATAATAAAAGTGCACAAAAGAGAGAGTGCAGAGGCTGACCTGACCAAAGCCACACCAGCCAATCTTCTCCCTCTGGTCAGGACAATCGATAGTCCATTACATAACATTAGTAAAATAATGTCCACACAACTACAGGCCCCACACTGTCACAATGGGAGCAAAAAATTTACCCTATCCTTGACCAAAACCAGGATATATTTAATGGACGGTCCTTAGGGCAGGTAGAGGGTTGTTTGCTGTCTGTTCCTAATAATATAATTTTGGCATTGGCCAGAGCCAATTTCTTAAACAAATATCTTACACAAACCAGGACATGTGGAAATCTCATGATATTTTCACTTGCTTCCAAGCAGAAGCTTATATTGAAACACTTTTTACTCTTTATTAATGCTGCTAAGCTTTCAGAAAAATTACAGGCGGTCTCCTTTAAAGATTTTCTGTCCTATATTGTTATGTTGTTGTTTCTTTTACACAAATTAATAGGAAAAGAAAACATGAATAAAACTTCAAGAAAAATTATTTTAACTTATTTCTAAGCCCCTAGAATATATTTGAAATCCAGAAAAAGTTTCTTGAGGTGTACTAAAACCACTATTGAATTGTAATGTTTTTCTCCAGGTATATAGAACTCATTCATGTCAACAGAAAGGCCATGGCTATTTCAAGTTACTTAATAACAAGTAGAACAAAATTCCCTCTGCACCCTTCTGTCTGTAGCACTTTTGTTAGATGCTAGCCCAGGTAACTACTTTTTGCTTGCAGACATAGGAGAATAGAAGTGATCATAAGGAAAAGAATCAATAAATGAAAGCAAAAATGACCATGAAAATATAAAATAAAAATATAAAATAAATCGGAGCATCACTGAGATCTAAAACATTAATAAGTACAAGTGAGCACTGATAAGACACCTTCCTTTCAAAGAAGGAAGGAGATTTTTTTTTAATTGTTCTGATGTTAGTTGTGCTGGAGGGAAAATAAGGACAGGGAATGCAAAGAGTTTCATCTTAGTTGCTGCTGTCTAATTCTGGAGCAAATATGATTTCAAGACTGCCTTACTGGTAGCTTAAGTAGCCCTTAGTGTGTCAGATTTGTCCTTTCTTCTTGAAAACTGCCTGTCTTCTATAAGACAGAAAAGGAACTTATTCTGTCTCAAATAATATCTGCTTTGTACATAGTCAGAATAGAGGAAAAGAGAAAGGCTGTAATACTTCCTGTACTGCAATGTCATCCAGTGTAAAATGCAGTGATAAAGCACTGGGAAGGCTCTCTTGCACAGCAGCACCCACAGTTATACAAGCACCTTTGTGGGGAAACACCTGCCACAGGACAGGCAAACATCCAGATACCCTGCTGGCCACACTATTCCTGCCAAAGTCCAGGATGCCTTTGGCCTTCTTGGTTACCTGGGCACAGCTGGCTCATGCTCAGCTGGTTGTTGATCAAAAGTCCTTCTCTGCTTTCCAGCCACTCTGCCCCCAGCCTGTAGCGCTACCTGGGGTTGTTGTGACCCAAATGCAGGCCCCTGCACTTGGCCTTGTTTAACCTCATACAATTGGCCTTGGCCCATCGATCCAGCCTGTCCAGACCCCTCTGCAGAGCCTTCCTACCCTCCAGCAGATTGACACCCACCCACCCAACTTGGTGTCATCCATGAATTTACTGAGGGTGAGCTCGATTGCCTCATCCAGACCATCAATATCAATATCAATATCAATCAATTAGCACCACTCAATAAGCTCAATGCTATTAGGGATATACATGGAACAGATGAGGTAATAGATCCCATTATTTTAATACTATTCAAATGACTAGTCTGTGCTGCTCTGCAGGTTTTTTTTGGATATGTTAACTGCATCTGAGAGTTATCTATTGATGACTCAAGTGGCCATTGATAATTTTGTTTCCCTTTCATTGTAATATTTGTGCTATTTTAAATAAATTGAGCCATTATGTAGCAGAATATGTGAAACTATTATGTTCAACAATTGGACTCTCTCAATTTTGTTTTTAGAAAAATAGTATATAGATCTTGAACAACACTTCAAAAATAGGCTTTGAGATGTTCTCATTTTACCAAGAAAGGCTGTATTAGATGATCTTTGAGGTCTCACAAATTTCTATTTTGTGATTCTATCATGAAGTACAGGATTACCAACCTTAATTGTTTATTTGTAAACAAAATTTAATTTTACTCATAAATGTTATTTGAGTAATCTGTAGGACTAAAACCCTAACAGTTATTTTAAACACAATGTGTTTCATGCTGTTCGCTCCATAAATCTAGGATTTGGCTTACATTTCAAGCAAAAACTTTATCCAGACTATGGATTGCTTTCCCTTCAGGAAAAAATTTAGAATATATGTTCATTGGCAAATTACATACTGCCAACAAAATTTTCTCTGGAATCTGTCCATTAACTCAAAAGGAAGAGTTAACATTTTCCTTCTGCTTGGCAAAAGAAATTAATTAGGATCAGAAACCATGTTGTCTCAATTATTACAGAGCTTCTGCAATCATAGCATAAAAAAATCACACACATACACACACAGACACACAAAGACAAAAGTAGAATCCATGCAATTTTTTGGTCTCAAACCCATTGTTTTGCTCAGCCTGCTCAGAAAAATACAGTATGTATGTATTCCATTCCTTTATTAGCTTGTGCACAATATCTGGATATTTTGGTCAAAAAGGACAGCAAGCAGAGTTCTGATGAGGTAGCTCTCTTCAGACTTCCCACACAGTGAACATTCAATCTCAACAAACGTAGCTCCCCAAAAGAGCAGTGAACTGATTGTGATGTCCACTGTTATCCCCCAAAGGTGAAGATTCTTTATTTCACCCAACAGAAGTAGAAAACTGCTGCCCTCTTAACCAAAGAGGATGCAGGAAATGTCATAAGCCAGCTGAGCATCCTCTTTTGGTAACCTGCAACAAGAGTTGTCCTTTACTTCAGGCAATGTATGATCTGCAGCTCAGTGCATTCCCGCAGTTCCCATAGTGATGAGCAGAAACTAGCACCTCTGCTAAGGAGAAGACACCTCCGTTTCTGAAAGGTTCTGGTACTCATAGCTTAGCTACATTTAAATTAGACAGGCAGTAAAATATTCATGAGGATTTCTTTCAAAAAATAACTATGCATTTAGAAAGAAAATATTTGCTGGTACTCCAGTTAAAAATGAGGATGACGGTTGCAAACATTACAGACAGAACAAAAACCACAATTTATTGAAGATATAAAATACATGCTGACAGAGAACTGAAATACAGTATCTGACAGAGACTTAAGTATGGGGTCAAAGAATACAGTAAAATGGGCTGCAATGTCATCAACTTTGACCCACTGAAAGCAATTAATGTGATACCGGTGTCAGCTGAGTTTATGACAAAATTTAACCTGTCTGACCCAGAGAGATGAAAATAATGACCAGGATTTCTGAGGTCACAGAATAAATCAAGTCCTTAATACTCTGTGAGGGACTGTGAAGGTTCAATTTATATCAAAGTCAAAGGAAACTGAGGTCATTTAGGGCCAGGCACTCCAAGGTACATGAGGTCTTAACTTTCCCTCCCCTCCAGCCTCCAGTAACGTTTATGCTTGTCTGTATCTGATCACCGAAATCATTAGGTTCTCTACCATTACTAAGATTTTATTAGCAAACAGTAAGCAACAGCTTGACTACTATTGAATAGGTAATGAGAGAACTGTACTTGATTGCTGTTTTATGGATTCATCAGAAAATGAAATGTGAAAAATGACCTGTTGGCCAATGCATCATTGAAATGGCTTATATTTTTTGACTGAGAAGATTTTGTTACAGACACAGTCAACAGTAATGACTAAAATATATCAAATCCTTATTTTGGAAATAACTCGGCTTTACAATTTGAAAATAACTGCATATGGGCATTTTTAAAATAATATGTTCATACAGTGACAGTGTTTTCTGTTCTACCATTTCAGTGCAGTGTCCTTCCTTTTCTTTCTCTGTCCTTCAACAAAGTCTGTCAAAGAAGGGAGTAGAAAAAAAAGTCTGATCTAGGGAAATCACTGTGTGCTTGGCACCTGGTGCACAACTAGAGGCACCGTGGAGAATCTGTTTCTCTTACTTAAGGAACACAATGCACTTCAGAAACTGTTTAGCTGACCTTTAGTTTGACAGCTTGCTCAAGTCTCTCACTCATTTACAAGAGCTTTCTCAATATATTCTGCTTCCAGTTTTTTACTGATAATTTCAAGTCATTTTGTTTCCTTATTTTATTGTTTGAAAACAGTAAAAATAGATGTCACAAGGAAGCTTGCAGAGATAATAACGTATTTGCAGTTTATTTTGAGATCTTTGTAAATAGAATTTTTTTCTCACACTAATTCATATTATTTCTCTCTGTGTACTTTCTACTTGAAATAGTCACCCACTTCCATACTTTTGCCGGGAAAATCCTCAGTTAGGTCAATGAAGCAAGAGTATTTCTGGGGCCAAAATTTAAAGATAATGCCTCAAACCTGGTGGTTTGGTTTCTGCAGTATATTTAATAATCTGGTAAAAAA
>VZRN01004540.1:13256-34060 GCA_013397935.1 Dasyornis broadbenti | reverse complement strand
AAAAAAAAAAAAAATTGTGTCTGTGGACAACCTTAGCAAGAAAACCTGACAAAGCTCTAACCTCCTCATGCTTAACCACACTCAAATAAGGTGAAGAGAAAGTGAATGAGCAAAACTAGTCTAATTATTTTTCTTGTGAAATCAGATCCCTGCCATACAACATCTGAGATCTCAAATGTTAAAATAGCACCTTCTATAGTGCCTAGTAAAATATCACCAAATTAATTCAAATGTGCTGTTTAGCTGAGCTTATAAAACCAAACCAAATCAAACCAAAAATCATCCGAAATGTGTTTACATACACATATGCAGAACATCTTTGTGTGATAAAAGAGAAATAAACATGTTCACATTATTGCGCTAATCTTTGAATCAAGCAGGGCAATCACAAATCAGGTTTTCTCTAGGATTCCAGGTCAAAGTCTCTCCCAACAACTAACTGAGCTTTGACACACAAATCAGTTCCTTGTGGATTTCTGAAAAGAGACATGCATGCCACAGTTCTTTTTAAAAAGATCTTTTCTGTTGTTCCTTTTAGCACTAGAAACATTTTCACTGGTAACTCCTCAGTCCAAGTAAGATTTTCTCAGAGCATCCAGCATTCCACCATGCAACTTTTTCTTTTATTCATTCTTTGCCTAGACAACTAGTTCACTTTATCCTTAACTAGCCCTATAGTTTGAAAAAATAAAGTCAGACAGGAGGCAGTCATGTTTCTGAATGTGTACTTTCTTTTCTGATAAAGATAGAAGACTCTATACTCACAAAATAATCAGTGAGAGATCCTTTCCATTTCATCTAATATTTCTGGCAGGTGACTTTTGAACACTCTCACCACCTCATTAAAACTTCTCTTCACAAAATTAGTTTTAAAGAAGTAGTTTGTTGTAGTAGTCATCTCTGAAATATGTTCTGTTTAAACACATAGTCTTTAAAGGTGCCGTTCTTAAATCAAGCACAGAAATTTCTCATGGTGCCCTTCTCAGTGTTCCATTCAATATGGAGTCAAAAGTCAGGAAAGCGGGCAGGTATGGTTATAGAGTTCACAGGTGACTCTAGGTCAACAAAGAGAACTTAGAGGTAAGGCAATAAGAGCTCTTAAGATTCTTTGAAGAACGTCTATAATATGAACGCAGAGAAGTTGGTTATGTTTTGTAAGCAGTATAAAGTAGAAGTAACTGCCATAATGTTGTTAAAGACTCTTCTGAATGAATATTCTGACCTGTGCAATAAAAATTGTTACCAGTATCAAAAACTGTATTTGTGTGACTGCATATATCAAGGTTTAAATTAAGTAAAATGACACTCAAGTAATTTGTTATATTTTTTCAATGTATATGGATAAACGTAATATATTTTGCTTCTTTTAATGCTGTGTTAGCCTACCATAGTTCAATAACAAGTAAAAACTTTTTTCTTTTTTTTCTAGAAAAAATAGGTGGCATGTCTCATCAATACACAATACACAATCAGTATTCATCAGACTTCACAGATTAGTTTGGACAAAACAAAGTAGTTATTCAGTTGGCAGTAAAACAAGCGTGCTTAGAGAAAAACAGAAATTAAGGAAGATGGCGGGATGCTGATAGTTACAAATATAAGAAATCAGTGTAGTGGAGAAATACAAGAGGTTCTTTCTGTCATAAAGTCATTTTGACATGGTGTTTTAACTACTTGTGTAAAGCAGCATAAGTCAAAATTCCAGCTTTAACTTTTCTTGATTGTTAGCTTTTATTTCTTCCTTTATGTATTTTTCTGCCCATATATTTGAGTGGCATTGACTCAGGGTAAGCACAAGAACCTGAAGCTGCATTTCTAGATGGATTACACAATTGGCATTAATGTCCGTAACTAACTTTATTGTAAAAAAGACTCTATAAATTCATTAAACAGGGTATACGAACTAGTTCAAGAAATGTTCTTAAAGCTAATCACATTTCGCACTTCAAGATGTGTTTCTTATATTTATTCTTGAAAGTACATTTCTCCTTCAAACCACGTTATCTGATAAACAAGTGGAATGTCCAGTTTTGGACACTGTTTAGGCTGCTCATAACTATACCCAAGGCCATACCCAAAAAGAGGATCAAGGATCAATTACTTAATTTATCTTCTTTAGCTGTTTTTTATTTTTATTTTTTTCTATATTGCAATTAGTTTAATTCAAGAGTGGAAGAGTGGCTCAGAATTTAACAGCTTTTTTAAATGGCACAAGGTCTTCTTAGATTTTCATCCTCAACAAAGGGCTAAGCCAAGATTGCGTGATGAGTTATTGACAAGAATAAATCCTGTCAAAGAGTATTTTTCTATCTTCATCTTTTTCGTAATTTATCAAGGACCCATTGCTCTTAGCAGCAGTGCTGTTTACTGATATATTAACCAGTAAGCAAAGTGAAGAAATCATAATATTATGAGAAGAAAGTGCACATTTTGTATAAAATTGGTTACATCTATATACGTTGAGTAATTCTTCCTTTTCACATGGAAGTTTATTATTCTGCTAAATATATGTGTGTCTTAGGATGAGAAGCAATGACAATTGCTGGTTTTGTTAAAATATTGACAAAATGAGGTAATGATATAATATTGTAATTGTACTGCCACAACAAAGATCACCATTATGTGTGCTATAAAAGCAGAGGTAATTCTTTACATCTTCTCCATGAAAGCTCTTTCCACAGCTCTAATTCTCTCATTGAAGAAGCAGAGGTCTGACTTCTGTCAGGAAATTCAGCTGTAATGTTTCCCTTTTTACATGGTATTTTTTCTGTATTTTGTGTTCAGAGGAGATAACTGCCATTCTTTTCAGAATAGGATAGTAGGTAGCAATCAATATTTCCAAAAAAGCTTAGGGAACACACTGCTTTTGTGTGTCTTATGGTGTCTTTTGATACTGCTAAAGAGTTTTTGTTCTCTTCAGTAATCTAGCCAGAGACTTGACCCTATCATTCCTTTAAAATGAATGACTTCTTTAATTCTTTTTTTCTGAGCTCTGCTGTGCTTGAGAGCAAACGTTTTGGGTATATGTGTTGACTGAAAATGTACCTGAAACTCAGAGCAAAGGAACTGCTTCTTATTGTTTGCTTTGTGACATGTTCAAGGAAAAAGAACTTTAAATTCTTTGCAAATACATAGGATAGAGTAAAAAATAATGGACAAAAAGAGTTCCCAAAACACCTAACTCCTGTTTTGGTTTCTTTCTTAATGGAAGTAAACTGCGACCTAATCACAGGTATTTTAAAGAATTCTTCTTCCTCTACTATTGTGCATAGGCTTAATTGTGAAATGCTGAAGAAAGGTCAATTAGCACAAGTAAAAAACTGTTGAAGTGTAGATATGCTCCCTCTAGCATCAATTTGTTTTGTTTGGAGTTTGCCAACATACTTTCTATTGCTGTGTATTACGCATATTAAGAAATCAGTTTTTACATTGAAATGTAAAAAAACCCAAACATACAAAACCAAAACCAAACCAAAACCACCCATCCCCCAAAAAACCTAAACCACCAGCTGTATTCTTATGTCTGAACCTTATCTAAATGTGATTTTTAAGTTAAAGGTCAAGGGTATCAAATCTTGATGTTAAAATATGTGACTAAAACACCAAGCTGGATTTCTCAAAATTATCTTTCGAAGTTAAATGGAAGAGGCAAACATTCTGTAACATTACAACAAATCTATCTAAACTTACCTGTCTAAATATGCACAGCACATGATCTTCTTCAGTTGGTAAAAGGTAGAATTTCTATTAGCCTGGTGTTTATACCGTTATAAAAAACTATATATGAGAGAAACTAACAACTACAGCTTGAAAATGACTAGATGTTAACTCTTGCTTTTCTTTCCTCTGGGTGGTGTCTTCCTCATTACCAAAAATTCCTAATGCTTAAATGGGATTGTGGAATTCTTCATAAAGGCAGTCAGGTTAACACACATCCTTTTTAGAACTCGACAAGGGATTTTGTTCTATTTGTGAACATGTATAGATTTATTCTGTTATAGTGGGTTTAGTAAAATAAACCCCAGGAAAATTATTTCTTTGCATGCATGTCTTATATCTATTCAGGGAAAAGCTTATGAGTTTCCACTTTTCATAAATATTGTCCAAGAAAGTATTATCCTGTATGTAAAGCAGTTCTAAAAATCCATAAAGGCTGCAAAAACAATATCTTATAAGGTAAAACAGCTTTTAAATGCATCTGCTTTGGACGAAGCAAAGTTTTTACAGAAGAATGTTTTTTCAACAAATATGCCTCTGTGAGATTTTTGAACAGGTCTCCTCCAACTTTCTACTGAACCCTCCTGAGGGTGGCGAAGATGGTATAAATCACGAGTTCTGGAGCCATAAAGCTGTGTCTTTGTTCCCTCCAAGGCAAATGTCCTCGGTGGATCCTGCAGGGTGCACCTGGTAGATCACATCAAAGCGTGTTAGCTCATACAGCGTTTCTGTAGTTTTGCAGTGGCCACGTGCATGTTCATCAGCTTGATGACTGTTAATGCTATCAGAACTGTTTTGATGCTAAATTTCACCCATAAATTACAGTATCCAAAGGCTTTTTTAGCGAAAAATTACTTCTGTCCAAATTAAACTGAAACCAAATTAAAAATCAGAACAAAATAGAGCACACTCTAAACAATGTCATTTCCATTAAAAAAAAAAAAAATTTAGATAGCCTATTCATAAGAAAGAGTGTTCATATGATTACTTTTTTTTTCAAGAGCACACTTACCTCACTCTGCAGAAAAATGTTGCTTTGATGCTTTTATTTTTTTATCTCTTCCTTTAACGTGTCAAATCAAACCTCATTTAATACACATTAATGAATATTTACACTGAATGAAAATAGATAAATTTTCTCCCAGCAGCTTCTCTGGTAGTATCTTTTTAAATTTTAGTTTTTAAAACATCTGTGACTGTTTTATTTCAATGTCCATGTAATATATACTGTTGTTATTGTTATAATTTCTAATCTTATTATTATAATTTCTAATATTTTCCTAGAAAATTGGAAATTCAGGGAGCTGATGTCAAAGTCACTGGTTTCGGTTTTTTAATATAAAATATCCAGATGGAATATGATTTCTTAAAAGTTCCTACTGTTGGTAGTGCACAGAAACAGCATCAAGGATATTAAGGTATAGAAAATAATGTGCCATCTACTTGTCGTTTTGATTGTCAGCTGATTTTTTCACGTATTTTCGTAGAATCATAGAAAAAAATGAATTGGAAAGGATCCTTAAGAATCTTCGAGTCCAACTCTCTGCTTCTCAGAGGAAAACCCAAATCTGAACTGGATGACTTTGTCCAGATGCTCCTTGAACTCTGACAAGCTTGGTGGAATGACCACTTCCATGGGGTGCCTGTTCCAGTGACTGACCACCCTCTCAATGAAGAACCTTTTCCTAATGTCCAGTCTGAATTTCCCCTCGTATGGCTTCATTCCATTTCCATGTGTCCTGCCACTGGTCACAAGAGAGAGGAGATCAGCAGTTATCTGCAGCCCATCTTTAGGAAGTACACTGTGAAGGGGACACACCTGTTGTCAGTATAAACCAAGTAGACCCTAGGCTGAATGTGCCTGTTTTCTTTGTCTCCACAGTTATTCTAAAGTATTTGGTTTCATACCATGTTAATTTTCCCTGATAACACCTTGTGACTGGTGGTCAGGGAAGTCCATCTGCTTCTGTAGAATATGCAAATCAAGCTGAGCATCCTGAAAGCAAAAAGTGAGGTCCCGTACCATTGGGTTCTTCTTCTTTCAGTCACAGCTCTTCTTTTCTTTTCCCCTTAGTTTAATCTGTTCTTTCATGATAATTTGAGTAATTTTTCTGCTGCTGAGGTCCCAACAAAGCACAAAACCAGTATGAACTTCATGACTAGCTCATCTCAATATATGAAGAATTCAAGTTCCTTCGCATTTGAATGCAATTTCTTTCTTGGCATATTCTAGAAATGATTGCAAAGAGGACAGAAGAACAAGATTGATTTATTTTTTCCCAGTGTTTTCCTCATTATTACAATCTCAATAAAAATCACTGTATCTTAAAATAGATGTAATCTATGTAGTCTGAACAGAAGCTTTTTAAAATTTTGCTTCCAAACCTGCAAGCATTGTTTCTGTGTATAAAAAACAGGATAACACTGATTATAATAGAGGGAATTGTTTAGATTTATTGCTGTTGAAGCAGTTTTGTGAGCTATAAGGGCTATCAAATATGTGTACAGCTGCACATGATTTAGTAATTAACAGTGTCCAAAGCATCTATCTCTGGCAGATGTTTCAGAAGCTGCTAATTTTAAATTGCATCAAAAAGAATCTTGCATGTAAGAGAACACTTGGGTCTTGTAAAATATAAAATTATTAGCTTAAATTCTACACTGTTTTAGAAGTTTTTGAGGTTTTTTTTCAATAAAAAATGTTTAAATAAGCAAAACTCTTTTATGCTAACAGAAAAATTAAGTAAGATGGTATGTGTATGTCAATCTGCATTTGAATAGTGGCTTCCTTAAATAAATGAAAGAAATTATATGCTTTGAAGTTTTATATACTTAGTGGATGTGTCTATCCTTAAACTATAAAGCACCTATATGATTATAAGTTTTAATCTCTCTAAAGTGTGCAAAAATTTGTGAACAATTCAGACAAACTCCAGACCCAAAAAATAATTTCAAACTATCCTCAGGAAACTGTGTAAAAATCTTATGCACTGTGACTTTTATGCAAATAAATAGATGAAAAATAAAATATTTCTACTATAACTTGAATTTGACAATGGAACTAATGCAAAGTTTTCCATAGCAATAAGGTGTTAAATGATCAGTGCAGGATGATTTGGCATGCTGATATGGACAATTTGCCTCTTATTTCAGATTATTGTGTTAATTATGCTGATGCATCTTTTCATTGCTGTCAGTCACAGAATAAAGCAAAAATCGGTAATAATACTGTTTGAACTGGGAGTGGGATGAGGCAAGTGGTTTACTGGTTTGTTTAGTAGGGTTTTTTGTTTACTTGCTTGTGGGTTTTTTGGCTGTGAACTGCTGATGATTTTACTAGAGGTGTAATAAAGAAGAGAAAGATTCTCTTAATTATTTGCATTTTATTTCTGTGTCATGAGGTAACTTGCATCCATCATGTGTTCTTACCTACAAATTTTGTCATTGCAGTTTCCTAGGTTAAATACAGCTAAATTAACAATGTTAAACAAGGTTTATCAAGACAATTATACAGTATTACTGCCAGAAAAGAACTTACAAATGTTTTTATACTCCAGTAAGTATTTGGAGCTGTTTGTAATTTATGCTAAAGTAGCAACAACACTATGTAGCATTTTAATGTATTTTAGGGCAGCAGAAAATTTAGAAGGTGATAGTGAACAATAAAATAATTTACTTTACTTTTAGATTTTTTTTTTTTACATTTGTAGTATTTTATGTCTCCCAATACATAATTACAATTCAGTATGGTACATGTGAGTGTAGAAGTCAACCATTTTCAGGTCAAAAAAAATGGAAGTAATTACGTCAATTTTTTTATCCAATCTAATTTTCAAATTTTTGCCCTGGTTTCATGTGGATATTAATTTCTGAGTAAGAGAAGGACAGAAAGAACAGAAAAGAATTAATTTCAAAAGGCTTTAAGAGTCCTTTTTCCTTATGATTCACTAGTATTGGAAAAGTTTTACCTTACCTCTAGATTGCATCTTTTTTTGAGGACAACCTTTAAGTCAAAGAATTGAGGTAAAGTATATGGCTAGTTAACCTAAAATTGCTATATTGAGCATGATCGATTCTTTATTTCAAAAACTGGCAATTTATTAATCTTATCTAAATCAGAATTTCTGACCCTATTAACTAGGGACTCAGATAATTTGCATTAAACTATCACTATCCACTATTTTATTATTAGTTATTGTACATTTCACATGTAATATGGTGTGTAAATAATTTTTATTTTCTAGCCTATTAGGCTGCCAAAGGGAAAAAAGCACACACTCCTGTATAACCCCTTATAGAATCATTATAGCCTAGCTGTCTGCTTGCAAAGCAAATCAAGTTCACACTCAAAGTATTTGGTCACTTTTATATTTATTCTGGTTGATATGAAATGAAATTAATCATGTTCAAAAACTGAAATATATGTTACTACACATGGCATGTTCAGTAAAAGCATTACAATTAAGACATAACACATTTAATCTACATGTTAATAAATCAGAAATAATGTAATTAAAAATATATTAATTACTCTGGGTTTAACTGAGTCCTGTATATAGTCAGAAAAGGCAATTTTATAAAACATATGTTGTGGTTTAGGAAATTCTCCAATTTAGTGTTCCCAATATAATATTCCAAACCATGAGCCTGCCTCTCATTGCCCCACTCCCCTGCTCCCCATCCCCTGCAGCAAGAGGAGAATTGGAGGCACAAAAGATAAAGGCTGAGATAAGAACAATTTACTGGAAACAGCAAATGACATAAGAAAACGAATGACAGCAACAGTATTCATAATGGAGGAAAGAAAAGAGGCGAATGATTCACACAATTGCTCATCATGCGGAGTCTGACATGCAGAAGAGACCTCGTATGTGAGGTGTGAGGTAGTATAAATAATCTCCAGGTCCTGGTCAACCCCCTCCTGACTACTGTGAAAATTAACCCTCTCTGGGCCAGAGCCAGGACAGTATGCAAAGTAAAAACAGCTCATACCTTTAGCAGACTGTGCCCGGCTTGCCTATGGAAATGCTCTCTTTTACTTCTGCCTCCTTAGCTTTCACCCTGAGTTTGCACTCCCATTGTGCCTTACTGTGTGCTACCATCCACTGTGGGGAGTGAGTGTGAGAGACAAAAGTTTTATGGGCTATATGCACAACGAGCACAAGCCTTCAGCTCCAGAGTGGATAACATAAATTGCAATCCTTTGGCTTCAGTAAGAGCTATCTGCAGAGCCTCAGAAACCCTAGGCTAACCTTACTAAAGAATATCTTCTTCATCTTTATTTTCTCGCATGAGTTGCAGAGCTTCTTTAGTGATGTCCTTGGTTATGACCTTTATCATTTACCCAGACTCACCACAGAAAAGGTGGTAAACAGAATTCTCTAAAATGTCAACTGGTAATCTATGGATCTTGCTTTAAAATATAGAGAATATATAGAGAAAGCAATATTACATAAAAAATCCTAAAAGAGTTATACAATTTTCTATTAAAATACGTAATTAAGAAAAAATACTTATATAAGTATATTAAGACATTTAAATAAGGATATCAGCTAAGATTTCAAGGTTAATTTGAAGAAAATATTTTGCACAGACTTTCTCATAGGTCTCTGAAATTCTAGAAATCATATAATTTAAATTCTGTTTTCAAACTCCATTTTTAGAAAAGCTTATGTTTCGCTTACACTTTTTTTGGTGTGGATTACAGGGAATTTATTATTCTCTCTTATCCTTTACAGCTTTCATTCTGCCTTAGATCCAGCAAATTTTTTTTGTTTTCATTTGATATCTACCTATCTACATATTCTACTCTAATTTGAAGGTTAGACTTCAGAATATTCAGCATCTCACAGGGAAAAAAAAAAGAAAAAAATACAAAACACACCAAAACCCAGCCAGCCTCCCCAACAAAATTCCAAAGTGTTATATGTTTTTATATGAAATTACTATATCAGTAAGACATGGACATGTTGTTAAACATTCCTTATGTCATATTTCCGCAAAAATTTCACCTAGCCTGAAAGGTTGTGACTGCAGCTTGGTTAATGCCAGTTTATCAAGCACTGTACAAGACATATTACATGTATGTACTCTGTCCCACAAACTCACAGAGCTTCTGAGTTGTAAGAGCACCTGAGAAACGTTCTGAGCTTACCTGTGAAAACTGAACATACCTCTTGCTAAAATCAGTTATAACAGAGGCATCAGGCAGGCTGCAACACAGATAACACCAACAGATAACACCAACTAGTTACAGCAGCTACAGTGGTGTGAACTTTATAGCACTCATGCAATTGTATGAACATCTGCATTTATTGCTCTCCTACTTCCCTGCTTTTCCAAATGTGAACAATATTTTCCTATTATGTTCAGTACTAAGCAAAGCCATCAATTTTAAGCACTTTTTACATGTGCTGCAGAATGAAATAATTTTCTTTTCTCATCAAACAATCTATATAATTAGAGTACTTTTAGCTATCTGCATCAAACAATTAGTGTATTAATTGCTGAGGGTTGGACTATACTAGTGAGCATGTAAGCAAAATTTTATAAATGTGATTACGTTGTTGCAAGAGTAATGAACAGGAATGGCATTTCTATAGACAAGGAATCTTTTTCTCCTGAACTCAGCAACAAAGATTTTCATTACAGATTGTCAGTTGTTGATCCTCAGGGGATATTTCACTTTCCTCTATCTCAGCTTCCTCTTTAGATTTGAAAGATCTAATTCTGACCCGGCTTATTTAGGTTTTATGCTAAAGGAAATAAATTGATTTAAAAATAAGTTGATCTAAGAAGCCAAAACTGGTAACTTACTGTGGCCTGGAGTCTTTTGTGCAGCCTTTGAGAGTTCACTGAAAGTTAGTCCCTTGCCTTGCAGATTCTTAACAAATAGGTATGGGATGCACAGCAGCAATTTTCCCAAGTTTGTTGACGAGTACTTAGCATATTATTCTAGTCATTAGGAACACATCTCAAGTGTGGATGCTTTTGTATATTCATGGCCTGTTAGTTCAACTGAGAGGTGTGTATTGTGCTTCAATACAGCTCTTCTAGTCTTCCCTTGCAAGTTTAACTGCTCCATCATCATCCAAAAGTATCAGTTGTGCAGTCTCACTTGTGATAGGTCAGGCACACAAGCAAATACTCTCGAGAAAACAGCCTTTGATCACCATGCTGATATCCAGACCATAATGGAATAGCCTAGTTTAGTAGGAACCATAAAGACCATCTAGTTCAAATCCCCCTTCCATGGGCAGGGACACCTTTCACTAATTTGGGTTCCTCAGAGTTCCATCCAGCCTGACCTTGAACACTTCAAGAGCTGGGACACCCACACTTTGTCTGAACAAACTGTTCCAGTGCCTCACCACCCTCACAGCAAAGAATTTCTTCCCAATCTAAGATAAACCTACTCTCTTTCAGTTTGAAGCCATTCCCCCTTGTCCTTTTGCTAAATGCTCTCTCCATCTTTCTTGTATGGCCCCTTCAGGTACTGGAAGGTCACAGCTAGGTGACCCCAAAGCCTTCTCTTTTCCGGACTGAACTATCCCAACTCTCTCAGCCTTTCCTCGTAAGAGAGGTGCTCCATTCCTCTAGTCACCTTGGTAGACTCCTCTGGACTTGTTCTCACAGGTCAATATCCCTCCTGTGCTGGGACCCCAGAGCTGAATGCAGTACTGTAGGTGGGGTCTCACCAGAGTGGAGCAGAGGGGCAGAATCCCCTCCTTGGCCCTGCCGCCCACGCTGCTTTGGATGCAGCCCAGGACATGTTTGGATTTCTGGGCTGTGAGTGCACATGGCTGGATCATGTCCAGCCTCTCCTCCACCAGCACCACCAAGTCTTTCTCATCAGGGCTGCTCTCAACCTGTTCATCCCCCAGCCTGTGCTGATACCAGAGGTTGCCCCAGTTCAGGTGCAGCACCTGGCATTTGGTCTTGTTCAACCTCATGAGATTCCCATGCTCCCATTTCTTGATATTGTCAGGTCCCTCTGGCATCCTGTCCTTCAGGATGGCATCCTGATCTTCAGGTGTGTAATTGCAGCACCCAGTTTGGTGTCATCTACAAATTTGCTGAGGGTGCACTTGATCCCTTCCTCATTAATGAAGGTATTAAATAACACTGAAGGTAAATAATACTTAAATAATACTGAAGGTATTAAATAAACACAGACCTCTGAGGGCCACCGCTTGCCACTGATGTGCATTGTGACTCTGAGTCATTGACTGCTACCATAACTTGCGTTTCTTTTAAGGTGAAATGCCCAACTACTCTACAGTAATACCATGGCTGGCTCATGAACAGGAGCAAGTATATCTGTCTTTATAGTGTCTGTTTTCTCTGTATATGTTTTTTTATCTTAAAAAAGTAAATTATCTTTTTCAATTTTAAATATGGAATGCATTAAGCATGATAATATTTACAGATGTCTTCCTGAGTGAAGGACTGACAAACTGGAGCTCTTTGCCCAGTGGAGCAGAGCTCTGCAAAAGGCAGTAGCAGGAAGGAGAGCTTAAAGGATACTGTACTTTTACATGCCCAAAGAAAATCATCAAATCTTACATAATGATATTTTTTAAAATAGTGTCTTAACTACACTTAAAAAGAGACTGATACACAACTCTTCAGGAGACAGCAAAGTTCTTTAGAGATCAATGCCGGTTATAGAAGATTTAAACCTTTTGACGAAATACTGAAAATTACTGTCCATAGAACAGTCACGGTAAACCTGCTCCTTATCTGTTCTGCACAGCAGAACTAAGTAGTCATACAAGGTAATTTCTTGACTACAGAAGACTTTTAATAAAAAAAAATATTTATGAAAATTCATACTTGTTTTTAATTTGCTTTGAACTTGGCCACTGAACAACATAGAGTAGGAGGGCACAATCACATGATTAGATGTTTTCTTTAAGAGTCACAATGACAAGTATTATAATTCTGTAAGAAAGAACAGCAACTGAAAGTGAGAAAAAGGCCATTAATACTCTGGGGAAATTTTCATCACTTTTACATTTTTCAACCATTTGTAATTTTTAATCTCTATATTAATACTTTACAGGGAAATGAAGAGGCTGGGGTCTTCTAAGAGTGAGAGAAAAAAAATTAAAATCAAATTTACAGGGCCACCACTTAAAATTTTTCCCTAAAGTACTTTATTCTTTAATTGAATGGAGTTCACAAGATTAATTATCCACAGAGGGTATTACTTAAAATTTTTGTATTGCTCAATCATTACAAACAAGATTGAAATTTATGTACATAGTAATTCTATGTGTGAAGTTCATATTTTTCTTTTTATGTGTACTTCATTCTTCTGCAGAATCTAAATAATAAAGACCTCTAAAACACACTAAGAATAATTTGTGGGTTCTTCCATGAAGCTCTGGGAAGAACAAGCTAGCATTTTCTGTCATATCTACTTTATAGTTGAAAATATTCTCACCAACACTAATACTGACAGAACCGTGTGCTTTAAAAAAAAAATAAATAAAAAACCTTTAGTTGAAATTAAAAACAAGTTAGATTTTAAAATCTGCATTAGAACCATGATATTTAGAAGTTTTAAGTTATTTGTACAATTAGTGATAACATTTTCTAGTCATCATGACTAGAAAAGTTTAATAGCTGAGACTAATTCAACAGCTTTTTAAGGTATTTTTTGCTATACTTTAAGGTATTTCTTTGTGTACTGATCTTGGTTAGATTTTAGGATAAATCTTTTATCCTGTAGAGAAAGGACTTTTTTTTTTTTTTAATTAATTGCATAACATAACTTTAGTGTAGCTTTATGTTTCGAATTAATCTCTTCATGTTAATTATGTCAGAATGTTTAACATTTTTATCTCACTGGTTTCTTTCTTTAGAATTGTATTGGAAAATAAGTTGAGATGCTTTATACTTAGGGAAACCTTCCCATCCATGATAATGTGTTTTGCTTCAAAGGATACAAAATTTGTGGGCTGTGCTTGGTTTTGTTTTGTTTTTCAACAGGATTTACTATGCACAAACCACAGCCATAAAAGCACAAAATGGCTTAGTAAAAGCACTGCAATTTATCACAATAGAATTCTGTGTCCTATGCAAGCAAAATTTAATTTCTGTTGAGTTAAGAAATGAGTATTCTACTGTATTTCATCATTACCTCTGGTTCTGTTTAAGGAAAACTAAATTGCTGTTATGATAAGCAGGAGTTGGTAAGTCTCATGACTGTTGTGGAGCAGAAAGGCCTTGCAAACTGAAGGCCTTGTTGCCCTTGTAAGATCCTTGTTCACTTCTGCTACTTCAGCTAACCAGAGAGCATTCTGGGAATGACTCAGCTAAACTGGAGGTGAAAAACAAGTTACATAACTGGAAAACAATTGTTAGAACCAATAAGTGCTCACACTGTGGGGTTAGTGATTGGTTACACCTGTAGCGTGTTCCTATCGTGGTTTATGGTGGTTGGTTAAACACGTTTGTTGTGCCTCACAAGTATGTAAACTCATAACAGTGTAACAGTTTGAAAACCCTGGATTTTTACAATAAAATGTCTTCGCTTATCACCATCTTGTGAAGTCTGTGCCCTACAACCCCTGCTCATGATAGTAAAAGAAGGTTAATTCTACATTGATTCTAACTCTTCTTCTCTCCTCTACTTCTTCACAAGAAAGGTTTGTAGGCTGTTGGCTTTGCATTGTGTCACAGAAACTTCCCAAAATAATACTGTACCCCTAGACACTGCAAGAGACTGTAATAAAGTAGATAGTTAAAAGTAAAAACCTGCATAAACTGTTTGCAGACAAAGCACACAATATAAATAGCCTTTCTATGAAGAAAGGATGGATGAAATCAGGGAGTAAATATTTAGGCCAATATCTAAAGGCCTGCAGTTAAATTTGTATACAGGTTGTCAAATGTTTCAGTCTAATGCCATCACACAAAAGATTTTTTTTTGGTTCTTGCCAAACCAGACTTAGCACAATTTTATTGTACTGTCCAAATTGCATGAGATCTTAATGTCTTGTGATGGAATTCATACATGTCCTTGTTAATAATTTAAGTTCTAGGAGATGATTTAAGACTTAAAAAAACCCCCAGAAAAACCAAAAAACCCAAAAGAGAGAAGTGGGGTAAGGGCTTCCCATTCTAGATGCCAAAAAAGCAACCCGATTGTAAGGGAGAATAGGAGAGCTCATGAGCTCATGAGAAAGAAATCTATTGCAATTTTGTATATAATAGCTGGCTAGGTTATTTTCCAGTTTATTGAGAATCTAGAGAAAAAGACAGGCTTGTTATGTACTGTTTTTCAAAGGTAAGCCAATACTTAGATGCCTCTCAGAAATATCTGTAACATTATTTGATGAACAAAGAAATCAAATAATTTCAGGGACCTTTTTTTTTACTTACTGCATTTCTCCCTTCTTTCCTCTGACATGCTTAGAAGGCCAACAATTGCAATGAAAACAGAAAACATCTTAGTGACTACAAGAATAGATGAAACTGTAAATACGTGGTTCCTCAAATGTCTCAGCAAAGCTATTTCTAGTGCTTTTTCAACATTCCTCTGGTAGAAAAAGAAAAAATAAAGAGAAGAAATGCACCAAACAAAAGAATTTTGTGAAGCAGGAAGAGTTTGGATTTTTAAACTTCTTCAAGATGC
This sequence comes from Dasyornis broadbenti, assembly GCA_013397935.1. NCBI lineage: Eukaryota > Metazoa > Chordata > Aves > Passeriformes > Dasyornithidae > Dasyornis > Dasyornis broadbenti. The sequence goes on along the minus strand of VZRN01004540.1, from coordinate 18,699 downwards.
AATCAGTGAGTTCAGTGAGATGGAATGACAATTCTACTGTTAGGAAGTGAGAGGACAGAAAGTTAGGATAGAGAATTATATATAAAATAGTCAAAAGGGATTTTTTTTTAAGTTTGCAAGATATGGTGTGAACAGAAGGTAACAAAGAAAATATATTTATTTCTCTGGAACTTTTGCTAATAAACATTTTTATTTTGTCTTTTTACACTTCACAAGTACACTTTTCTACAAAAGGTCAGCCCAAAGAAAACATATGGAGACCATATTAAGAAATATGTGCTACAGGTGTATACGTGCTAGATGCTCATTTGTGAAGTTTCTCTGGACAAAACCATGGCAAACTTTTTGGGACAAACTAAATAAAATCTTAGTTAAAGCCTTTATTGAAGGTCCCTAAGAAACTGATTCAGTCCTTTTTCAATATATGTAGATGCTTCTGAGATTTGTTTCCAGCTACTAGAATTATTCTTCCACTGGTCTGTATCTCACATTCAGAAATTCCTAGCTACTTTTAATACGACATTTGATTTTACTTTTTAAATGCATCAGACTACTTGGAGATAAATATAACTTATTAGATTTCTAGAAAATTAAAGTTGGAAGAGACTTCTGGAAGGAATACCATCCAATCCGTGACTTACCATGACACTTCCATCACTGAAGTTCTTTGAGAATAATGTAGTCAAATTTGGTCTTCTATCCTCTTTCTGGGCAACTGTTTAAGTGTCTGATCACCCTCACTCCATACAACTTTTTCCTAATATCTAAAGAGAATTTTCCTTGTAACTTGTGTCTGTCGGCTTTTGCCTTGTCATGGAGGGGGAAACCGAAATAATTGCAAATTACAATTACCTTGTTAAATCTGCAGTTCTCTATCACACAAGTAAAACTGGAACTGGTATTATTGGTCTAAAGTTTTCCTCATTACAATAGCTAACAGCTATCCAAATTAAAATCACAGCTCTACTGGTATTTAAACAACATTAAAATTAATAATAGAGAATTTCATAATTTCCTGGAGGTGCACATCTTTCTATGTCTTTGTTTTCAGTAGCTGTAGATAACAAGAGGTGCTTTCATAATCTTCTCCTCTTGGATCTGGACAAACCCAGTTCTCTCGCCCTCTCCTCCCATGTCATAGGCCTGTGCACATGCACTAATCATGTCAGTCAGCCTTTGCTGGTCTTGCATCGCTATGTCAATGTGTCTCTTGTAAATGGAAGCCTTCATTTGGGCCTGAACTTGACAAGTACCCAGTCCAGCCAACGGAAGAGAAAAGAAAATAGCCTAGTTGTCAGAGATTCAAAATTAGGCATAGAAAGAAAACAAAACAAAAGTTAATTCAGTGTGCCAAACACAAAGGCTCCAAAAGGATTCTGGCAGTCAGTGTATGCCTGTAATCACAGGTTCCTTTCAGTGACTTAGTCCACAGAACAAAATTTTGTAATCCAGTTTGATCTTAATTGTAGTTTCACTAATATGGGTGTACACTTTTCTGTTCAGTGTTATTTATTCACTGACTTATATTTGGTGTGCTTTATTCTCTCACTATTAATTTTAATGTGAATCAAACTCCAGCAGAGCTGTCACTATAATTACAAGAGTTAGCTATAATAGTAAATAGAATTTTATACCAACATACTGTTGTAGATTTTCTTGTGTGATAGACAACTGAAAGTTTAATACAGTGACTGCAATTTGCAGCTTTTCCAGGTTTTATTCTTTGCAGTGTGTTTAAAGAATTTTTTCTTTAAGTTTCATATATTCCAAAATAAACTGGAAATTTAAATTCATGGTATGTCTTCTTTACAGTGTACTTCCATGTCAGATTCTTGCAGGAGCTTGTAGCAGGCAGGTACAGCTGTATCATGGGAGATTTCAGCTGTGACATGAGTTATAATAGGGTCACGTCCCTGTTTTGAGTCAAATGAGGGGTTGGACTTGCAGGATGAATTTTGGTAGGAGAGTAGCAATTTTCAGTCTCTGCACAGCAGCATAGCTTTATTTTTTTATATCTAGCCTGTAGCTCTGAAGTCTCAGAAACAAAAGTCATATCTAACCTTCCTAGTAAACTCACACCTGCATTATGTGCTGTCTCTGGGCAGCCTCCAGCAAAGGTGAAGTGACACCATTCAGAGTGTCTCTTAGGCAGGCACGTTGCTATAAATGTAGACAAAGATGGGAAGGTTTACACTGCACTATATCACTATATGTCACTGCAGATATGTTATTTCTGCCACCTGAGAACATTCTCCTAATTTCGTTGCTATTTCCTAACCTACTGTCACTCAATGAAAAGTCAACTTAGAAATTAGAATGTTGGGAAATGGTAAATGTCTTGAAGATTCTGTCTTTGAAACAGCCTAATAAGATGTGATTTTCAGAGGGAGCATGCCTTCAGTTAGGTGTATTCAAAACCATTAAGAACGTAGAAGGTCAAAGTTTTTTCTCAGAAGTCCTGACACTGAGTGTCCCCTCATATGTAAGGTTCATATTGCTCATGTTTGTCATATTTGTTCATTCTTTTAATACTTGTTAATTTGCTTCTTATTTTTAATCTACTTACTGTAAGAAAGTAAGAGTTTATCTGAAATATGGTGTTCCTTAGACTGTTTCTGTAAAAGGGACCCTTTGATGAAATATTAAGAGTCCCCATGAATTCCTCATTTATTTTATTCGACAAATACAAGTACACTTACGAACAGAAACAAAATTGGTTTTATCAGTCCCAGCTCAGGAAAATAAGTTATGAGAACACAGAAAGTATCTGCAAGATCATAAAACAGGAAACCAGAAGTATGTGAACCATGCCTTGCAAGTACAGACGTAAGGAAAGTCATAAGCATAGCACCTATTTTTAAATTGACACTGAGTAGTGCAGTTCAGCAACAAAGTTTCTTTCCAGTAGAGGAGCAGAACTGTCCAGATCTTATTTGCATTTGGATGAACAAGTGAGATATGGATAAGAAAGATATTTACTCCTTATTTTGAGAAATTGATTTCTGAAGAACTTAAAAAGTATTTTTGTCTCTTCTTTGTCTGTTTTCTCATAATATTTTCTTACAATTTTCATTGTTATTGATTTACTTTACACAACTTCTATTAGTTGTTTTATTTAGTGCAAACTGTTTTATTAAGCTGTGAGAGATTATGTAACTAACCTACTGAAACAACTGCAAAAGAAAATAGCAAGAGAAGAGTAAAGCTCACTTGGCTTTTAGTAGGCATATTTTAAATGAAATTGAACTGTAGAACACAAGAATGAAAAGTTTAAGATGAGTTTGACTCAGTTTCTTTCCTTTTGATGAAATCAAATAAGTTCAAAATATTTTAGCACTAGCAGAGTGTCTGAAGTATTTAACTAAGGATTTAATGAAGTAAACTGTGCATTGTAAGTCCATTAATCTTCTGCAATATGATAGCTTTGAGTTTACAAAGATCATTACTAAGGGGAAATAACTGCATTAAAGCAGAATCAAGATAAATACTTGTGTTTAGGAAGAGATACATTAATATCATAATGGAACCTGTTACCATGGTTTCTATACTTCCATGATCTCTGCAGAGAACCAACATCTATGACAATCATCACACTAGAATAAAAATTTAATACGACACTACATACATGTGGCATATTCTTATGTCACAATGGGGTACATAATAGAAATTATTACTTTATATTTTAGCGCTTTTCTTGTGTTAATATTTTATATCTGTATTAGGAATTCTTTGATTCCATACAGAAGTTTATTTCATCCTGCTGGAACAAAGTATTAAAACAAATTATGGTCTATTTTTCTTAAATTTTTCTTGTAATCAGAGAATGTGATTTGTGATAACTTTTTGTGTTAGAAGAAATTATTTATTTTAGCTTCTACACAACTGCTTGGAAAATAAAATCACTATAGCTTTGTTTAGAAATGGATATCCTATTAATCTTTTTGCCTATGGTTTTAGAGAGAAGACAGCTATTATTTAAAAAAAATTCTTATCCTTAATGAAAATTACAATAAAGTTAGAGTGGTAGCTGTCATGAATCTTACAAGAAAAAAAAAAAAAAGAGACAGTTTTTATCTAAGTGAAATTTTGTGGAATATAGGGTAGAAACTGATATTTCAAAGTAATTTATACAGAAAAACATGCTTTCAATATCAGAACATAGTTTTCATTTGGTTTGGCTTTTGTAGAAAGTAATCTTTAATGATTATTAGAGGATCGTTGTACCCATTCTTCATATTTAGGCTTAACTAATTCAAGTGAGTGGTCTCTGCAGAGATTAGCGTAGCTCTTCATGTGTGTAAAAGAAGACACGTGTGCATTTAGAGACAGAAGGCCAACATAGCATTTAAATTTATGTTTTAAAAATTTGAGCTTTAAATACGTACTCCAGACCAGAGCTTGTGTGGGTAAATGCAGTCTGCTTTATTACTGCTGTGGCATACTTATAGCCACCTGGAGTCCCAGCTGGGAGAGTTGTCACACAGCATAATTCAGAGTGCCCCTGGTGGAAGGATTATTATTTTCTCTTCTATTGAATAGACTTTTAGGCTCTTTTATTAAATCTAGCATAATAGAAGAATATGTTTCTGAAGTAGATGTCTCTGATAGGTATGAAAACAAATCATAAACCTATTCAAAACTTGACAAAAGCTATCAATTTTGATTCAGTTTAAAGGTTTACAACATTTCTATGAGTTTAAATGGTTTGAAATTTCCACGAAAACTTTACCTCATGGTGTGTCTGGTAAGTTTAATGTTGTCACAGTTACTCCTTCTACAGGTATGCCTTCGTTTTGCTGAGTAAATATTGATCAAATAAACAGTATTATACAGAAATGACTGAAAACAATAATGATATGTCACCTTATAATTTTTCACCTCAAGTTTAAATGTTCTGAAAGTTTTATATGTACTAAAACCAGTTGAATTCTGTAGACATACCTTTTTTAAAGGCAACAGTTCGGTGTTATTTCTAAACAAAATCATATCATCCTACCAAAGAATTTCGTTCCCGTCGTGGTTTAGCTTGGCCCAGGTTTTTCTAGTGGGGGGGGGCCACAAAGATGGCTCCTCTGTGAAGCTTCTCGAAGCCTTCAGCATGTCCAGCTCTGAGGTGATGGACATGCTGCTGGCCAAGGCTGGGCCAATTAGAGATGTTGGTTACGCCTCTGTGAAAAACATATTTAAGAAGAAATCAAAACAATGGGTGCACGCGCTTTTCCTTAGCCAGAGGAGGAGGAGTAGGTGAGAGTATGTGAGGGAAAACAACATGGAGAGACCAAGGTCAGTGGAGAAGGAGGGGGAGGGGGAGCTCCAGGCGCCAGAGCTCTGCAGCCTCTGCAGGCCGTGGTGAGGCCCATGGTGAAGCAGGGGGTGCCCCTGCAGCCCATGGGGGCCCACGGGAAATGCTGAGATCTACTCGCCCATGCCAAAGTGAGTGGAT
>VZRN01004540.1:0-13154 GCA_013397935.1 Dasyornis broadbenti | reverse complement strand
GGCTCAGAGGTCTGTACCCCGTGGAAGATGGACCCCATGCCGTAGCAGTTTTGGGGAGACTGCTTGCCTGTGTGGGGACTAGCATCACTGTAGCAGTGTCGGGCAGGCTGCCAACGGTGAGACCCATGGCTACGCAGAGGAAAAGAACCTCTCCCCCAGGCAGGGGAAGAAGATCTGGGTGATGAACTGACCTAACCGCCCCCATGCCTTGTTCCCTTGTGCAGCTGCTGGGAAGGAGGGAGGGGGGTGAGTGGAGAAACGGTGGCCTTGAAGGGTTTATTTTACTTCTCATTTACTCCTCTGACTCTGTTAGTAATAAATTAGATCACTTTGCAACCTAAGTTAGTCCTGTTTTGCCTATTTGAGTGCATCTTCTCTCAGGTTTCCTTATTTCAACTCATGCGCCCTGGGTGTGGGTGTGTTAATTTGGGGGTACCTGGCATTTGGCCAGGCTCAAACCATGACAATTCCTTTTGCTAGTGTGTGGAATGACAGCCAATTTTAACCTCTCTGTAAAACTCTCTATGACAATCCATTAGAATAGCTGCTGCAATGCTTTTAAAGGTGCATTTCTAGCCAACCAATCACCCTCTATCTTCAGATGGAAATTGTCAGAATGACTTGATTTGAACATGGACTCTCCCCAGCTGATGCTACTGGTTAGACCTGCTGGACAAGCAAGTTCCTTCAGCTTAATGACTGTAGCTGTGGTTCTCCTCAACAGCTGGCAGCTGGCAGCAACTGCTTAAAGCAGTGTCTACATTGTACTTAGGAAGAGAATGAACACTTAGTAACTAAAAAAATTCTGAAACCAGCTGGTAAAATTTTTATTATGGCATCCGGCTTATGCTGTTCCACTTCTTTGATATAGTCTTCTATGAAAATGAAGCATCGTGGTGACTTGGGAAAGGTACTGAGATCTGAAAGAAAGCAAAAATCACTTTTACTTTGAAGGGCAAGAAGGAAGATGCAGCAAACTATGAGCTTACCAATTTCACTGTCATGCGTGGGAAGGTGGTAGAGCAGGGTTGCAGATGGGACCAAGGATTCTGCCGCCTGGGAACATTCAGAGTGGAAGCAGCCCCAGATCACCTGGCACCAAGCTTTCAGCCTTGACAGGGTTTTTTTTCCATAATTGCACTCCATGGCCATTGCTTTGTGGGCCCAGATGATGACATTCCTCCCTGAGAGTTGTTCTCTCCCATTTTCCTTCCCAAGACCAGTCTTCCCTGAAGGCTCCACACCATCTGCCTCTGTGGGGACAAGTTTGCCAACCTCATCCTCCATCTCATCTTTTCCATCCTGCTGCCAAGGGAAGCAGTTGGAGTGTGGGCTCAGAACAGCCTTTCTCCTATTCCCCTAAGTGCATGCCAGGAGACTGTGCCCTGAGCTGAGCACACACGGAGCAGCATGAGCCCCACACAGAGACCTCAGCTCCAAAAAGGCCAGGTTGGACATCCCACCCAAAAGAAAGGGTGAGGTTCTTGGAAAGATCACAAATCCCAAAAGAAAAGAGGCCTCATGGGGTAGTTTGATCTGGTCCCCTGGTCACTGAATGGTCAGTTAGGGTTGGTCCTTGCCTCCTCCCAAACCCCTTATGGCACTCAGTACTTCTGTGGCATCCAGACAGTACCAGCCCAGCCCTCAGAGCCCTCAGACAACACAGGGCACAGGAGCAGCAAGAGTGGTTGTCAACCCCACTGATTTTAAACTGATCTTAAAAGATTTTTTGTCTCAGATCAATGGATTGATTTTTGTTTATCGATACCTTCTGCCAACCAGTGCAAAAACTCTTGCATCTCAACAGTGTATTAAAAATTTGTTTTCTGCAACCTGTTTCAAAAATTAACTTTCTTTTTGAGGGACTAGCACACAAATAATAGGGGTAAGTTCCTTTCAAGTTAATGTCTTAAAATTCAATAAAAACAAAAGGGAAGCACATGAAGGATATACTATGGTGAATATGTATCAAGCAGCCTTGGATTCTTTTAATAATGCCTTTAATGCTGCAAGTATCTATAAGTAACTTTAGTAAAAAATCACACAGATATTTTTTTTACAATGTGTGAGGCATTTAGGGGAAAACAAATGAAACTTCAAGAAATTCAGAATCCTTAAGAGACAACAACATCTCTTTCAACTTCTCATAAAATTTGTTCTGAATTCTGCTTCCCTAGCTGATCATCTCTGATTCTGTAAGCATAGATCCAATGGCACAATGGTTAGTAACTTTTCATCTTCATAGAGGCAGGTTAAAAATATAAAAAATGTGTAGTAACTATAACAGCTCAAGGGTGTCACTCTGCCCTTGTGCATTCACACAATTTATGTTCCATATTATTTTTAAAGGACAGATGGTACTAAAAGTGAGCTGCTTTCTTGTGTTCATAACCTTCAGTTCTAGCGTCCTGGTTCAGAAGAAGACTTGTGTGGTGTATACCACTCAGTTGTGACAGCCCCTAAATAGCACTCATAACTAAGCTGTCATGCACTATTTAGAACAAGGGTGGGAGAGAAAACGCCTTGGTGGGAGGGTTGGTTCCAAGCACTTTGTTAAAGAACATTGCTGCAGTCCATTAGCTGCAAGCAGATGAGCAGATGAAGAAAGCCCAGACCGTCACATATTAACTCCATGCAGCCACATATATTACATAGCATGTGTATAGTTGCATTACAGGCAAGGGATTACAGGCTAAGTGGAAATGGAATAGCAAATCTATTTTATGCACAGATGAGTTTATATGCTTTATATTTATGGAGCTCTAGCATTTGATGCGCTTCTATATTATGATGACTAAGGATGCATTTTTAAAAGTGATTTTGCATCTGAAGTTAGGTGAAATTTCAGCACCGATTGCCAAAATTTCAGAAAATATGTCTTAGTTTTACTTGACATTCTAACCAGTCTGAATGATCCAGGTACAGCAAGAGAAGTGTAAATTTCAATGAGTAAACACAGCATGAGTAATGGTTAGCCAAAAGCCATAACAAAGTAATTGCAAACAGCCTGCAGGTCACAGATAACTTATCAAATAGGTTAGCATTTATTTAAAGTTAGGAAAAAAGGGTTCTGATGAATTGGGATTGATTTGCAAAAAGTGAGGTGAATTAGTTGGTTTCTTTCGTAGTCAGCAATGAGGCTACTACGTAAAGTCTGTAACAAGAGTTTTGCGTTTTCTCTTGCACATGGTACACCTCCTACCTTTTCCTTTGCTTTATAACTAGCAGAAGAGAGCAGATAAGGAAGTCTGACTGTATGGGATGTGCTTTTATTTTAACCAATTACATAGCTATTTATCTAATGTAAAATTCTTTAACAATATTAGTCACTATGTTTCACAACAGTTAAAGTCTGTAAGGTAAGAAAAAGATACATTTTGATTTTCTCCTTTTTCTGATAACTACATATCACAGGTAAAAGTGAGATTTTCCTTCATGTTAATCAAATTAGCACAAAAATACACTTGTACTCATTTTATGCACGTATATTTGAGGAACTTTGGATGAAAGGGGGTTTTGACTTGTTTCATTTTTAGCTCTGTCTTTTACAAGTCTGATGCTAACCTGCTGTATTGCCTTGACTAAGTATATGTCCTTCTAGCAGTCCTTCAAGATCACATACTCTTTAATATATACAGTGAAGAATTAAATTCTGAAATCTAGAAGAGGTATAGATCATTATATATTTCTAATCAGAATGTTTACTTGTTAAATTTAAAACATTATTAAACTATAGATGCAGAAAAAAATGGCTAGCTGGCAAATTAACATAATTCTAAAAATACCTACAAGGTGTGGGTTTTCATCCCAAGCCACTGAATATTTCTTTCTTAGAACTGAAGTCACTTTTATGTTATTGTCTTTATAACAAACAACCCTAATTTTTTCACTTGTTTAATCAGTTCTAAATATGCCCTAATATTAATTCCAATCACAAGTGCTTAGCACTGAATAGATATGAATACATATTTATAAGGTCAGTGATAGGACAAAGGGGCACAAAAAATGCAGCAGCCACACATGTACGATATGCTATGGTCTCCTAGGTGCAAAGTGAACACATGTATTTTAGAAAGTATTTTTTACTTCATATTATTAACTACTGCTTTAAAAAGATTGGGTTAAATGCCTTGGAAATACAGTCAGTTTTGCATGGACTCGTTTCAGTCAAAGCTGGTGTAGATGCATCCTCTCTATTCTTATGGAATTAGATACTAAAACTCTTCATAGGATAGGCATCTTCAAAAATTGAAAGTCAGTTGCCAGTTCTCAAAATTCCTGAGTTGTTTGTGGCTATGAAAAGAAGAAAAGATGAAAAGGACAGTAAATCCTGACAGTGAGGTTAAGGTAAAACTACAGTTTATTTTTGTCTTCAGTTTTGCTTAAATTACTGCAATATAAATATGAGAAAAATGTGGTCCTTAGTTCTCTGGGTATCTGTGCCTTGCAATACAATATCTGTATTGTCAACTTCCAAGTTTTTCCTTGTATGGCAAGAGTATAATTGGTGATTTCCAACCAACAAGTGTAGTGTCTGGTAAAATTTGTGTTATCTGTAATTATCCTATGTTTACACATTAAAATGTGACAATTGTTCCATGTGACTAACTCTACTGCAAATTTGTCCCACCTACTTCTTCTGTTTCCCCTTTATGAGGCCAATGAATGAACTTTTTTAAAAGCAAGAATTAATACTCTTATAATGTCCTTCACAGCTTCCATGAAATAGCAAAATACAATAAATGATAGTGCACTCTTATTTCATCCTCATTCTCGGAATCTTACAGTACTTCATAACATATAATTGTATTTCACATGGAACTTCTACAGTGAAATTTCCTGCCTAAAGTCACACAGGAGGTGTATGGTAGAATTTCTGCCTGCAAGTCTCATACTTTTCAAATGTCACCCAAACTGCAGCCTTTTGAAAAGTTCCACATGTTGAAACCCAAGAACGTCAGAAAAAAGTCTTAATGCAAACAGGGCAATAGTTGTTCTTCTTTACAAAGATCTTATTTTTCCCTCACATTGCCCAGAGTTAGTGGAGTTCTTTCATCTTATTCTATTTGCTTGAATTGATTTCACTTTCTTCTCCACCATTTGGCCTTTTCCTCTTGTAAAATGTTCTATATTTAACCCTTTTCCTCCTTCAATCAACTCTGTGCTTTATGTTGACACTCTACTCTCTCATGCATTTTCTTATTCTTTACTCAACCTGGCATACAGTCAGTTCACCATCTCTGTTGTAGCATCATTAGTTGTGCACTTCTTAGTTCTGTCTTTTAGCTTTTTACAGTCCAACACAAATGTACACTTGTCCTCATCTACCTTGAACACTGCTTGGTCCTTCTTTCTGCATTAAAATAAATTCTTTCTGCATTATATACTGTGTTATCTTTTGAATCAACTTTTTTCTGTTGTTTTGCCAGTGATACTTTTTAAAAGCTTTTGCTAAGGAAAGCAAAAATCTGATTGTCATAAAATATTTCCATCCAAGCTTAAAAAGATACATAATTCATTTTGTAGCCTTTCCTTTTACTAAAAGGTGCCAATGTGGCACTTGTGAAAATGGAAACACTACCCTGAAACTCAGTCACCTACACATTTAAGAGATGGTTTTAGACAGACTTTCATGACACTTGGTTTCTCACTATAGTGGTAGAGGTGACTTCTTTTCATAGAATCATAGAATCATTAGGGGTGGAAAAGACCTTCAAAATCATTGAGGGCAACCCTTGACCCAACACCACCACATCAACTAATCCACAGCACTAAGTGCCACATCCAGTCATTTCTTGAACAGTTCCAGGGATGCTGACTCCACCACTTCCCTGGGCAGCCTGTTCCAACATTCAACCACTGTGTCAGTGTAGAAATTCTTCCTGATGTCCAGCCTGAACCTCTCCTGGCACAGCTTGAGTCCATTTCCTCTTGTCCTGTCACCGGTTGCTGGGAGAAGAGGCTGACCCCCATTTGGCCTCACCTTCCTTTCAGGCTGTTGTAGAGAGCAATAAGATCTCCTCTGAGCCTCCTTTTATCCAGGCTAAACAACCCCAGCTCCCTCAGCTGCTACTCATACAACTTGCTGTCTAGACCCTCCACCAGCTTCACTGCCTTCTTTTCTTTCAATTCACTCCTGACTCTGACTGATTCTCTTTATAATTCGCTATTTTTTATGTCTTGACTTTTTAATCCTCTTTTTCCCCTTTAAAAGGTTGTTTTGACAAACTTATAATTTTCAATATTCCATTTCTTTGCACTTACAGAACTACTTCACATCAAAGATCAGAAAACTGAGGAAACGCCACTTGATGTATTTGTTCATATCTTCAGTTTTGCTGTTTCAGTGTGTACTCTGATAACTTAATTGAATGTCATGTTTTTGTCCCTTGCCATTTTCCATATCCTTTACTCCCTTCTTATAACTCATTCCCTTATCTTTATGTCTCTGCACGTAATTTCTTTTTTTTTTATGATCGAGTACAATTCCCTTTTTTCCCCTTTCTTTCTTTTTTTCTTTCTTTCTCCTTGCTCTTTTTTCATCAGTGAAAGCCTGATCTACTTTTTCCATTTTCTGCTCCTTGCTATCAAAACTCTTTCTACCAGACAACCTGACCTCATAAATATTTTATCAAAATGTTCTCTAAGTAGAACTACATTATGTACCAAGAGATGAACCCATACCAAGACTATATTGTCCTGTTAATTCAGCTAACAAAGTATTCAATGTCTCCTTTTATGCAAAGAAGTAGCATAATTTTTCTCTTCCCCACAAGACAAACTTTTGTTTCATTGCCCCTAAAGAAAAATGTCATGAAAAAATGTAAAAACCAATGTTCTAAATACCAGTTTTTAAGGAGTAGTGAAATAATTACAGAATTAGAATAAAACAGCTAAACATATCTCAGTGATTTTTTAAAAAAGAATAAGAGTGAAACTGCCATTTCTTGAAGGGAAAGATATCATGTAATAGAAACACTCAGAAATAAAGAATCTGACATCAAATTCTGAAAAAAACACCCATTTATATTTGTAGTTCTGATTAAATTGTGTTGTATTTAAAAGCAATTTGTGACAATGGATAGCAAGAAAATTTTCAAAAATGCAGGAACCTAATGAAAAGCCAGAATGCCATGTGTAGCTTGCGCCATTTTCACTCCTGGATGACTGGTTTTGAGTGACTGTGCGAAGAAAAGAACAACTACAAGCACAGATATCTCATACACATGGAAGAACTCCACCCCTCAACAGTGTCACTGTAATGTTCTGAGCCACTGGTGTATCGTGAAGAATCTGAATGAGAGAAAAAATTATAGCTCAGCTTTTGATCTTCTACCAAGCCCTGGTCACAGTTATGATGGTTCAATCTATATATGAGTATGTGTTGGTTAAATTGGTTGTTGATATTAGACATTGTCTTGGGTATATGTCTCCCATTATATTCTTCATTTAATTTTTTTTACACTTAATGATCAGCCACGCCATCATAAATCAGATAAGATTTTAGGCAACATTTATTATCTGAATGCAAAGTGAATATGTTTTAGACTGTCCTAACTTACATTTTAATTCTCACCAGCCAGAAATTTGTTAGGAACTGACCTATTCTCATTCCATCAGAATCAAAATATTTTACCAACTTCAATCAGACCATATAAGCAGGTTAATTGTTGTCTTTGATCACTCTTTCACAGCTAGTGATACTCACTGGTAAGCAGCCTAAAGTTAAAATACATATTGGAGTAAGTAATGTAAGATAAACTTCAGAGGCTTAAAAACAAGTAAAATTAGATATTGTTCTAAAATTGTCTAAACCCCAAATTTATTCTCTAATAAAATGTATTAATGGTAAAATGTGTTCAGTACAAGCACTTCAGAATCTTAATATTTGTTCTTGCCTATAGGAATAAAGGCAAAAGTCATGGGTGAAAATGTACCATTTAATATGTGCTTAACTACTATTAAATGGAATTGTTAACAATTAGATGCATCCCCTGGGCAACATTGAGGTTGAGAGGTTATGTGCATTGTATTAAGAAAATGACATTAGAAATGGTCACTTGCTTGTTCATACCTCAGTGCTGTGATATATGCTGAGAAGAAATATGTCTGTTTTATAGATCTTCTTTCAGAGTAACAGAGTAAGAGACCGGGAGCAATAAGTAAGATAAGAATAAAAGACATGACTCAAATGATTATATCCTCAGAATACTTTCTCTACACAATTTTATGGTTTACATTTCTGACTTGCTATGAAGGAGATAAGTTACTATAGAAGTAAGGTAAATTTGCCTAGGCAATGATCAGTGTTTTACAGCTAGGCTTCTTCTAGTCCCAAGAAGGTTAATTTAGGATTAACATGCACTCACCACTCCCTCCATCTTTGCAGTGTTCATTGTAGAAATACTGTCTTTGTCTAAACATTTGCGACTGTATGAATTCAGTTTTTCCAAAAGATTTACAGGTAAGCAATAATCACAAACGATGTGCTTACCTTCTGCTCCTCCGTCTTGTGGGTCATATTTTGGCTGATAGGCAGGACATTTAGAGGCTGTGCCGTGGAGCTGTCACTAATGCATCATCAGGTTTTTCTGTTCTCTCTTCCCTCCTGCAAACTACAGCAACGTAAGATCAAGCCTTCCATTATCTTTTGGGTTTTTTGGTTCCTGTACATTTCCTACTTATCTGCTGAAAGCCTCAAGAACTGGAGTGGTTTTGCTTAAAAAAAAAAAAACAAACAAATAAAATTGTCTGTGCTGCCATAATTGTAACAAGTCAGAGTTTTACCTCCCTAAATCAAGTAAGCTACTTACCTACTGAGTTGTAGCTAGATGCTTGAAATGTGATTTTTAATTAATTTCAATAATTAATATAGATTAAATGACAGTTATATACTTTATTTTCAGACAATGCTTTCGCAACGTTACTTCACCGTATCTCTAGTTTTAGACACCTTAATTCCACCAAGACGGATGATATTCATAATGCAAATAGCGTAATAGGAACATGAATGGTACAACCAAAACTGAGTTTTAGAATGACATAGATAAAACCTGGGGTTTCTTTCTTGCAGATTTTTTGAAGCTTAAGGCAAGTTGACAAGGAGTCTTTCAAAATATGTTACCCTTTTCCCAATCCCATTAAAAAGGATGGAACAGTCAAGTAAGACAGAGAAGCAGTTAAGGCGTGATGAGTATTTGTGAAAGGTAAGCACTGAGGGTAAGCGATTGAGATACTCATGAAGTCTTTTGGACTCACAACGCACCATTTTCTCATTCTGCACCTTCATGTCTCAACAATAATTAAATAAAACAACTAATTCCTCAGGTTATGTGCCATTTGTTTCTTTTTTTCTGATTTAGTGCAGACCTGAATTCATCTCTCATAACTCCCCAAAGTTTCCATAAGTTGGTAATGGATTTTCAGATGCTGTAGTCATTTATCGCAAATAGGCCAGCTTCTGAGATGACCTGAGACAGGCTTGGGTGACCAGGTTCAGAATCTTTTCATTGTAAGGGCTCTTGCCCTGGGAAATGCAGGGCATAACAGTAAATTGGCAATGCCTCTTTTGTACAAAAGCCAGTCAGCAGCAGTGGCAGCTGCACAAAAGCTGGTAATGGATTATTACAGAGTTGGGAGAAAATGGTACTGCTTGAGAACTGTTTTGCTGTACAACAATAAGGGCAGATAGAAAACATTTAAAAGGATTATTTTGTTTTCTTCCGTAGCAGGCTTGAAAGACTTGGAAACATTTTGTCAGATAATGTTTTATATATTCATGAATGTGTTTTGGGGGATGTGATCACAAAATATTGTCAGGCAGCTTGGCACAAATCTGGGAAATGAGTTTGGAAGCTTTACCAGGCTTAAATTAAAGAGTTCTCCAAGCCTCATTTTCTCTAACCAGCTACATAGAAGTGGGGATATGGCCACTTCAATACTGAAGGTAAAAAGATATTACCAGTAGTATTGTTACCTTGCTTGCCTTAGACAGAAATGTCATGCCTGAATTGTGATATCCTGATGAGTCCCCTTTAACTTTCTTTCCCCTGTGAAGCTGAACTATTAATGTGTATGATGTAACATTCCCATATGACAACAGGAGTACTGCTTTAATAACATTCAGGGAAAACCCCTCCAACCACTTTGCCCACATTTCTTCCTCTTGTTCCCATCATGTTACGTTCATTGCTAGTCCTCATTGCCTCAGACTACAAGCTCAACTTTCAGTCATCATTTTTTTTCCTTGGCTATATTCTCCCCATTCTGCCTACTAAGAATTCTCTTTCTCTCCATGGCTGGCCAGTACCCAAGTAAAATAAAGTTTTCTGCATCCGCAGAACTGATGTTGACAATATTTCAGTGAAACAGAAACCATGAGCAGGACACAGAAATTACAGCTGATTTCCAGGGATAAGATTAGTCATAAAGTTTTCCCTTTTTCTTTTTCTTTCTTTTACTTTCTTTTTTTTTCTTTTTTTTTAACATATTTATCATTGACTTTCAACATTTCCATGAATCCAGGTATGTGCTAGTCTTGGAGTTTGTTTCAGTGATATTAAAGGGTGGCAAGGAGTTTGCAGCAGCATTCTGTGGTGCTAACAGGCAATATATATAGTCTGGTAAGTATACAGTCTGAACTGAATGCTGATATGGATATTTCTGTTGATATGGCTATGTTGATAAGGATATTTCAGAGGCCTTATGGGTAAGGTTTATGAAAGTGGCCATCCATAAAAGAGATTCTTTTCTTGATTATTAACAGTTCATTATTTTCTTAGGAGTACTTACCTACCAATTTAAGTTCTGCAGCAACATTTCTGTGTGCATCGGACAAGGAAAGGAATTATTACGTTATTGAGAGGTTTCACTTCACAAGTGAAGGTGAAGAAAATTTTTATTCCCCCTGCACTAAGAACTTACCTGTCACAAACTAATTCCTTTGATTTCTCATTATCAGCAGTTATTTTTTCTCTTTCAAGTAAGCACAAGAATATACTTTCTTTTCAAAAGCTGCTCTCCAGTGAATGTGGCTGTGCTACGAATAAAACACATCACTTCCTACGTTAATGATACTGATAGACATTTCTGCTTTAAGGGACACATCAGCAGAAGTAATTGCAAGTCAGATCCTTTAAGTATAGATCAGTCGTAAGTTATTCCTTGAAGAAAGGAAAATGCTCGAAATATTATATCCACCTTCGAAATTAAAGGGGAAGGTAGTTAGATATACTCTTAGTGGTGCACAAGAGAGGGATCGGAGTACAGAGCACATTCAGTAAAAAGAGCTTTACTTCAAAACTTGATGGGGCTTGAGTAATTAACAAGGGCAAGGGTTAAGGTTAGGCCTATCGTTAGTGTTGAAAGATCTAAATTACTTTGAGCTCCAGGAACAGTGGCACTGGAAAGGGCTTCCCCAGGACATTGCAGCATGGCCTCAACATTGCTGCTTCTACATCATTTTGAGTTGGACAACGCTGCTATCGGGCTTCCGTAATTAACGAGGGCTTGGGTTAGGATTGGGGTTACGCCTGGGGTTAGGGTTCGGAGGTCTACAGTACTTTGAGCTCCAGGAACACTGGCACAGGAAAATGCTTCACCAGACCATCGCCGCATGGACCCAACATTGCTGCTTAAACGTATTTCTGCGTTGGAGAGCTGTGGTATTGGGTCTGCTTAATTAATTAGTGCCAGGCTTAGGGTTAGGGATAGGTATAGGGTTCGGGTTGTGACATCTACAGTACCTTGAGCTGCAGGCACACTGGTGCTAGAAAGGGCTTCCCCAGGCCACCGCAGCATGGCCGCAACATTGCTGCTCCTACAAAATTTACACTTGGATTAAGCTGCTAGAGGTTTTCCGCAATTAGGGCTAGGCTTAGGGACTGGCCTAGGGTGAGGGTTGGGAGATCTACAGTACTTTGACCTCCAGGCACAGTGACGCTGAAAAGGGCTTCCAAACGCCATGGCAGGGTGGCCCCAACATTGCTGTTCAAAAGTATGTCTGCGTTGAACAGCTGTGGCATAGGGTTTGCGTAATTAATTAGGGCTAGGGTTAGGGTTAGGGTTAGTCCTAATGTTAGGGTTAGGAGATCTACAGTACTTTGAGCTCCCGGCACACTGGCGCTGGAAAGGGCTTCCCCAGATCATCGCAGAATGGCCCCAACATTGCAGCTCGAGCGTAGTTTTGATTTAGACAACTCTTTTACTGGGCTTGCGTAAATAACTACAGCGGGGTTAGGCTGGGGGTTAAGCCTAGGGATAGGGTACAGTGATCTACAGTACGATGAGCTCCAGGAACACTGGCGCTGGAAAGGGCTTCCCCAAACCATTGCAGAATGGCCCCAATATTGCTGCTGAAATGTAGTTTTCAGTTAGACATCTGTGGTATCAGGATAGCGTAAGCAACTAAGGCTAGGGTTAAGGCTAGGGTTGTGCTTAGGGTTACGCCTTGGGTTAGGATTCTGAGATCTACAGAACTTTGAGCTCCAGGCACACTGGCGCTGGAAAGGGCTTCCCCAGGCCATCGCAGCATGGGCCCAACATTGCTGCTCAAGCGCAGTTTTCAGTTAGAGATCTGTGGTATCAGGATTGCGTAATTAACTAGGGCTAGGGTTAGGGTTAGGAGATCTACCATAGTTTGAGCTCCAGGCACACTGGCGCTGGAAAGGGCTTCCCCAGGCCATCGCAGCATGGCCCCAACTTTGCTGCTCCAACACCTTTTCCACTTGGAAAACTCTGCTATTAGGATTGATTAATTAATTAGGGTTGGGGTTAGGGTTAGGCCTAGGGTTAGGGTTGGGAGATCTACAGCATTTCAGCTCCAGGCCCGCTGGCTCTGGAAAGGGCTTCCCCAAGCCATCGCAGCATGATCCCAATAATGCTGCTGAAATGTAGTTTTCAGTTAGAAATCTGTGGTATAAGGATTGCGTAATTAACAAGGGCTAGGGTTAGATCTAGGGTTAGGGTTAGGGCTAGGCCTAGGGTTAGGGTTGGGAGATCTACAGTACTTGGAGCTCAAGGCACACTGGCGCTGGAAAAAGCTTCCTCAGGCCATCGCAGCATGGCCCCAACATTGCTACTCCTACATCTCTTCCACTTGGAAAACTCTGGTATCAAGATTGACTAATTATATAGGGCTAGGATTAGGGTTACGC
>VZRN01004539.1:52536-79170 GCA_013397935.1 Dasyornis broadbenti | reverse complement strand
GCGCTGCAGCCGCGGCTCCTGCGTTGCTCCCGCCCCGCCGGGCGCGGCTACCCGCGGGCAGGGGCGAGCGGCCGGGCCGGGGGTGGTCAGGGTGAGCCCCGCCACAGCCGCTGTAGCGGGCAGGCGCTGCCGCGGCTCAGGCGGGACTCACCTGGGCGGCCCGGAGCGGGCAGTGCCGGTGTTGGGCGCCCTGCCAGGGGGAGCGCTGGCCAGAAGTTGTTAACCCGGCACCGGTCATTCATCGGAGCCGAGGATAGGCGATGATTAACTTCAGTAATTCAGCGCTCAGCTCTCAATGGCAGCAGCCGTTTGCGTAGGAGATCGAGACACGCGGTGAGAGATACACCTGCATAAGCGCTCGGGGGTTGCGGTGGGCGTGTGCGCGCACACCTCTGCGCCTCCACCTGTGTGCGCGCACCGCTGTGTGCACGCGCGGCTGTGCGCCCGTGGGAGTCGATCTGACAGGAAAGGCTTCGTGGGACGGGAGTACTTTGTTCTTTCCACGGATTGCGTGATCAGAAGGGAAGATTAACTGAATGCCAGGCCTTGTATTTGAAGTGCTACAACGGCCATTTACAGAGTTTTTGTTTTGGAAAAAAAAAAAAAAAAATCTGAATTGTAGCTGAAACGAGTTTCATAGGTGAGACAACAGTCAAAGGGTAAAGGGCTTTAATCTCTAGTATATGCAATTACACACTTCGGTAAGCTCAGACTTAATTCAGAATCCTTTCCTTCGCTGTGCTGGTGCAAGTCTTGACCATCAGTTATCAATCAGGTGTGAAAACAGCACTGTTATCTGCTCACCATAGGCAGCTTTATCAGGCAGCATCTCAGGATAAAATAGGCTTTAACCTTCAGGGAAACCTAGCCACCACTGTGTGAAAACACAGCAGTGGGCATATCTTGATTAAATTAGGAAAATACAAGACAAGCGGACAGCCAGCCTCTTGATTACCTGTCAGTGATAATCTTAAGTAATGGCTCATGGCTCTACATATTTTTTTTTAATTATGTAAAAGAATTGAAGGCATTTATTGCCTGTTTAAGGCCAATAGAATAACAGAATCACAGAATGAGCTCTGATCATAGTGGCTGTACTTTTTTTTCACACCAGCTGTTGTGCTTTAATTACTCATTTGTCTTACTATTTTTCAAATAAAGTATTAAACAAAAAGATGAACTTGTCAGGACTTTACTTGCACCCAACAAGGCTTTCCAAGAATGTGGGAGAAACTAGCCATTAAAATGGAAGGAAAAGAAAAGGCCTTTAATTGCTGCCCTTTAGAAATGCAGGAGTTGAGTGGACTCAAGAATAACTGCACACCTCCAGAGAGGGACGGATTTCGCCAGTAGGTGCCAGTGCAATTATGGGAAACGTGTCTCTTGGGATGCCTGCTAGGCAAGTGTTCATAAAGCTTGAGAGGGATGACTCAGAACTACATAAATCCAGGGGCAGGTTCTTCAGCAAAAACACAGTTGTGTGAATATTTGAAGTAGTGATACAAAACTCTTCTGATTGACCCATGGGTGCTGGAGGCTTTTCAGACTGTACTGTTCAGCCCTTCTGCTATCTCGATTGGTTTTTCTCCCACTACAAATTGGAGGTGTGTATTTGAGTAGATGTACATACCTCAAAGCTCCTTAATAGCAAAGTAAGCCCAGTTGAAAACAGGCTTTTCACAGTCCTGTTAGAAGTAGTTCACAGGTTTAGGATCGCAGTGACCACAGGCTGCAAACTTTCCCAGTGACTCATGAGCAGTGTATAGTGCTCAAAACCCATGAGAATTCTGTTCATATCACAGAAAAACAAGATAAAACTGAAAACAACAGAAAATGCAAAGCACAGCATTGCTCAAGGAGTGTTACATCTTCATCTCTGTTATTGTTGGCCCATGGACGGTGGAGTATGTGATTGCTGCTGAAGCTTTCAGATTGACAAACATTAACAACGTAAATGTAGCTTTGCCTTGCAGTGCACCTTGATCCAAATTTCAAGGACTGTAGCCCTGAACTTTAGCATGGTCACAGTTTAATAAAAATCCATAAAAAAATTTGGTCCTCACAACATAAAATAAGAAAGATGTGTAAGCTGAAGGTGGCTCAAGGCATCTTAGCAATGGAAACAAGGCAGATAAAAATTCAAGCCAGGCTTCTCTTATCATGGTAGGCTGAGAAACAGAAGAACAGAGAGTTAAGTACTCAAGTCCCACTAGCAGGAATGATAGAGCAGAGCCATCAAATGCCATAGGCACCATGTGTGGGTGCCATTCCAGAATCTCAGTCTCTTCCCCAACAACATTTACCAGAGACAGCCATCAGCTGGCCTTTACACTGTGCTGTAGGCAGTCTGCTGCCCCTAACAATGATGCCCACTTCTTGCCTTAACCAGTAGCTCTTTTTGGTGGCCAGGGTCTTTTCTGGTAACTGCAAATTAGTACAGCACAGGTGGGGTCAACTCTGTAGCAGAAGAGGAGCAGAGTTAAGTGATGCCACCCACTATCAGAGACCCCCAAGGTGCTAAACTTCTCTTAGCCAAACTGTATCATGGTGGCATAGAGGAAAAAGAAAAGATGCAAATTCAGGCTAATGTAAAGAAAGAAATCTCTGATCGCTGTCAGTGTAGGTGGATATCAAAGGCTACAACATCCCGTATTTTCTCAGTTCCTTCCTCAGAGGACATATTAATAAACCTTATTTGATTTGAATCTAATGATTTTGTTTTGCAAGCTGTCAGGAGATTTATGATGTTATAAAAATGTGAGATGGGACACACTATACTGAAGAGAAAAAAACAAACACTTGGTACTCTGCATTTTACACAGATTTTTTTTTCCCCCGTTTAGATAATTTTAAATAGAAGAAAACATCTTTCAAACCAGTGGTGTTTTTTTTGTTTTGTTTTTTTTAATAAACTAACTTT
Source organism: Dasyornis broadbenti (assembly GCA_013397935.1). Classification (NCBI taxonomy): domain Eukaryota; kingdom Metazoa; phylum Chordata; class Aves; order Passeriformes; family Dasyornithidae; genus Dasyornis; species Dasyornis broadbenti. The sequence continues at coordinate 76,250 of VZRN01004539.1, read as the reverse complement.
AAGTTTTGTCACCTGAGAGAAAGAGCTCCTTCCAGAAGGAATTCACCTTGCTCTATTATAAGTGTCTGGGATAAGTGATAGTAATTTTCCTCTGAAACTGGCTGCTTTGCACCATCGGTTATAAAAAGACCCAAGGGTGATTAAGTTGTAGATGGGCAAAACTGGATGATAATGCTGTCTATTGTTCATTCCAGAATGAAGTCAGATTAATAGAATTATCAGATGCTAATCTACAACCAAGAAGTATCAGCACTCCCCATTTAACTGAAGAGATTAATAGTTGAGAAGAATAGTCAAGTATAACCAGTGGGTTTTGGTGCCTTGATTTGGGGTGCCAGCATGTAAAATTAGTGTTGTGAATTGAGAAAGAGTATGTTTAGGGTTTATTGTTCTGAGTGCTGCTTAGCGTGGGTATTGGAGCAATAACAGCTTGAAACAAACACACCGGAAAAGTCATTCTTATCCAAATGGTTTGAGGAATGCTTCTCTTTGAGTGCAGAAGTAGTTAACGAGTGCAGAAGTAGTTAACGGAAAGATCAAAGCCATGGCGACTGCTGGAAACATGAAAACCCAATGGTGTGAGGCACCATAAAAGGGTTAAAAACGATGATGTAAATCATGTGTGTTGGTTAAAATGCTGTGAAAGCGCAGGCAGAACCTGGAGGTATAATAAATAATGTTTGAATACCTGAGAGCCTTGTGGCCTCTCTGTCATTAATCAGAAACCACAGACTGAGGGATTGGCTGGCAAAACATTAATCATTAAGCAATTAATTCCAGCCATGAAAACAAAACTTTGTGATTTCCTGAGTAGGTGGGATTGAAGAAGGCATGGCATGGTTTTGCTTTTTTACCAGGAAATAAAGAAGTAGTGAGGAGGTCATACATTCATCATGCAGATGGAATAGAAAATCTCTTTTATTATCCAGTTTTTCCCTTCTTTCTTGTTTATATGAAACAGGAAAAGGGAAAATCCATAGTGATTTTTCTGGGAAGGAGTAATGAGCCTCTTGAGTGTAAACTTTTCTAGATGCATGACTCTAACAAAAAGGGGCTTCATTTCTTGTGTCTTATATGTTCCTCCAGCTCTCTTTAAAAGCATGCTAAAAATATCTTTATTTTTTCTTCTCAGCAGCATCACCAGCCCTAAGAGTTCTCTTGTGAAACTCAGGACATCTGTATTTTTTGTCTTACTTGCTTCACCATTTTTAATAATTTACTGATTATTTTAGGATCTTAGCTTACTTTACTTTTGGTATTTATAGCTATGGAGAAACCTAAAAATGCAAGTGGTTAAAGCTGAATAACTCATACAAAAGGAAAGCGGAGGGGAAAATGTGCACATACTGATCTTGATTTTCTGCACGTCATTTAATTTTAAAGATATTTTAATTGGTTCAAGGGACCTAGGTTTTTTTTATATTTGAGGTTGGAAATGCTGCTAGAACTGCCACTCGTGGTTTTTAAATACGAAATGTACACAAAGAAGAATCTTAATAATGTTTTTCTTACCATTACTGAGTGGAAACCCATCTCCTCGTGGGCTTTGATCACAACTTTACAACCAACTTAAGAGACCACCTTTCTGTAAAATACTGTAGCATGGATGGTGAGGTGTGATATAATTAGAAGCTGCCTAAATAGTGACTGGGCTTTAGAAAATTTGCCAAGTGCCATGTGAGAAGTTTGTGACAGAAACCAACTGTGGTTCTTTGGCTGGTACCTAATGCCTGGCCATCTGCCTCGCAAAGCTGACGGCATAAATACTGGGGGAGCAACTGCGGGAGCTGTTACCTCAGATCAGCCTGGTCAGTGATTGCAGTAGGCAACAGATCTGCTTGCGGGCTTCTGAACGATTATTCACAATCTTGAGACACCATTTATTTTAAATACAGTGATTTTCCCACCATATTCAAATGCCACCTTCTCCTTTCATCAAATGCATGGAAATAACTGGCCACAAGACGAGCAAGAAAAATGTGAAATAGTGAAATAGATGTCACCATTCTTGCAGTGTATCCTTTCAACTATAAAGACATGTCATCAAAGCCAAAGGTTTTACTGCAGTGGGTATGCTGCCTGTACTTTGTGTGGCAATAAGATACCTCAACCACAGTGGTTTCCTTTCATCCGGAAGATCTTAGAGTTCATGCAGACAATCCATAACGTTTATCTCCTCTGCTCAGAGGCAGTGTATGGCAAAATGCGGTGCAATAAGAATATGTTAATTAGTTGAAAGACTTCTGTCCTGTTTAGAGATACAGTTATTGCGATGGGTGTAACAAAAAAGCCAAAAGTTAAAAGAAGTATCTTCAGAGTGAGTTTTGAGAACATGTTTAGGTGGGCAGAAGACAATATGTACTAAGAAAAAAAATGTTTTGTCCTTGTCCATTATGTCAGTCTCATTACAGAGAGTCAACTGCAACAGCCGCTAGCTAAGGAAAACATTTCATGAGAGTAGAATGTGGCTGGCACAGGTGACCTGAATTCATGCATTGCTGCTGAGATTCTAACTGTGATTATTCTTCATTTCCTCCTTCTTCCCTTAATTTAGTCTCGTTTGAGGAGACAGGATGTCGGCTTGAAAAGCCACCTGGATCAGTTAGACCAGCGAATAAGTGAGCTGAAATTGGACGTCAGTAAGACCTCCAGTGAATACTTGGACAGTGACAGCCGGCCCAGCTCAGGTAATGTGCACTTGGCTATTTATTAGCCAGGAGTATGGTACTAGGGAACTGGAGAGTGTCAACTGCTAAGCAAAACTCTTTGTATTGTTTGGTCAGAAATAGGGCCCCATGGCTGAGGTGGATAATAGTCATCTGGTGCAGAGTGGGCTCACAGAGCTGCTAGGAATTCTCCTGCAAAGTTGATTTAGTTGGGAAGTGCTCACTCACTCAAGCAGTATTCTTTCTGGATTTTTAAATTTTTAAAAATGAACCTTGTAGCCACACATGGAAGGAGAAGGAGACAGATTTACTTCTTAATTACCTCGTGCGGTGTAGAATGACCATTGACAAAATGGCTAGAGTACTTAAAAGAAGTGAAGGAGGCCAATATCAATATCAATGCTCTGCTTGAATCCAGGGAGGGTTCTGAACTTCATTAGGGCTTTGAAAATCATTATTGCAGTGCTCCAGTCAAATAAATTTATGTAGAAGCAAAACAGCACTATTAAAAGCACTGGAAAAACCTACCCCAACAGAGTAAAGCTCTCATGGACAGAAAGATAGTGAGTATCAGGTTTCTGGTCTGATTCACAGAGAGAACAGACTTTTATAGCTAGGATGTCTGTTAAAACCGGTTTCTGTTATCTTGTTAGAGACAATGAAAGTAGTTCTTTTAAACAGAATTTTTGCAAAGCCTCAAGTCTTCAGTGAGACAAGGAAAGATTCTTTTATTTTTTTTTTTAGTTTAAATACAGCATATGGATTTGCAGCCTGGTACTTAGAGTGGATATAAAAAGTGCAAATTTCTGTTGTGTGTTTAAGTTCAGGAGTTGTGTGCTTAGGCACATGCACATAGTTCTAAAGAAAATATTCCTTCTCTGTTATAGAGAGGAATAATAAAATTTCCTACCTTGAATTTATACACAGCCTTTTTGAATGCTTCTATAATTAACTGGAAATTATCTCAAGACCTGGAGAGAGAAGATAGTCTCCGTTCTCTGCCCTTAGACATTCCAGATATCACAGACTTGGCAGCTCTGATCACAGGCTAGTTTTACTCTACTTGCCCATCCAATCTGTGTTCCTATGCACCTAGCACAAGTTACAACAGTGTCAGAGATCCCTGTCTTACACCAATTACATCACAGTCCCCAAAGACATTCTCCAGTGAAGAACTGGGCACGATGGTGCTGCACTTCATCCCATCTCACCCTCAGAACTAAGCAGGCAAGTGCATGCCAAGCTGGCTCAGGGCCTAAGTAAATATGCAGAAGCCCAATGAAGGTTGATTGAAGTAGGGTATACTTCTGCTAATATTACCTAAATAAATGATCATAAGTTTAGGCTTGTGGCACATAGCAAATGAAGATTTATTTTATTCTCTACACTTCTCTTCTACAGAGCATGTTTAGTTGCTGTAAATATGAAATATCCTATTTATTTTAACTCTGCAGGATTCTATGACCTGAGTGATGGTGGTTCTTGCTCACTCTCCAATTCTTGCACCTCTGTGTACAGTGAGTCCATCTCCTCCTCCCACACCAGTCTCTTGCCTGGCTCTCAACACCCTAAAGCAAGGCTCAGTGTGTTTGATTACCGACCCAAGTCTGCAGATGAAACTACTGTGCACACCACCAGCTTCCAACAGCAGGGAACCTATGTCAGCGATGGATGTTGGATTGCAGCTAGTAGAGATGTGTCTGGGACTCCCGCCAGGTCCAGACCGAGGCCAGTTTCCACAGGTAATGGATAGCAGAATTGGATACTTCATTCAAGAGAAGGGCAGATCCCTGGGTATTACTTTTAGGACCTTGTGTAGCTATGTGTAATCAATATATAGTACTCATTTTCAATACACAAAATGAGAATGGATCAAAACCACAGAGCCAAACTATTGACTGTCCAACTTTCACTAGTCTCCATACTCCAGATACTTTTAAACAGTAACAAATATGAGGATGAATCAATAACAAATATGTGGATGAAACAATAACAAATATGAGAACCTATGCATTTAGAAATGGAAAAATACTCTAGTGTATGAGATAAAATTCTAATGAATATTGAGATACTTTTTTTAAATGACCTGCATGTGAAATCAGAAAAGTTTCAGTATTTGAAATACCTTGTGTGAAAGTGCAGGGATGTATGAAAGATTTTAAGTAAACTAAAAATTCCCTATTTACACAAATTAATGTGGACTCAAACAATAACTCTTCTTCATAATACAACAGATGCCAAAAGTTAATTGACTATCTAGAAAGCAATCATGAGCCTAATAGTGGATCAGCCATGAATTTGCATCATACCTTCCAACAAAATGGACAAGTCCATAAATATTCCAGATCTCTTGTTTACCATCTCTAAAGTGACATCATATTACTTCTTATCATGGGTTCTTCCATGGCCTCAAAGGAATCTTGTGTTAGGAATTCATAGCGTAATCCAGCAAGATGTGTAGCAGTTCCATTATGGAAACAGGGAAGCCATAGGGAACATCATTTCAAGTACTGTGTCACTCTGGAATCATTCCCACAGCTACTTGACCTGAGCTAACTCACCTCTGGCTTTTTGGAACAGAAACAAAGGCCACCTAGGCTATACTTAGGTGTGTAGACACACCTGAAGAGATGGCAGTAATTATAGCATAAAAGCAAAGTCTTCTCAAGGCTTGTCAAAGGCTGGGCATGAAGCTGAGCTTAATAATCCATGGTTTCCATGTTTAGATTACAGACATTATGCTCTATCAGAAACTTTTCTGCCTTGCAACATGTTGCAGAGACCCTAGGGGCTTTATGTTTTTTGGGATATAGAGATAGTCTAGCAAAAACAGGGATAGTTGATACTGAGTAGGGGTGTGGGAGAGAGACTGCAGACCTTCTTCAGCCCTTCTTCCTTTTTCCAATATCATCTCCCTTCTTCCTGGCTACAACCTCTCACTTCCTTCACAGTGCGAAACAAAAGTAGTGGGGTAGTAGTAGGTATAGTCTTGAAGAAACAATTTTTACAAAGTTGACCACATTTCAGGAAGTGAAGCAAGATTTTACTTCAGAAAATCATCATTTGGAGAAGGGAAGAAATTTTTCTCTTCCTCGCCTTAGAGGAAACTGCAGGTAGAGACCAATTGCCTTTTCTTTCAGTGGCAAGCAGAAAGCTTGCTGAGACAATGCAAGCACAGCATGCTTTTGACTCCTTCCTGGTTTGTTTGCTCAAGACAGCACCATTACATACTGCCCACAATTTCCTAAAGAATTTTCATTATGAAATTAAGTTGTTAGAGAAATATTCATCCTAACCTTTGCTGCAGTAGGTCTGCATAGGTAGGACACTGCAGACATACCCAAATTTTGGAGTCTTTCAAAAGCTTCCTGTCACAGGACATAGATAGTCATCATGTGATTATTCACATAGTTTGTGAATGGTGTGGTTGAGTATGATGATCGGGCTTCATGTTAGCATGAAGCAGCCAGGAAATTGGTTAGCTGAGGATTTGTTGGCACTGAGGTCTGCATTGTAGTAGAGCGAAATCCAAGCTAACTGGTTCCAGTATTCTTGGTCCCAGAGGTAACACAGCACCATAGTGGTCTGTTGAATGACATGTCTGGATGGAACAATCTTTCTTCACACAAGAATACGGCATCTCCTCTCTGTACACAGGAGATGCTTCTGGGAGGAGGGTGCTGCAGTCAAGAGTAACTTTGGAGACCTTGACAGCGCTCCAAAATTGAAGAGATCTGAATTGGTGTCCATAAATGTAATCTTCAGGGACTGTACTTCCCATCTGCCTGAGTAGTTACCCTTAGATTTTTTTCATCTGTGAAAATACAGATTCTTCAGTTCATTCTTCTATGGCTTCCCTGCTAAGAAATAAAAATAATCCCTTGTTTTTGTCTAGTTAGGTTCCTGCTAGTCTGTGATATTTTAGAACATTTTTATATATGCACAGATCTACTTTCATCCCAGTAGCACAGTTTAAATTGCCTCCAAAGGTAAGAGTTTTATTATTGGCATTAAAAGGCATTCTAATCTCTGCTATGTTTAGGTGAATAAAAGCTTTGAAGTAATTCAGTGACCTTGGAAGACTGAAATTATTTTCTTTATTCATGCTACTGATTTTAGTAAAAGTTATCACATCTCTCTGAAATAGCACTTCTAGCATGAACCAGGTTGAATGTAATCGTCTGTGATTTAATTAGGTTGTTTATTTTCATCCACCATATAGGTGACTTGGAAAGACTCATTCCAGCAGAAGCTAGATTTCAGAAAGAGACGGATCTCAAATCCGTGTCACCTCTGTACCATAATGGAGACGTGCACTTGCTCGGTGTGGACCCCAAATTCCAGAATGACTTGGTCTCCAAGAATGGCATTGATGTGTATCCTTACCCAAGCCCCCTTCATGCGGTGGCTTTGCAAAGTCCCCTTTTCTCCCTGATGGGAACACCCCCAGAATCAGACTTCCAAGCTGCTCCCAGCAAACCTATGCCTACTATGACAGGTCCCAGCTTGATTAAGACTAGGCCAACCACTGAGGCCAAGCCAGGGGGTTACATCAATAAATTACTGCAGCTGACGAGGTGCAAAGGGAGCAGTCGGGCTGAGGCCAGCGAGTGGGTTTCACCAAAGAGCCAGCCAGCCGCAATGCACCAGAGACTCATTATAACCCCCAGCACCAGTGGAGTGAAAATTAACAGCAGCAGTAGCCAGCTGGAAAAACAGACAAGTTCTCTGGAAAGCAACAGAGCTGAAGGGAAGCTGTCAAGAGAGGTGCCAGAGGGGGAATGTGCCAAGCAGCAGGAGACCATGAGCTGTATGAATGAAGAGCAGTCATCCAATCGAGCTGACACAGAGCCATCAGCTGTGAATAGTTGTTATCCTGCCAAGTCAGCAGCAAGGGGCTCTCCTCTGGCAGAAGCAACAGAGAGCAGCGTGGAGCGCAGTTTGTCCTACTCACAGCTATGTCAGGAGGACTCCAGCCCAGACACCTGGAATGCTAAAGCTGTATCACCCAAAAAACTGCCTATCAAAAGGTGTGGCAATGCCAAATCAGCTTATACTGGGGGTCATGAACGAGTGGCACGAGCTGAGTTTGTTCATGCTCAGTTTGTCCCTGCAGAATCCCACCAAGTCCGGGTAAAGTTTGCCAGCTCAAAAACAAAGGCAGTGAAGATAAAGAGGAGGAACAGCGAAAAAGTACTTCGGCCTGGGAAGCAAGCCTTCTGCGTAGACAAGGTAAGAGGGTCTCATGGGGCCACCAAGCTGCCTGCTGAGTGGAATCAGCTCCAAAGACCACAAGGAATGAAGAGCCTCGTGCGGAGACCTTCGTATTCTGGTGACATGGCTGGCAGATCATGCTCGGAGTCGAGTCTGTTCCCTGTGCAGGTCGGGCTCCCCACTGTGCCATCCAGGCCAGAGCTCTACGGAGCCTCTGCCAATGCACTGTATTCCCGCGAAGCCGCTTGTGTAAACACAGCCAACAAGAAGAAGCAGCGCAAGTGGCAATCCACGGTGGAGATCTCTGCCAAGGACCACCCGGCCAGCCTGTCTCACAGCTTTGGCCTGGGAGCGCCGAGGCAGCCAGCAAGGAGAGCCGGCGTCCTGCGCACCGTCAGCATGAGGGCTCGCTCCAAGGCTCAGCCCCACGGAGATTACGCCAAAAGCGAGTCAGACCACTCCGAGTATTCCGCAGACTGCGCTTCCCTCTTCCACTCCACCATCGCAGAGACCAGCGAAGGGGAGGTCAGCGATTTCACAGCCAACCGATTTGGGGACAGCGAGTCCAGTGAGAGCGATTCAGATGGCAGCAGTAACAGCAGCCTTGCCCTTGACTATGATGAGGGGGATGAAGGTGAGCTGATTTGGCCTGAAGGTTCAGTCAGACAATCTGTGACTGTCCAGGCTTCCTCCAGGCCTCTTCCTCCAGTGCCCAAAATCTGTCGCATCAAAGCTTCAAAGGCACTAAAGAAGAAGATAAGGAGGTTCCAACCTGCCTCTCTGAAGGTCATGACCATGGTTTAAGGGAGAGCAAGCATCTATTTCTTACAGTGAGCCATCCTGGTGGCTCTTATTTGCAAAACAAGAGGACTCATGTGCAGAGAAAAGAACTTTCTTAAAGGAACTGTGAATAATCCCTGAGTCTACACAAGGGATCCTGTTTGTTAATGCCTGGACATAAATGTCACTGTATCTAATTCCCTCTTTTGCCATTTATTCTGTAAATATGAATCTCTGTGTATATTATGTGATGACTTTTTTAATTACCCAGAAGGGTCACCATGGTGAAAATGAAAACCTCTGCCGTAAGATTTTACAGGTAGGCCCTTGGTGGTTTTTTAACCATATGCACCCACAGAATCAGTCCAGACACAAAGACTTGCTAAGAAGAAAGTGTACTTCCCTCTTGTGAGGAATTCTTTGCAGTCTGAAGTCTGTGTTAACCATCTAGCTGTTGTTTGGTCATATGGAAAAGCTCTGTGTTCTACATAGTTTTACTTTCTTTCAGATCAACCATTCCATGCCTTCTCCCAAACATTGGGAGGATGAGTGTTCTTCCATAAAAACGTAGTATGTTTAATCAAGAAGGCAAGTGTATTTGTGAATGAGAGCAAGACTTCAGTTTGCTTCCTTTTTTCAACACACTATAGGGTTGCTTTTTCAACCCCCGTCTTTATGATGGTCCATGTTACTGTTCATTTGTTGAATGGATGAAAGAACATGAGAGCAATGTGCCACAGTGTGTGATTAGCTGGGACTGAGATTATAGCTTTGCCCCTGAAATTGCAAACTCAATAAATACTATTTAATGTACTTCTGAAAATTATGCTTGTCTGACTTTGATGTCTAAAGAATATAATTCTGGTCTCTAATGGTGAAACAGATCTGTGTTTTATGATCACTGTGCAGAGGGGTTCTTTTGTATTTTCAGAGGATCACTGTAGCTCAGTCAGAACCAGGGTCTGCTCACCCTCTACCTCAGGAAAGCTGTTTCAGCACGTACTTCTAAATGAAAGAATTTGAAAATGGTATTTTTATTGAGGACAGGATAGTGTTTTAACAGACTCACCTGATGCAATTTTGTCACAAGACACTCCTAATTTAAAACATATATTTATGTGTTCAAACACAGAATGTGTTTTGAATGCATTTGAGGGCACTGATGTGAAGCTTTGTATCAGTGTCTAAACTGAAGTTAATTTTTTGTGTTCAGACAAGCAGTCCTAATTCTTCCCCTGAGCACAGCAGTCTGGAAGCTGAGCGGAAGTTCACCCTGAATTTACAAAAGAGCAGGTATTATCCTCCTACCCTGTTTCAATGCCCAGTCTGAAAACATTCCTGGCCTAGGAGATCTAGGCATTACCTCATTCAGCTGCCTGTACTGGGTCTGAAACAAAAGGCAAGTGCTTTGCAGAAACTGGGTAAAAGAGTGCTTGTTTACTCCAGGGATTCAGTGGCAAACAGAAATATTGAAAGACTAAACTTTTACCCAATGCCTTCTATTCTTGGGAAGCTATGTTATGTTTTTAAACCACTCTATTTTCAAATAATTTTTGGAAAATGAGAAGAAAAGTAGAAGGTATGTAAAGTCATTTAATTCAAGTATTCTAACTAGCATGTAACATCATCCTTACTGTAACTAGGAAAATATTACATTTTAGTCAGTGGAATATGTTTAAACATTTTTTCATAGTTCCAAAAGTATTAGATGTAATCACTCTGGTAGGATTAATGGGAGAATTTCACAGGTCTGGCAGTGGTTTTCTTGTTCAGCATGTCTAGCAACAGAACAAACAAAATAGTGATTTATGCTTTGTTGACTTTCTACACCATGAAAGGATTCTTTTTTCCATTTATACAAAAGGTTTCATTTGGGGGAGTGTGTCGAAAGTTACATATGATCCTTTAATCCATGGATTTTCTGTGTTGGGGTGGGGTTTATTGGTTAGATAGGAATTGTGAGGGTGTTTTTTCATGAAGGAGGAAATTGTTCTTAAGTAGAAAACTGCTCTGAGTAGGAGTGTTCTGAAACCTGGTAAAAACTGCCACCCGGTAGCTCCCTGCCTTTTTATCAGAGTAAGCTCAAACAATAAGTTTGTGGTCCCGCAACTCAGTAAATCCCGCTTTAGGGCTGTTAATACTCTGTCAGAAATGTTGCCAGACACATGATGAAAGTGCTGATCCAGAATGAACCCAGGCTGCCAATTCAAATAAAGAAAAATGATGACTTAATTTTGTACTGACAGGTTTTATGCCAGATGAGGTATCACTGCCTCTACAACTCACACTTTCTGCCAGGTCAGATACCGTCTCTCCTCCCAGAGCCAGCATAAATACAACATAAAAGCATAAAGCTGGCCCAAACGTCATCCTGTGCCTTGGCTAATTTGACAGAAATATGATTATGTGCCCACACTTGATCCAGGGGAAACCTCTGGTGCTGGAAAACCCCAGCAACGCAGAGAAGCCACTGTTAGGTGTTGAGGCATTGCTATGGGCAGTGATGCTACTGAGCTGTGACTTTTTGGCAAGGGCAGAACAGGTGGTGCTTCCCCTCTGTACTCCAGGACAGTGGACATTCTCCCTAGCACTGCCCTTTGCAAAACACAGCTTTCCTCTGCTGGAGCAGAAACTGCATTAGGACCAGAGCTCTGGAAGGAAGAAGTAGTACAGTGCAATGCAGGGCAGAAGACTTGGGTGGCCAATAGTTCAGGTATCCTGATACCAAAAATATGATAGTTCAGTGTACTCTAGTGCGTTTTGTTGGCGAGTACACTGAGAATTTTGATTACCACTGGGTACAAGTGTGATGCCTCCATCAGAGACTGGGCTAGCTCTGCTGACAGGACCCCAGAATGCCAGCCACCTAAGCAAACAGAGCTGAAACATCCTTAAAATCAAAAATGTCAATAAATGCTCTGATGCACTATTCTTTTATGTGTATGTACTAAACATCATAAAAGTATCTTTCAGTTTCATATGAAAGCCTCATTGTGAAAATAAGGGACGCCCAGCCATGGGATCATGGCCATACAAGACAGAAGTATTCACTGTTTGTTTTCCTTTTCAGAAGAAATCTACAAAACTTTTTCACATCGCAGCCTCTTGTACTATAAAGGCCCAAGAGAATGCAAAAAATGTCAGTTGGTGGTACAATTAGAGGTCTAGCACCAAACCTGGTAAACTTTGGGAGTGAGAAGTTTAGCACTTTTACTGTGACTTGATTAGCAAGTGTATGGATCTGATGGCTATTTCAAAGCAGCTTTATGCAGTCTTTGTTGCAGGAGCTAACATCTGTCATCATCATTCCAAGCTCTAGTGAAACAAAATCATCTACTGCTGAAATCTGTGTGCCAGATCAGCAGTTTCCTTCTGTCCTAGGCAGAAATTTACACTTCAGTGTAGGAGCAAATTGCTCCTAAACCACAAAGGAAAGAAAAGACAGTAAAAAAGAGAACAGAAAGGGAATTAAGGAAGCTTTAGGAGCAATTTGCAGAATACATCATAATTATGATTTTAAAAACTTTGTTAATCCTTTTAATTGTTCAAACAATTTTGGAACTGGATAATTACCAGCCTTCTTGGCCTTGACATAATCTGAGATTTTTAAGTCCACATGCACTACCCAAACCATGGGATGGAGTCCGAGAACTGATGTTTTGTCAGAGGCACCATCCTTCAGACCATACCTTTGTTTGAAGTGACTTCTGGTCAGGCAGGGCAGTGGTCAAAAGAAAGGTGGTGATAAGTCTCAAAATCAGCTGTGGATGATTCTTGTGCTGATGAATTTGAGCCCAGTAGGCGTTTTAAGGCTGTGCTGGAGTCTGTTTTGTGTTTTCTTCCTCAACCTAGTCTGAAGCTCTGAAGGTGAGAGCTGAAGGAGAGAGGTGCTCCAGGAGCTGCTGAAAGGCAGGTGGTAGCGGCAGCGCTTTGGGGAATGAGTTGTTGCCAGCAGGATGAGACAGGCTGAGCGTGCCACCAAAAGGCTCCAACCCCACCAGCCTTTGCTAGGTTCTTTACAGTCCTCTTTATGGTTTAACCCAGCCCCACCACTTCTCATGTGGCAGTGCTGTGATTTGGATGCTGCACTTGAAATACAGGCCACTAGCACCCAAAAGCCCAGCTCTCAGGAGCTTCAAGATGAGGGTGTGTCCCAATCCAGAGTCCTTCCAGACTACCAAGTACAAAATCCTTAATAAGGCCAAGAGTGTTTGAAAGAACCATGCAGCAAAATAAGGCATCTGTGACTGCTGTCTCTGAGAGGGAAGACAACAGCATGCCAGGGAAGGACTATCTTACAGCTCTTATTCTGAAGCAATAGCAGTGGCTTTCATTTTCCAGCCTTTTCTGAGCCCTCCTCAATCCCACTGAGGCTGAAGGATTCATTCCAGCTGTGCATAATAGAAGAGAGTAGCTCAGCTTTTAACTACAGCCCCCCTCTGCCCTCCACACCACAGCAAAGCCTTTGGCTCCTGCAGAGAGCTGTAGTACCTATTGCTCCCCAATCACAAACTCAGCTCTCACTGAACATGTTCCCAAGGAAGCTGCCCTGACACGAGCAGCTGGAATGACCATTTGAAGGGAAGAACATCAGTAATCTGGAAAACAAGGAGTCCTACATCTGAAACTTGCCTGTGAGGAATGCAAACATACAATGACATCAATAGAGAATCTAGGCAATTTTCCCACATTTTACATGGGTGTTAAGGAGACCTGGAATTCCACCATTAGCTGCCACTCTTTATGGACAACTACTGTCATACTTCAGCTACAGATGAACAGTGATCAACAGGAAAAGGCTCAGCTAAGGCTTGTGTTTTGGTATTTATACTTACATTTGGAGCCATCACAGTATGCCTGGTTATATTGCAATGCAGATCAGCAGAGTAACAGTTGAAATGAGCAGAAGTCCAGCCTCCATCAATTCTATGAATTCCATATGTTGTAAGGATAATAAAGCCTGGAAACTATTGTTAGCTAGTACTGATTTTTTTTTTCACCCATTCTAGTGTTTTTCCTGTCTCAGCATTTGCACCCTCTCAGGGGTGGAGGGCATCAAATTCAGCCATGACACAATTCCTGGGAAGTCACTAGAGTACCCCACAGATTCATTAATCCCCCTCATGCTGTTCTCAGGATGTCAGCAAGTGGAATGATTGGCATGACAGGTGGAAAATAAGGAGGATTTCAGACCTTGCTTACATTCTTGATGGTGCTGCAGGCTGTGGAAGTAACTGTGTCTATGGCTGTCTTGGCTGGGGAGAATGCTGCTGCCCTGTCACATCTGTGTTAGTGACGGATCAGGGAGATGGTTAGGGCTTTGCACAGTGATGGAATTTCATGTTTATTCTGGTTTTCAAAACACAAACTGAAAGAGTATCAGCAGTCTGTTGACCTTGTACAGCTGCAAATCAAGAGGAGAGAGGCCACAGATCAAACTAACCAGGCAGGGTTATTCAGGCAATGTTGAACCCAAACTGTAGTCTTAGAAACCCCAAACGAAGAACCTTAGTTCCAGCAGACTTGGGCAACTGGATGTGCTCAAAAGCTCTGTCAAATCACTCTGGATGCCTACTCTTCAGCCCAAGATGGATATGTCAGGCTAGCAAGATGCTCTGAGGAAATACGTGTTACTGCAAACCTTCACTCCTGCATTTACATGCAATATTTTCTCTCCATTCGTAGCGACTCTAAAAAGTGACATCCCAAAAGTGAACTCTAAAACCCTAAAGGTTCTAACTCACACAATGTGTTGTTACATTTAAGACTCTACCAAATTCTTCTACAATTTGCAAGATGGAATGATATGGATACACTGACTCTCTAGACAAGAACTATGCTTCAGCATAGAATCCAGAAATTAAACTTGCACTCTGTGAGACAAGGTGTAGCATCAACAAAAACTTTGCAATGAAGCTTTCCTCCGAGACTTTGTCCTGACCACTGTAATGCCAAAACACAAATAAAATCTTAACATCTTCTAAGATTATTAGCTCATTCACTAATGAAAGTCAAAAAGTTCAATTATGAAAAGCGTTTAAGCACTGTCTGGATATACAGAATTTGGCAGAAAATGCCAGTAGTATGGCTTTTTATGCATATTCCCCTGTTTTCTACTTAACTTTCCCTAAAGAATACAATGAAGAGAGCCAGAAGTTCATTTTCATGCTCTTCATGTCATCTAACTTGACATACAGAAGGGCAAGAGTGGAGACAGTTGCAGTCAGGATGAAAATTGGTTGGATCTTAAAAATGCAATGCAGAAAGCCACTTTTTAACCTATTCAATGGCAAGAAAGTAGAAGTTAATGTCTAGGGCATACCCAAAGTTTCCTATGCTGAGATCATTGAAGTTAAACAAATTCCTTATCTCAGATGCAATTTATGGCTCAGTGAAGGGCTACATGAATATAAATTATTCCCAAAGGGAAGAAGGTTTTCCTGATTCTATACTAAGTGTGCACACTAACTGTGCTCAACATCCTTCCGTCTATAACCAAATCAGTATCTGTTGTCTCCCCACTATTTCTGTTCCACTGTGCATTAGTGGAAGAACAACGCCACTGTGACCTCTGACTGCTGAGAATTTCACCTTGGCATAGAACTCTCTCTTCTTGTTAAGGACTGAGGTTTATGAGGTTATTGCTTGAAATGGAAATTTGCTGTACATCTTCTTAACATTAGGTGTATATACAGATATTTAGGAAGAGGCAGTTCATGGGATGGGTGGATGTGATTATGTCCACAACTGGAATCAAAGAAAGAAAGGGTTTTGGACTACTTTGTGTCTTATCACTGACTCTGACTGTATTTTCCAAAGAAACAAGGTCACAAAACTGAAGCGGTACTAAGAATGAGATGCTGATTAAAATTAATACTGTGACCATTCCCATTTTTTGTTTTAATATATCTGCTGCAGCTAATGAGTTTGGGGATGGTTCTATTAACTATGACTTTGGAGTGGGCTGAATTTCTTGAAAATAATTTTGTGATTTTTTTGTTACACCAAAATGTTCAGGAGAGTTTCCTCTGTGCTTACCTGATTTACACCTGAAATCAGAATCATCTGAAATGTACATTTAACTGTCTGTTAGAAATTTCTGACCCTTTTACTCCCTCTATCAAAAAAAAAAAGTAGGCTTGTGTTGCACATGTGCAAATTACTTCTAATAAAATGGATATGATTGTATAATGGCTTTTCTAGCTCTTCACACTACATTTAGATTCTGTGATTTTGATTATGTTTCATCCTGGGTCTCCTTTGTTGTCACTGGGGCACTGAAATTGATATAATACTGGTATGCCTACAACCACAGCTTTATAATCAGTATTTATAGTGCACAGCCTGCTTCTAGAAGGTCAAGGAAAGGTAACTATGAATAATAAGTCTAATGCCAGCAGGCCAACTACACTGTACCACAGTATGAACTTTCCTTACAAATTTTTAGGAGCTCACAAATCAAAAAAGGCTGAAAACCCACATGTTGTCTCCTAGGTGCCCAAGATGAAGAGGACTTCAGAACAAATCTACAAAACGAGAAATAGGAAGAATTCCAGGAGAGCTGAGATGAGAGGAAAACAATTTCACAGTCTGATGATAAGTTACTACAAATCAAGGGGAAAATCCCTCCACAGATGGTGTTAAGTAAGTACAGAGGACTGACACAGGCTGCAAGACAGGCAGAGAAGGTGATAAAAATGGACACTTGAAAGCTCTGTTATTACAGGAGGGTTAATAATTTTCTAGCACTGTGGTTAGTATATAATCACAGCAGCCTCCCACATTAAGTAACAGCGTGTGGTTGTCAGGGAGGTGTGTGTGCCATGGAAACGTGCCAGGGTTAGGAGCCAAGTATCCCAAATGCGTTTGCATCATCTGCAGCCGAAGGCACTCTCCCAAGCCCAGCCTGTGGTGACAGCTGCCTCTGGGGGGGGTCACCTTCCCTCCAGGCTGCTCCTGCACCCCATCCCCTCCACCCAGCCTTCGTCACTTCCCTGGCTGCTGTGTCCTATGCCTGCAGCCAAGAACCTTCCTCCAGATGAATGCCTTTTTTCTTTTCTTTTTTTTTTTTTTTGAGAAGAATTGTCAGATTAAAAACTTCAGCTTAGATCATGCAAGGAACTTTTAATGAGAAAATGTTTGGCCATCTCACCACAACCAGCTTTCAGAAAGGTACTCTTATGGCTCATGTTCATTGGTATGGATGTCTCTGGGATATGTAATTTGGGGGCACTAGATGTTAACTCCCTGGAAAGCAAGGGAAGGCACTGCAGAGAAGGATGCAGCTGGGACTAGAAATGAAAACCTAAAAGGCAACAAACAGATCCTCTGCTGTCCCTGTTTTTTAGGTGCAATCAAATCCTTCATGCAAGGCAGCCACCATACCTCTTGGGTCGCCCATTTGGGACTGTTTTATACAGGGGAGAATGACCCCACTTGCCACACCCATCCCTCAGTTTCTTCACTCATCACATCAGTTCAGCTCCTTGACACAGGTATATGTGATCTTCACTTTTACCAATTGGCAGAGTATCAAGCCCTTTGTTGTTGGTATGAGCTGAAAGCCCCACAAACAGCCACAAGGAAGAATAGAAACAAAACACAACTGTTTTATACAAACTGTTCTCTGTACCATTACCTATAATTACATACCATAATCCAAGAGCTAATTTCACCCACTTTTCCCTTTACACTTTGCTTTCCCTGACTTTTCTAAGATGGCCACCTCAGCCTCAGAGGTAAGAGTGTGCCCTGTGGAACCAGGGTCCATGCCTCCTGGTGTCTGTCTGTCCCAGCATGTGCTAAGAAGCAGAGACATGACCTGCAGTTTCTTTTATGACAGCAGACTTTGCTTCCTGAGTGGCCTCTCTCTAAATTTGAAGTTGACACTGCCTGATTCTCAGATGCAGAATGCTAATTTTTGCATATTCCAAGACCAATATGAGGCCAAATTGCACTGAATAAAATATTTTTTTAATAAAAAAATTCAATGTGATAATGTGATTTGCAACAAAGGGCCATTGTTTGAACTTCCCTATGCATTCAGAGCACATTGGCTTTCCAGGTATAAGAAGGCTAAGTCTGTATGTAAACTATAAAGGCTATACTATATTTGTATATATATATATATATATATATGTATAAAAGTATTTACTGTGTATACTGTAGGTATACAGACTTACGCAGGACGAAAAGGAAGGCAGCTAGCACAATTACTGTCTTTGCTAGACATATATTGCTAAGAG
Organism: Dasyornis broadbenti; assembly: GCA_013397935.1. Taxonomy (NCBI): domain Eukaryota; kingdom Metazoa; phylum Chordata; class Aves; order Passeriformes; family Dasyornithidae; genus Dasyornis; species Dasyornis broadbenti. The sequence continues at coordinate 58,345 of VZRN01004539.1, read as the reverse complement.
AAATCCACAGCAGGAATGCAACAAATAAAGTGTCTATTGTAATATATAATACAGTCATTGTATGTTTGGCCTGAGTAGCTGCACAATGCCACGTCAGTTTTAATTGCTCTCACTTACTCAAACGCCCGTAGGAAAAGCATCTTGTTCCTGTAAAGCTTAAGGTCTGTCTTTGAGATATGAAGTCTCCCATCTATGGTTTACTTGGCTTCCTTCAATAAAAAGCTCTGGATAATGATTGCGGTTTCCTTTGAATATTCATCTGAGAAGTTATAAAACTCTGTTTAGAGAAGCAAACAGATCATTAAATCTTCCCTGAAACAAACCTGATTTTTAAAGAGACTCAGAGCCAAAATTATCTCTGCTTTTTACTCTCGCCTCTAGCATTTCAGTAAGCATTTGAGAATTCAAGCCAGATCAAACGGAATCTCTAGAAGAATATACTGCTTTTTCTAGGGAGAAGACTATAAAATGAAGTTGTATGTTGCCAGGAATTTGCCTTCAATGGAAGTTATTCCATTATTTCATTAAAAGACCTTTTTTCTCTAAAAGGAAAACTTTCCATGTTGTCATTCAGAAAAAAAAAAAAATCTTTATTTTCTCATCTGTAGTCTGTGGCTTGTAATGTGCAGGAGGTCAGACTAAATCCTTCTATAATCCTTTTGAGCTTTAGTCCATGAACATTTATTCTGTTTCCTGTAAAGTATTTCCGTTTTAAGGGAAGAGCAATGCTTAGATCACAAAGCAGTTTTAAAATTTCCCAGCAAGCTAGGGGAAAAAGTCTCTTCTAATGCCTTAAAGGCAAATATCAATGGATTTAGGAAGGAATTTGTTACATCTGTCTTGAGGCATCTAAAATTTAGGAATCTGGGCTGAGCCAGTCTGCTAGGCACCTCGTATTGCCAGCAGAGTGAATAGCACCGACGCCAGCAAGGAAATGACCTCATTCCAAACAAGGTCTCCCAGATAGGTGGGCTGAATCGTTTTCGGGAAGGACTGACTGTGAGAAGACAAAATGACTCAGTTCAGCAATACCTGACTTTCGAATAAGTAACATCAGATTAGACAAATGTGATTTCTGAGGGTGTGGGTAGATTCTCTTGATTGCACACAGCTGTCATTGAGTTATCTAAGGAATTGTTAGAAGGAATGGAAGAGGATTAATACGGTTTGGGGGGATTTTATAAAAAAGTTACTTTAGAGCGTCCTGGCAATGCTGGTAATAAGTTTCAGGGTAGGCACAGCACATAAATGTACAGATGATACAAGTAAGGGCAAGCCATAGCACATGCACAGTATAGAGCTGTGACGTTGTTGTGAATTGTGTCCAAACCCTAGATTAATCCAAAAATAAAGACATAAACCAGGAATCTATCAATCAAAAATTGTTACATTAAAAAATCCCTTGGGTCTGTGCTTTTCTTTCTTCTACTCTTGCAGAGATGTTGAATTAGTTTTTACACCAGAAGACACTAAAGTTTGAACAGACTTGCAAAAACTCAGTAATACCTAATAATGCCTGGAAAGTTGCAGCATCTACCCTTTTAGAGTCTAGCATGTAGTCTCTTTCTCTGGGCCTTTAGTTACTGTTCTGCTCAATAATCTGTTTAAGAATCAAATAGGTCAGATTACCATTCCTGTGCCCCTTATGTAGTCACTTAAATCAAATCAAAGGGAATTTGCACATAATTGGTTTTCACAGGCTTTGAAAAGCTCAGCTGATTTTTAAAATGGATATTTCTCATATGACTTTACACTGTTCCAAAAGAAAAGGAATGAAAATTTACATACTTTCCATAGGGGAAAGATGAAAATAAAAAAGGTAAAACAGACTTTCTCTCTGAATGACAGTTAAATATCAAATATCATTAAATTCAGGGTAAAAGAAGCAAGAAATAAAAATTATAAATTAAATTCTGAGAATATATTGTTGTCCAAAATCCAAGGCCTGACCAAAACTCCACTTATATAAAACTGTTCAGTGGAAAAAGGATGTATGTCTTTGGTAGCCTGGATATCTTCTAGTCCCATATATATTCTATCAACAGGAAGGGCACCTATTTTACATGAACTTCCCCACAAGTATGACTGTTCTAATTCCTTCACATATCTGATCTGTTTTCATACTGTTTGCAGTAGTCTGAATTACCACCAAGCCTCTGTAGATTTAGCCAAACACACATTGCTCATGCAATGAGCTCAGATCTCCTATCACAAACAGCCATGTGAAAAGTGGACTCTAAGCATGAAGTACTGCATCTCATTTCATTTGCTGATACTAAATGTGTGAGTAACTAAATCTGCAATGAAGTCTACTCTGGCATGAACACGTACTCAGTTTTTGAAGCCCTGTGATGTAATTTAGAGTAAAAACAAAAAAGCAAACTTGGAAGAAAAGAAGTTTAAAGGGGAAAAGCTTATGGGCCCAGAGACAGGGATTTTACCAGCAGGATACTCCATTGGGTGGGCTGAAAAAAGGTAACAGGCATTCTTTTTCCATTAGTAAGAGGTGCACTTTCGTGTGACATGTAAGGGAAATTGCTGAATAGTTTTGAACGTTGCATTGCTGTGTTTGTTTCAACTCTGGAATGTAATTTGGATATTGTTTGAGAGTTAAAAAAAAAAAAATAACAAACTTCAGAGCAAGTTCCTGCAAGCTCCATGAACTCCTAGTGTACATATGAATGGGAAGGGACACTTTTCCTGCATGCCAGAGGAGAAGGGCAGCTTTTGATGGCAGGTCATTCAGCTATAGGGTGCCAAAGGAATTAACTGTATCTTATGCAAGAGATAGCTTCCTCTGGTCTTTACTGAAAGCTCCCACCCAGGGGGTCTGGCAGGAATCTCAGTAGCATTTCTATTTTGTTCAGCAGTTTTGGTTGACCAGTTCAAATGCACCTGTCTTCATAGAAACTGCTCTCTTTGTTCAGTGTACATTCCATAACAGTGTAGAAAAATACCAAACATGGTCAAAAGGTCACTGCTTGTGTCTCAACACAGCTTGTGTTTCTCTCTAAGGACTGATTCAAAACTTTCATTTCTCTCGAGTGTGCTGCAGAGCTTCTAGATCATAGGAAGGAAGCTGTACATGCTTGCATGGGGAGGAGCAGTTTTCCAATCAGCTTTGCCTTTGCACCAGGTGCAGTGTACCTGGGATAACCAAACCTCAGCCCAGTCAGTAATTTATTGTCACATTCTAATTATTCCTCAGATGGCTTTTCTGGCTTTCTGTTGATAAAGCCCCTGCTCTTCTCCACAAATTTCTCAGCTGGTGAGATTTCGTGCTGAGGGTCTGAGATTTGTTTCCCCACACACCCCCTTTCCTGTGTCTGGACAAACCTCCCTTTGGTTTAATTGCATGCTGTTGGATATGCCCAGTCTGTATCGCAGCACACGAGACACTGCTAGACTCTGTGTGGCTTTAATTGCGTAGTCAGCAGCCGTGGGAGCAAGTCTTTTCTGGAACCAATCAGGGGCTGGATGTGTTTTATCCCTCACTTCCTCTTCTCGTGTTTTGCAGCTACAAATAATTCGACAAGGAAATAGTCTCCACACCCAGCTCAGTGCTCAATGAGACAGCAAAGTTTGGAAAGGCTGGAGTGCAATTAAAAGTAAAAGACCTAATAAAACAAATGACAGTAGCCAAACTGCTGTGCACAGAGACCCTGTACTTTCAGGGCTGCTTTGATAGCTCTGCCCTACGCAGAATTTCTCATGCACTCTGAATGAGCCAGCTCCTGCTCTAAAAGATCTTTAGATCTCAGCCTCCCTCAGATGCTTGCTAAAGTTTTGGCATCCTCTACTTTTCCCTGGCATCTCCCAAGCTCTCCTGTGACATGTGGTCACTGCTGTGATTTTATAACCCCCTCTTCCTCTTTGCCTGCATCTACCTCTCCCTGCATAGTTTTGTTTGTGGCTAGCACATTCCTGCCATCACAGTCAGCATCCAAGTAATAAAAATAATAACAACAACAGGGATTTGAGGAAGGGCAAAAAGGGGCTGTTAATGGAGGAAGCAAATATAACAAGTTTAGATCCACCTTGCTGCCTCAGTAAACCTTGCCCCTTGACAGCATAACTATTCTCTATTTCATACTCACACTTCTGCACTGTATTTGGTGTGAGATTTATATCCAAAAGAAAAAGGATCCAGCCACAGCCTGTTTGTAATAAGCTACTGAGAAGCTTCAGAAACCCCATTAATCGTTGCACCTTTGTTCCACGTCCCCAGTGTCCCAATGACTCGTGCCTCACCTCTGGTAGCTTCACTTGCTGTCACCCTCCCGCTACAGTGAGGTAGAGAACTGAAATACCCAATAGTCCCATTTTGACAAACTGAGGCACAGAAAATGCCTTAACATCCGTCTAAATCTCCAAGTGAGCGCCGTCTACCTCTGCACCGTTGCCGAGACCTGCTGTGCAAACACTCGACAGCCCCACCCGAGCTGGGAAAGGAGGGTTCGGGGCTTTTAATGAGTGCCACGGCCGTTCCTTCACGGGCAAACCCAACGCTTTCCCTACTTTGCAGTGAGCTCATTGTAAGTCTGCGTGGCACGGAGTCTTTTCCAGTACATAATGGTATCCCTAAGTGGATGCCTGGTTGTTGTTCGTAAATTAAGAGTCTTTTGTTTATCCACCGGGAATCTTGGAGTGTCGCACTGATTGTCTGTTATCTGTCAAGGCATCAATCAGCAACCCAGCAACTCTCTGCTGGAGACTGCCCTGCTTTTACAATTAGCAATAAAAAGCTTTTGTCACTGCACAATGATGCTTCTGAGGTCTGGTGCAGGGTTTTAGGAGGGTTTTCTAAATCAACAATTAGATAAAAAGCATACATATTCTGTTTGCTTTAACAGTGAACTGGAAAAGAAAATATTTAGCTCAAAAATGAAGAAACATTTCTACATGCTAGAGTAATTATACTGATGCATATGAATAAATTTTCATAACCTCATTTCCAACATTTTTGTGCATTGCCTCATCATCTCTTTTAGTTTTAATGTGAAATGTTTTGAAGTAGACTTCTACAAGATTCATGAAATACTGAAATTGTAATTTACACCATATTGAAAAGAAATGTAACCAGAACAAAATCAGCTTCCTTCATTGTGTTGTTTATACAAACAACTCTTTGAGAAACAAAATCAAGCACTTAAATAGACAAGCTGGATAAAATTAGGGTCACTTGATCCTTCTCCTGAGCAATATTAAAGCCCACACATACTAATCATGAATCGGTCAGGGGATAGTAATGTTAATCCTAATTATGTATGGCTTATTTGAGTACATTAAAAATGCAATTTAAAGCTACATCTGTCAGGACAGTTCTAGGTACATTCGTAGTTCATGTGCAGCATTAAGGCATCTCATTTCTATCAGCTGTGGTCACATGATCTTGTGTATGTCAAAATATAGGTTATGCAGACTGTAGTTCTGTCTTCTGCCTCCTATTTTGTGAAGGCTTAAATTTGTATTAGATGTCTGGGGGTGAGGAGGGATTTGACAAAGAGTAGTGGAATTCATTTTCTTGTCATCTCAATGCGTTATATTTGTGCCATGAAAAAAGTGAGTAGAGTGTCTGTCCTGGGGGTGTAAATAATGGGAAAAGTTATAAATAACAAGACTGAGGAGAAGTAACAGGAAAATTTCATGAAGAGATCAACTGCTATATTACACCTGGTGAAAAGGATATATGGTAGGAAGGTGGGAAAGAAAAGTGTAAAACAGGAAAGACAGTTAAATTTAGAAAATGTTATACAGTAGAAGAATTTGTCAAAATAAAAAAACAGTCACACCTTTTTTTTTTTTTTTT
>VZRN01004539.1:0-52459 GCA_013397935.1 Dasyornis broadbenti | reverse complement strand
AAAAAAAAAAAATTTACACAAGACAACCCTTGCGAATCTGGTTCAGGTTTACACATCATCTAGGAGACTGGTGTACTCTTCTAAACTCTACTGACTGAGACCATTAAAAAAAATATGGCTTTCATGGGAGTATTGCACAGAAATATAGTTTATTGAGGAATTTTTGAAATGTTCTATATACAACCTGCAAAGTTCTTTGAGACATCTGTCCCTTTTAATGGGTTCCAAATTCTATCAAAAATCTGTTGTGTTCTATGTAATGGTACTAGAAACTCAAGTGAGCAAAAAAAGTGTTAGAATAAACTGCAGTTATTCAAATATAAAACACCCTGTTGGGATTATAATGAGTTTCTAACAAATGCAGCAGCTGCAGTTTTTAAATCAGCTTGACAGGAAAAAAGCTTTTATTAAACACAGAAAGTCTCCTCTAGATAATATACTGCCCATTTTGGGCCAGAGCCATCACTCATTTTTATCTTAGAACAATTATATGTACATATATATACACACACATATATGAGTTCTGCATTTTAACACTTACTATTCAATGACCCACCCCCAATTCGTATAAGACTATTCATAATTTCCAAAGTATTTGTACATTTAAGGCAAGTTTATAGACACAAACTGAATTTTGTTTATTTATACAAAGTTTGTTCTTCTGATGTAGTGGGCATGAGGGAGGAAGTATTTGATGTAATTATGAAGAATAATAGAATGTTTAGAGCATTCAAACTGTGCATAATAAAATTTTTGTCTTAGTGAAGCTGCATGTGAATTTGATTTAATTTATTCTATTTTGCCTCTACTATGTGAATTTGTAAGTAATGTAAATAAGATTTTTCCTACGTAATCTCTGGGAACGTTCAGTCATGCATTGTATGTGATATTAATAGTCAGGTTTCCTATAAAATGTACTCCTTGAAGAATATCCTTTGTAATTACATTTCAGTAAAACTTGCCCAAGCCAAGAATTCTATCATTAAATGAATTTCCAACTTGAAAACATTTGATCTGCCTCAGTAAAAGACACACAAAAACCCCCCAACTAACTCAGTATCAGTATCCAGTTCCAGGGGGCAGAGGACCTGGCCTCTGAGAGTTAATGCTTAAAGGGCAGCAGCAAACCCTCAGCTCTCTCATGAAAACAGGCCTGACATATGCAATCCATACCTGTGGCCACCATCACGTGTTTCCTTATCAATACTTACCTGTCCTTCCCTATTTCTTTTCATCTGTCCAAGATTCACTTTCCCCCTCCTTGACTCATCACTGACGTGCATTTCTACATGGGAAACCATTTTTGTGTGTTCCAAGTGTGATTTAAGCACCCTGGGGTACACCAGTACTGCCAGCTAACTGTGTTCTGCAAATTGGCCTGTTTTACTTCTCACGCGGAAGATCCCCAGGACGTCACTCAGCAGGATGGCACACCTGGACTTCAGCCCTCCCTTTCAAGCGTGTATGATACAACAGTGCAGTCCCACTTGTCACTCACACAGCCTGGCAACGGCACATCCACTTGTATTTCCAGGTGCTTTGACAGTAAAAACACTAAGGTCTACTTTTCCCACAAACGATGTGGATCCTCTGAGCAGAAGCTGCAAAAGCAGAGAGGCTGTTGGCAATTTTAGACTTGCTTTCCCTGTCTTGGTGCAAAAGTTAGATGAGTGTTTCAGGCCCTTTAGGATGCCTGCAAATAGAGGCAGATCTATATTAATAACAAGTGCTGATGAAGCAGAGATGCAATGGCCAGGCTCTTTACCTTGTATTGAGCAGCTTTAAGGTGATTTAATGATGATGTAGAGGTGTTACTGTGCCACAGCTGACTTTGCAGCTGGGATCGTCCATACATTTTTTACAAAGAAGAACTACCTGAGGCTTCTAGTAAATTATTAACTCATAAATGAAAAACAGTTTTTGAAGTAGAAAGGGATGATGTTGTCACACCTTTTGAGAGGAAGCTATTAGAGACTTGAAAGGAAATAGGTAGGGGCCAGAAAAGCAGATTTTGGGGTTTGACTTAGCCTATTATGAGATCATTATGCTTGTTATGCTACATAGGACTCCTGAATTTAGAATCAACTACTTCAGTTGATTAATATGATATTAAGTTCACAGTCCTCTCTTTTCTTCTTCTTTTTTCTTTTTACTGTAGTGTACCAAGTGTACTGTACTAGGCTGTCCTGAGGGTCATAAGAGACTATTGCCTAAGTTTATCTTTCAGAAATTCCTCTCCCAGATCAATCAGATGTTTTCATTGTGTAAACAAATAACCTCTCTTATTTTCCATTTCCTGGCTGTAGTCCTCCTTTTGAAATTCTGCTGTCTAAGGTTACCCCTGAAGCCAAAGTTTTGGAGAAAGCTACACAAGTCTGCTCTCATTTGCTGGGGAAATATTGACTGTGAAGAAGTGATGTCTGAGAAACGTGTAGAGCAGGTGGGCTGCTGCTGGGTCTCAGCCCTTCCCAGCAACCTGCAACCTACCCTTGGCATGGACCACCTTTTTTCAATCCAGTCCTGAAATAAATTAACCTGTGAGGTTTGCTTGATCAAACAAGTGCTGATGAAGCTGCCATGGTTTTTTTGTGTTGCCTCTCCTCCCAGCTCCTCCTGTCCAGCCACAGTCTGCTCCAGAGGGTACTCAAGCCCAGGCCAAAGACCAATCATTATTTGTTTCACTCAGTTCTTGGCCAAGGTGAGCACTGTCACTCCTGGGTGCTCGTCTCTTCTGGAGTGTTTCTTCTCCCTTCTCTAAGCTGAAAGTACTTCCCTGTCATTGATGTCCCAAAGATATTTAGCTAAAGTCAGTGCATTACAACAGACATTCTGTATTGATAAGCTGGCATTTTCCAGAGGTAAAAGAAGTGCCATTTTCACTTACGGAGAGAAGAAAATCTGCTAAATGCAAGTATAGGCCAAACTACTGTGGTAGTGCACAAGGTAACTTCATTTCTCTGCTCTTTTTTAGCATTTGTACCATCCCTTAATCCTGATTGCAGAATTGAGGCTGCGCTGGGATCCATTTAAACTCTTTTCTCTGGTTTGAACATAGTTTTCTTGCTTAAGGCAGTAATTGTCATTGGACAAATGATTCTTTCGACTGTACTTAAATTGAGTAGACTCAGTTGCTTTTCAGAGGGGTTGGTCACTCGGAGGAAGCATGCAGTATATTTCCCAACAGTACTGTGCTTCCTTTGCATCCTGTCTCATTAATGGGGTTTTCTGTGAGTTTTTGAAAGGCTTTTACCCTCAGGAATGCCTGCAATTAAAATGTCTGATTTTGTACTTATTTTTAAAAGTGCTTTCTACGATGACCCAGATACATGCAAATCCTTCAGCTATCTCTGACCATAGATGGCTCTCATCTTCCTCTTTGGGAGTATTTAGGTGCTCAGGGCACAAGAAAACAATGAAGCAATTCTTGCAATTCGTAGCAGAAAATAATGTCCTTGGCCTGCCCTATGAGACTGTAGCTTGTTATCAAGATATGATAAAGATGAGAAATGTTCTTGATGTATTCAGACTACCTTCAGTAGTGATCTCAGATTTTGAAAAGTCTGTGAACTGCACCCAGAGATCTTCTTGGGAGGGAGTACAGCAGCTATGGTCTATGGAGAACCTTCTTTTTTTCTGGGGAATTTATGTGTTTAATATTTACTTCTTTTCCTGGGTTTTTTTCATTCTGCTACAAATGTTTAGTGAGCAGAAATCGAAGTTGCCTCCTTCTGCCCTTCATTTAAACCACTGTGATATAAGTCCTCTGTATCTCAAATCAACCTACCAGACTAGTGTGAGACTGAATACATAAACTGGATAACTTACCTTTCCTTTAATAACAATACTTTAAAAAAAAAAAAAAGGGTTCTTTCTTATTTCTTTCCCTCTCTGTACAGAGAAGATGCAAAGGAGCAAAGACTGGGCAGTCTAAGGCCTTATGACACTAAAAATTTGTGTGTGGATTTTGAAGTTATTTACAGAGTGATCTCACAGGAGCACAGGAGTGGGGCAATATTCCCTGGATTCAAAGTCCAGTCCCTGGGTGTTGCAACCATATCACCATATCATCCCCTAGTGCTGTGCAGTGTTTCCTCTGCTACTTCCACACAAAGCTGTTCCCCCTTATCACTACTTGCCTGGTTTGTACATACATGTTCTTGTGTCAATATTGCCCTTTTGTTTAAAGGCTTAGAGGGATTATATCTAAGATTTGGTCAGTCTCTCAGCTTTCTTTGAAAAGAAAGACGACTATGAAAGTCTTATAAAAATAGCCTGGATCAATCGCATGATTATCTTTTAAAGCACACACGGAAGGAGACTTTCCTGAATCAATGATAAGCTCTTACATGGCTGCTAAAGTGTTTTTAAGCTCCCATTTGTGGTCAGGTCAGACTATACCCTATATACTAAGTTAATATTTTATATAAACCTGTGCAAGGTCAGTATTTCAGCTGTGACGTGATGCATGCGTTTTTTTCCCCTCTTCCTCTCCTTTTTTCTCTTCCTCTCATTCAAAGCCAGTCAATAACAAGGAGGGGAGGAAGGGCTTTAAGACATTTCCCTTATATGCCCCATGCTGCTCTATAGCAGACAGTTTACAGGACAGGCTCAGGTTTCCTGACACCACTGAACAGATGCCCTGTGTTGCTGGGGCTGTGTGATGCAGCCATGATTTGCTGTAGCATCATCCCTTGTCGCTGGTGTCTGCATTGACATCGGCGAGCCAAGCAGGGCCAGGTCTGTGCGTATCAGGCTTCCCGGCTAGGCTTGGTCTCATGCCCTCTCAGAAGAGGGATAGACACATTTTGGGGAGGCAGAATGGGCCAGAGTCTGTTCCAAATAGAAAATGTAGACCTGTGAAACCTTTTAAGGGTGGAAGAGTTTAGCCATATGGCCCCAAGCCATGTGCCCCTGTCCTGGTCTGTTTAATTCACCTTTGAACTATAGCTACTATGTTCAACTAAGTCAACATTTGTTCCATCAGCTAAGTCACTGTTTTCTCATTTATGGCCAAAGTCTTGAAAACAGCTGTCTGATTCCACAGCTGCAACTGCCTGTGAATGCCAGAAATGTATTTAGTGCTTGGACACATCACTTTTGCAGCCATCTGAGTTCTGTAAAGCATGAAACTGCCCTGAAAGGTTAATTTGTGGATTCCAGTGTCTAATTGCAGGCACAGATGAGAAACACCAATTTGCAAAGCGCTTTGCAGGGGTCAGTCTGGAGTGTGCTGCCTTCTTTTGCTACATAAACCTGCAAAAAAACAAAGAAGGCCATGTTACAGTGCTGAGGGTGCATCAATGAGTAGATAGGTCAGAGGCAAATTTAAAACAATAGCAAGTCTTTAATATCCTAAGAAAAAAATTATTCTTCATATCACTGCAAACAGCATAAAATCACTCTTCTTTCTTCTCTTTCTATGCAATAACACTTGTGCTCTTTTAAAGTATATATAGACTAAGAGAAACTCATCTGATATATGACTGCAATTTGTTGGCTCTGTTTTTCTGTCCCGCTTTATTTAGAACCACTCAAAGCTTATAAAATTATGGCTGAAATCCTCAGTTGGATGTTCATTACATCATATAATTCATGCACATGAATTTTCAGTACACAGCCATAGTGGTATAGATTTTAGCTGCTTTATATTCTTATCTTCTCCCATTGATCCCTTCACACTGCTGAATTTTGCTGTTAGTTGCACACTGCAATAACTTGTGCTTGTTCTAGTGAAATCAGTCATTCTAACGTTCCAACTGTTTTCCCTTAGCTGCAACAAGATAGATCTTTATTTGAGAGATGAATCTTTTTGAAAACTTTCAGCAGCAAAATTCTTTAGACTTCGTATTTAGAAAGTAGTCAAGGTAAGCTAGAAGCTCACAAACTCTCCTTGTGATCTACCTTTCTGAAATTTATTCCTGATCTGCTGCAAATCAGAACTACACCTGAAAGCCCTGCAAATGTTTCTGTGCAACATCTCAAATTTTGGGGAGGTATTATCCTTCCTGTTTTAGAAAGAAAATGCCCTGGGGCATGGTCACGGTGTTTAGATGGCATCATGGCCCAGGTTTAATATTCTGAAGTTCAAAGGGGAGTGAATGTTTTGGGGTGCCCTCAGTAGCATCCTAAGTAGAGCACTGCAGCTTCAGGGTTAGGGAAACTTCCATCTCCCAGAAAAGATCCCTTATAAATACACCTTTTGTGTTCCTTTAAGATCAGGGCTGTTGTTATGGGCTGAGAGTGTAACAAGACATGCAGAGGGATGTGAGGGTCAGCTCAGGCCATGGCAGAAGGCAGCTACTCCATTTGTGCATAACTAGGGATAAGGTTGGCTGCAAATAGCCAGAATATCAAAGCAGAGATTGGTATATTCAGTCATCCACAAACTGATCTCCTATTTGTCATCAAAGTGGGAAGCATGTGAGGATCATGGGAGCAGATCTTTGAGTTAAAATGACAACAGAGCAGTGTTGGCTGAGAAAAAAAAAAACACCCAGGAATGAAGTTGTACCATTGCTCAAATCAGAAAATCGTTGCAACCGCTCAGCTTGCTGACAACAGAGAACAGCTCAGAGGCTGGCAAACACCTGAAAGTCCTGCTCTTCACTGTCCCTTCACCTCAGCTCCCTGTCCTTCCTGCCTGAACAAAGGCTTGAGCCAGTGGTCTATGGAGCACAGAGCAAAGCAGGACTGCACAGAGAGCTGGTGCAGAAATCCAGGCTCCCTGTTCTGCTTTCTTTGCCAGTAAGATGCCGAGGACCCCAAGCACTTAATGACCATCTAAAAGTCAGTCGGTAAAATGAGTATCGTTTATTTAACTGTAATTTTCAGGCAGACATATATTAATATAGATTTTATACTCAAGACTGTTCAGGGTTGAATTTCCATACTAAGAAATTCTCACTGTGAATTGCATGCAGCATTACTCAATTTCTACCAGCTCAGCCCCACTGCATGATTCAGAGTCAAAAGCACAGCTATAGAAATGACCACCACTGACTGTTGGAAAAGCTTCTACATATGCAATCCATTCACAGACTACCAGTTAGTAAACCAGAGTAAAAGCTCATAATTCTGGTGAGGAGAATGTGTTTGACAACAATTTAAAAGAAGAGCCCCACTTAATGCTGCTGCTGGGGAAGGCAGCAAGATCAGTGACTCTGCATTGCTTAGTATGGCATGGGCTTGGGACCCTATGCATGCTCTCCCCACCCTAATTTAAAAAAAAAAAAAAAAAAGTAAGAAGTGATGAGTATTCCTGCTAATCCCATTCTGCAAAGAGCTTTATGGGCTGCAGTCAATGGTGCAGATAACAGCAGGGACTGGAATTTCAAAGGGCAATGAAAGGTGAGAAGGCACCTCCTAGACATCTCTTTCTCAGCCCAGGACTCAGCCCTTGAGCTATGGCTGATACACAATTTGGAGAAGTAGCAGCCTTCTTCATAATGATTCCTGATTATCAGAACAGCCAAAATGTGTTTCAGTTTTAAGTGAAATGAAAAAGTTGAGACAAAGGAAATCTATGGCAGGATCAATTTTAAAATGAACATCTCAGGTTATAAGCAAAACTGCTATTTGTCTTTTCCAAGAGGTACATTCCCCCAACAAGAGAATCTGAACCAGTCCATTCAAAATCTCAGTCGTGAAAAAATAGAGGGGTGCTGGCTGGCACTGCTACTGTGTAGTACTAATAGTAACTAAGAGCAGGGTCTTAGGAAAAAGACAGTAAACATTTGAAAGATCTCCATTTCAGAAAGGACTCAAATATTTCAACAGGAGGTATGTCTCGCTCCTATTTTCACTCAAGTGGTGTTTACTTCAGCTAATGGAAATAGTCTAGCTATGCAGCCTTTTCGTATGCAGGGTGGTGAGTGTGCAGAGCAATTGGGTCAGGGTGTGCCTCATGCCTTTTCCATGAAGTGTGTCTTTTGTTTATATTGTATTGCCAAGTTAATCAGAGAAATGGTGTGTATGTGTCTGACACTGATCAGGACAGCCTCCTCCCAGCCTGGTCCTCTGCGATTAAAAGAATTCTCTTAAAGGTCAGGGATATGACCACAGGGAAGCCTGGAATCTCAGGGACAGCCCCAGAGATGGATGCTTTGCTCACTCAACACTACCTGAACCATACTGAGTTGAGAATCCATGTGTAAATATGTTAATGTCACTGCCAGACAGTGGAGTGCAGGGAGTTGCCTCACCTCTCTGGAGACTAGGAGAGTTGTTTTCACTGAGGGTTTATGATGAGGTTTTGGGTGGGAGTGGAGAAGCAGGAATGTCTTATCTGCACCTAAAGAGATAACTTAGATGAAGAAACCACTTTGCACATCTTCAGTGAGTTATATCCAAGTTAGTTTATAATTTATTTTTACAACTTCTTCATCCAACAGATACAGTGTCAGTCTTAATATCTGGAAGTATAATGGAACCTCCATTCAGATTGAAACTGTAGTATTTTCTATAAAAAACTTTGAATAATTACTTACTCTTGTACTTCGCTGTGGAGCTTCAGGATGCTCTTACTGCTGTGCAACCCTTCATGAGCTTCCTGTCTGAACCCTTTGCAGGACTGTGCAGGAGAGGATGCTGTGGCCTTGCCCCAGCTCCTGACTTGGAGGTCATGGACATACGCAATTTTCCCAAATGTCTGAGCAAAAAACCCAGACATGCAGTCTGCAAGGAGTTAGAACACACTCCAGTCATACCAAGATAAAGAAAAAAGACTAAGACAGACCCACAGACTAGATGTAGTCAGAGACAAGTTTATGCATATCTCCATATCACCTGCACTGAAAATGAGATAGTGGACCCTTATTATCAGCAAGCAGAAGAGAATTTTCCTCACCTAGTTCCAGGACTTAAGTTAATGTGAGATAAAATGTTGCATCCTTTAAGGGAAAAAAAATTGAAATTATAACTTTATCAGCAAAGATAGCAAACACAGGCATGTGTGCATTCAGCTCTGTGAAGAAATGTTCCCTATAAAATGGCTGTGCAGCTCTCTGGCACATGATGTTGAATACTTTTTGAATACATTTGCTAGTTTGTGTGTCTGGATGCACCAGATATGAGATCTCTGCTTATGAAAGAAACTGACAAATAAGCTTATAAATATATTCAGTCAAGTCCAGCAAGCCCTGGCATTAGGTCACACTTGTACATTGATTCTTGCTTTTAAAGATCAGCTAAAACCCTGCTTGCTATCAGTTTGGCTATGTCACTTCTAGGTCTCTGCTACAGTCATACCTAGTTCACAGCTGAGAGACAATCCCTTATTTTGCAGATGGAGGAAAAATGAGGCACCAAAGCATGTTCAGAAGGAGTCTGATAAATATGGGTTCCATTTTAGCTCTAAATCCTATGATAATACATTACTCACTGAACTGTCTCCTAATAATTCCTTGATTGAATTTTTAATAAGTAATAATTTGGGCATCCAAATATGTTTTTCCTGAAGACTGAAACCATTTCAAATAACACATATATTTCAAGTAACACATGCATTTATACTCTCCTAGTGTCAGCAAACTCTGCCAGTGTCTTGTGTAAGACTATCCTTCATATACAAATGGGATTTTTAATGTTAAGAGTCTCTTGTTAATTGAGGACTGACAAACAGGAATACTTGCGAATGAGGGAAAAGAAGAAATGAACAAATACTTCTAACAGAAAAGCCTGCCCGGTCACACACAGGTATGAAAGAGCAGGTCCACAAAAGTGGTCACTCTGATGCCTTAAATCAATACCTTGTTGTATCTGGCTTTAGACATTTGCTCAGATCCTGGGTGATCAATTGACTCCTGAATGCCTCTAAACTTCCAATACTTTCTTCATCGACCTGGACAAGTTGCATTTTGACACAGCCAAGCAGTGCAGAGACCAGACAAATGCCTGAGGGATGCTCAGACTCTGTTTTCCCCCATCAGTTGCTTGAAGGACACTGTCTACTTCATGTTCTCAGATCATCTCCCTGGTAACAAGCAACTGCTGGCACTGTTTTCTCTTCTAACTTAAGGCGTTCTTCTGCAACCCAGGAGACCCCATTTTACCTTACTCAGAAAGGGGCCAGAATGCAGCTCTGGTGGGAGATGGAGCATTCAGGCTGTGGGAATCAGACGAGAACTCTTCCTTTGAAGTAAGTCCGCCCTTCAAGAACAATAAACATTAATCAGATCAGAAAACTTTGTAGCACAGTGGGTAAAGCACTTGACAGAGATGCAACATGACAAGCCAAGTATCTTCCCTCAGTCTTGAGTTACAAAAGCTGGAAACAGATTCAGCCAAGAGGACAGAGTATCCAGCATGAAGAAGTGAGGGTACTTCCTGTCAACATGTGAAATCTGGAATCGAGGTCCTAATTCAAAGTCAATGGAAAAGGGAATTCCTGCACAGCTCAGGTCTTTGTGGAGAGAGACATCTCTTTTACCTTTGAATCCTTTACTGGAGCTGTCGGTTAAGGAATCGCTGGTGAAAGCATGTGCCTTGCACATACAGTGTGTGCCCATAGCTAGGCACTGACTGTCTCCTTAGCAAATACTCCTGCCTAGTTTCGCAGGTTCTTGCCCCACTTGCTGGGGTCTCCTGGAGGAGAAGAGCAAGGGTCCTTGCTAGGAATTCCTGCCCTGGTACAGAAATCTCTGACAGGCCATGGGGAGCAACAACAGTCAAGAGCTTCAGCACCCACCAGGGAATGAAACCCAGCAAAATGCTCTCTATTTGGACAAGACAGGTATTCAGTCTGCATAAAGCAGTCTGCTCAGCAGATAGGTTGAAGCCAGTTCAGGCAAGTGAATGTGCTGCAATGCCAGGTGTGCTGTAGACAGTCCGTCTCCCTCTGCACAGCATACAGGGAGGTGCAGGGCTAGGAATTTCCCAGAGTGTCAGGCATTAAGCATCACAGTATCACACAGGGCTGTGTGATTGGTTGCAAATGCAGATCTCTTCAGGTCCAGCTGATTTACCAGCCTTCTCTCCATGTGGCTATCTGTGCATTGCAGCTCTGTGTTTTGTTGCCTTCATGGCTCTCACTCATTTGCTGGCGGGAGCGTGGGGATGCTCCTGCTGCCTCTGCATGGCTCTGGACAGTGGGTGTTGCCTGTCACATGCTGCAGCCCCACCAGCACGTTTCTATTTATGCACTGGGTTTGGGAGGAGCAGGCTGGCATCTGACTTGACAGACAGGCGTTAGGCAGAAGAGCTTTTGAAAATGAAGTTCTTTAAAAGAACTAATCTTCCTAACTTCTTGGCAAACAAGAATGTAAAGAAAGGTTGGAACAGTTGTTGCCTAGAGTCAGACAACAACTCCTCCTGGTCCTGCTAGCAAGCGTCAGGCCCTGTGTGCCTGGGCATGAGCAGCTGTGCAAAGGCTGGCCTCGCACAAGCTCTGACACTGCCTAACTAACAGTTGTACGAGGGCTTGGGAGTGACTTCGAGCCTGGAACACAAATTAGAAATAAAGCAACTTCAGAGAGACTTCGATCAGCGTTCATATAATGACACCCTGGAGACAAGCTGGGAGGGTTTTCCTGCCTTCCCCAGCGGTTACAGCCTGGAGTCAATCACTTTTGTCATCCTTTTTTTTTTTTTTGTCAGAGCAGACAACAGCCAAAGGCCATATTTTTAAAATGTCTTGTCTCAGTGATGACTTTGCCTCAGGCCATCTTTCCCCTCCCCCCATGCTCCCCCTTTGCCCATTGGACACAAAAGCTGACTTTCAGTTCAAAGATTAGCTCAAAAACTTAGCTTTGGTGAATCAGTGTTCAGTGATTAGTTTTTGTAGTCCATTTTTTAAAGTACAAAGTTCTGTGATGATATGTGTGAACCTTCCCTCAGCCTCAGACACCCGTGTGGAGTGCTCAGGTGGGCATCTGGCGTGTTTCTGTCCTTCTGACCCAGGTTAGCTTTCTTCAAGCCAGTTCTTAAGTTAGACCTCAGAGACAAATGTGGGGAATAAAAGAAGAAAAGAAAAAAAGCCTCTCAAGATTTAATCATCCCCAAGGGTAAAGCAGTGTGCAATTGGTAAGAAAGGTCACTGAGGGTCAAGAGGATTCGGGGAGGAAAGTGCCTTTCATGAGGAATTGCAAATGTTTACTTTAAACAAGTATTTAAAAAGTCAAGATCCTGAAAGAAGCCATATGTTTTGATTTTCAGACCAATTAGTCTGCCTCATCTGCAGTTTATTCTGTGGACTTTTGGCCTTTCACTTCTTCTGAAGGCAAGGAGGCTAATGTGCCAACACAGCTCCTGATAGGCAAGGGAAAGTTGGGGCAGCTGTCTGAAATGATTTTGAGAGATGCACTTGAGAATGCTTTTCAGAAATGATACAAAGATTGACTGGGCAAAGAAAAGAGGAATTTGACTATGCCTCTTTGGTGGAGAGCTCTGGCAGTCGCACACCACAGCACTGATCTGTTTGTGTTTTGTAATGCACTTTGATAATGAGAGTCCTTAAGAATTCGTTAAGGCTTTGATTGCATATGTCTGCATATATAATCATTCTCTTTTCTCTATTTCTGCCTTTCCACAAGGATTATTTGACTTTTTGTAACTTTAGAAAGGTGTTTTTCGGCAAGAAGAATGTCAAGAGGAAATGAAAACGTCATGAATAACAGATGTCACTCCATGAAGTCCACCAGCAACATTGTATTTTATATGTGGCTCCTGTCAGAGCATGTAGCCTCTACAAACAACTAAAGACAAGATAAAGCCAACCTGAAACAATTGCCCTCTTCATAAATAGATGTTTCTAATACACTCTTCACCTGGGCCACTGTTCATATGTGCCACGGTACACTGAATGCCCTGAGAGCAGGGACCAGGGGCAATTGCTAATCTTCCTACGGACCTTAAGCAGTCCGACAATATAGATATACGGTAGACATCAGATGATTTGTACAGCAGGAGTGGAAAATTCCACAGCACCAAGCACTTAAGCATCCTGCACCATCACCATTTCTTCAGCAAAAGTATTCTAGGATTGAGTGGCAGTCTTGGCTACAAATCTCTTCAGTCCAGGTATTCAAAGTCAGCCTCAGCCGTTTTAATTCATCAGAACCCTTTATATGAATTTGGATGTAACTCAAGGTTGAGAACAGAAGTAAAGTCTTGCTCCCACTCAAATCCACAACAAAACAGAGTAGAACATGACCTGGGTTTCACTCAACATCCCACTTCCCTGACTGCTAATCCTGTATGATATATAAGGTTGCACTCCATCACTCAGAACAATCACCAGAGAAGGGACAATATTCATAACAGAGTCTGAAACCTCAGCTTTTAACATGTTTGCTGCTATTAGAAGAAATAAATATGAATCACTCATTTAGAGGAGAAAACATACAAAATATCTGGATTTCCTGTTGTTTAGAATTGAATATCTGAAACTTTACCAAAATTCATACTAAAAATTGGAATGTGTTTTATCGGCAAATAAAGGATGGTGATTTGTCTGAAATATTTAAATTCCCATGAAGCAGAAATCCACATGAACTGCTTGTTTCTTCTCATCAAAATAAAAATGAATAAAAATCTATGATTTTTCAGTGCCCAACAAATGTATGAGACCTACCAGCTTCTTCATTGTGAATTATTCTAATATTTTTTCATCTGATGAATCCTGAACTCACCAAAGCTTAAAATCCCATATGTTTATAAATTACTACATGAAAGAACTCTTCCTGTAAAACTGATATTTATTACCTGTATAGAGTCAGCAAAATTAAACTGAATTAAACAGCTCAGACTAACACTAAAGAATATAGGATTTCTAGCTACAGTTCAAATTTACATTTCACAGAGTCTGACAGTATTGAGGATTGAAATGAAATGGAACAAAGTTTGTATTTATTAAAATTCCAGAGGAGTGGATGGAATAGTATGGCATCACCTAGGCATAAGTATCTTCTGAAAATAGGGACAGATAGTCTGGAAAGGCAAGGAATCCCCCAAGATCTTCTAACAGTGACATACACTTTTAATTTCTATATCTATTTCATCCTAGATTCTCCATCTTATACCTCTGAGAGGAATGGCATGCCCTGAAACAGGGAAAAAGCCACCATCTCTTTTAGCAAAAATAACTTGCTCTGAAATCTCTTTTTTTTATTTAAATTGATGCTGACTTGAGGTGCTCATTCATTAAGGTAAAATTGAATGAATTATTTCCAATTTAAATGAAAAATTAAAACAACTTATTGCAGAAAGATAATAGTTTCATTTGTAATTCACTCATTTAATAAATCAAGCATGAAAGATTATTTTTCTCCCCAAGTCACTTTACAATATGTTCTGAAGCTTGCCCAGTTCATTAAATTGTATCATAAATCCAGCAACTGTGACTTCCACTTCAAGGAAATGCTGCTGTATAAGCACTAAATATGACAGCGCTAAATGGTGCATGACAGCTTCCAAAAGCAAAATACCTTAAGGGCTCATCCATTTGCCATGGTCTCCGAGGAGACCTGATGAAGTTCCTGAGTGGGACATTGTATTTTGGACCATTTTTGTTAAACCAGATGCTTCCTGACTTGGTTTGAAGCATTTGGAAGGTATTTCCAAGTGCCTGGAGTTAGTTTCACAATATTTCTGGGCATCATGGGTTCAATTCTGCATATTGTACACAGAAGATTTCAGTGGTCCTGCCACAGTCAGAAGAGGTTTTCCCATGCTTAGGTCCTGGCTCTGTGATGCTTCCAAAGGGACCAACAACCATCACACAAGGGTGTTAAATAGGCAACTAGAACTGTGAGATCATATGATACAAAAAAACTGGAGGAGAAGAAAATGGGACGCATTGGCTAAATTAAAAAAAAAAAAAAAAAGTGTCTTATTTAATATAAAATAATATGAATTGCAATCAGTACAAATTCCTTGGGGCTTGAAATGTGGTCACAGTTCATGGCTGTATTCCTTTTAGAGGCTGAGGTTGCAAACTGGAATGGTTTCTCCCCTTATCCTGAGCCTTTCTGTTCATGGCAAGAGGATACACCAGAGGAGATCAGCCAAGTGTGCTTTTATGCCTACAGCTGCTTCTCTGTCTCCCTTTTGTGAGCATGGGCATCAGCAGGTCCAGGAGCAATGTATCTGCATCCCACGGCAGCTGAGTGGTACACAGCCAACCGGCACAGCCTGGAACGTGTGTACAGAGCAGCACCACATCGCACAGTCTGTGCTCATCAGTCCAGGCTGTTGGATGTCTGTTAACCATGAGAGCCAGATGCCAAGGAATCTGGCAGTTCATCCCTCTGGAAGAGCAGTGGGTTTTCACTGAGTGCAGGTGGTAGCTGGCAGACTGGGCGGCTGGTAAAATTTAAGGGTGACACCACGCTCCCTCCATGGCCAAAGCCAGTTGCCCACGGTGAACAGCAATGATCCCAAGTGTCAAGTGCTTGCTGCCTCCCACCCAGTCTGCTATAACCATCTGCAGTCTGAAAAGAGTGCAGGTCAGCAAGACCTTTCTGGTCTCTGTGACAGTGCATGCTGGAGCATCCCAGGTGCCATAGCCCAGAGAGTACTTTTGCTGCTCATCTGCCCTGAAGTACTTGTGCATGTCCGCTGATTTGCATGAAGTTAATAATGCTGGCAACTCAGAGAGTACTCTTCTGACCCATAGCTCAAACTGCTTTACAGATACAGATGTTTGCCCATTTTACTGAATGAGTCATGTAAGGTGTGAGGCAGTGAAATGACCTTTTTCCATCACTGGCACAAAGGAAATCAGCCCTTCTCCTGAGCTATAAGCCCTTTGCTTTCTCTGACAGACCCCACTACCCAACCTGTACTTCTCACAGCACCACAGTGCTCAGGTTCTATGTAATAAAGCGCATAAAATGAATGAAAACTAATATGAGTACTTCACTAATGACTGTTGAAACTACTGGTGATTTACAGACACTCTCTGTAATGTCTAGGAGAAGAGACAAACTTTTGGCACACACTTGTCTTGGCATATGTGTGATGTGCAGGGAGTTGGATTCATTGTCTGCTGCTTTTCTTTGAATTCAGGTAGCATCCTTGTCCACAAACCTTAAAGAAGTTATACACAGATAATCTTTGGAGAACATAAATGTCTTGTTTTTGGTTTTAAATCTGTCCCAATGCTTAGATAGATTATTATGATGGTTCCCGCTTTCATATTTCCCTCACTTTCCTACTTGCCATTACCACCTTCATCTGCCTCTTGTCTTGTACAGCTCAGAGCAAATCCAGCAGTGGTTTACACCAGCTTCTTTTCCTCTAGTGAGTAGGAGAAGGTGAAAGGGCCATTCTTGCTTCTCTACCCCTTGGTGCATGGACTTGCCCATCATGGTCATATTTCTACTGACAGCCTCTGTTTGCTTCCCCGGTCACTTCTGTATGACAGATCTGCTTTCCTTGCTTTTCCCAGCTGAAGAAAGATCACCTGCTGTACTGGTAAATCTGTTTCCCTGCTTCTGCTTATGACCTTCCTCGAGACACTGAGACATGCCAGGCACTTCATTTTTTCCCCACTCTTCCATTAGCCACATCTTCCCCTCCCCGGTGTTATTTATACAATAAATTTGCAGCCAAGAGTTTCCTTGGCAACACACATGCCTTCCTGCTATCTGTTTTACAACAGGCTTGAATTGTCCCGCAATAGCTTAGAGGCAGCAATTTAACACAGCTGGTGGCACAATACTTCTATTCTGAGTAAACGTTTCCTCACCAGAGGTAACTCCTGTGCTGGTAACTGAGCTTTCATTCATCTGTAAGGGCAAGTAAAGGAACACATCACAGTGAAAATAGAAGTAAAGTGAAAGCATGATGGGAGCAGCCAGAACAAAGCATCCCAGGAGATGCACTTATTTTATACTGCAAACTAATCACTTACTGCACAGCACTAACTGAGGTACCTAAGTTTATTTCTTTTCATGAATGAAAGCAGACTTTGTGCTAAGTCAGCTTGCACAAGGCCATGATAGGTCTCTACTGAGTACTTATGCTACAACATCCTCAATGGTTATACTTGTTGTAATTCTTACTTTTTTTTCCCCCCTCTCCGTACCTTTGTTCATAAGCAAGGCAAAGTTGGCAAGGGCAAATTATATTTTTCCTAAGCTCTTTAACACACTAGACACAATAAAGAACTCTTGAGTGTACACTTGTACACATCAGAGCAAGCAGATGACAGAAATATGTTGCCACAGACTTTCTTTGGTCTCTACTCAGTCAGTCCCTGGGACCAACATCACTGAAGTCTGAATATGAGTGTCCACTTTATCTGCCTTCTAATCACTGAATCTGAGAAGAAGTGAGGTTTGGGAATTCACAAGTACATGTACAAGCTGTATACTGTATGTGCCTGTGCCTCTGAGTAATGCTTCCCTAAAATGGAGGGAGATTTTGACTATAAGAAAGTCATACATCCTCACCATAACACTGAACGAGGTCATTTCCCATTTTTGCCTCCATTTCTCTTGACATTCTCTTGACCATTCTGAAAGAACCAAAGAAGCTTTATTGTACTGCTAATGCTGCATTTGCAATAACTGCTTTAACAAATGTAGCTTCTTCCTCTAACAAATTGTCTGAAAACCTCTATTGCTTGTGTGTGGAAATCCATAAAACATTACTTGAGTACCTTTTCATGCAGAGCAAGTTCAGTCAATAATTTTGCAAGCAAGCTCCTCAGTGATTTTTCGTTGTTGTCCAGCATCCAGTGCTACTCTGTAGTTGAAGCTGAGTAAATTTTGCTGCCAAAAATTTGCAGCCAGGAGCAAGTGAGGGCTGCTGGTGCTCCCAGCTGAGCAGGAGCTTCAAACTTGGATAGTGCAGTGAGCCAGGACTGCCAAACCTTGCTGTGGGACTGAGCACCGCTAGCCAGACTCAGCTAACATGCCAAGGTGAAGCCTGAATGGAACAAGCTGACATTTGGGCACAAAATACCAAACACTTTCATAAAATAGAGATTCCAGTTAGCCTAGTTTTGTCAAGTGGGCCTGCACAAGCACTTGCAACACTACTAACAGTCTTGGGAGGTCTGTGAGGACGTGGTCACATATCTCGTGGCAGATGTGTCTTGTCTATCTGTTATCAAGACTGCTGGTACTGTGAAACAGGCTTCTTCTTGCTTTCTTGAATGAAGTCTTGGCACTAGCCACCTAAAGAAGTACTTGGTACTGTATTTTTCTTGATGACTGTTGCGCGAAACATAACCGGTTCCTATAAGTGGAAAGGGAACAAAAGTTGTTGCAAGCACCATTGATACTGATCCACTTACTTTTAGAAATATTCTCCAATGGGCTGATTTTGACTTCTGAACACCAAATATTCTCAGCAAAACCAATTCTACAACAAAGAATTGGTATAATGCAGCATATAGCAGAAGAATCTGCCTAAATACTTTACTCAGAAATATTGCCTCCATATTCTTAAATATGAAATGAACTTTAAACAAAACTGTAACTTGCTTTAATAATGAATCAAAAAGCAGATCCAAATAATGACTGAAAAGACGAAAGAAAAAGTGTTTTGTTTCCAGTACAGCCTTTTCAGAAATACTGAAATTATATTGTCTGCCCATCTTGACAACAGCAGTGTATGGAGATTTATTGGCAGCAATTAAAGCCCATGATTTTTATTTTGTTTGTCTCCAGACTGATAGGAAATTCAAACAGAGGTCTATTTCCTTAAGGGACAGGTATGCTTTCTAGCAACATATTCATCTGGGCAGGCTTTCTCCCCCTTAAAATAATAAATCTGATGGATGATGCAGTCGTCTCTCACTGGTATCAAACCCCACTCACAAGCAACAGATGTTCTGATCTGAGCTGCAAAGGTGGGACGCTAATAGTTTGCAGATGAGCTTTTGCACTGGAGAGGAGACTGATAAAAGAAAGAGCAGAATATTAATAAAAAACTACTGCAGTACTTTCAGAACTTGGATCTGCATGAAAGCTGGGAAAAACCTTCTCTTCGGCCGAGTTGGTTCAAAAAGTCATGCTTTACAGATTTTTGCTTTTAAACCAGAAAAAGTATTGCTTGTTAGGAAATGGAGAACATGCAACTATTTGAGGATGTTCTTGCCTAGAGGCAGTTGGGATTAAGAATGTACAGCAAATCTACAGCAGTAGAAGTTCATTCACATCAGTGGGAATTTTGCCATTATCAGGATTCTCAGACACATTTCTTTCCTGTCATCCCTTTGAGTCTTTTCAGGCAGAGCTAAAAGATTCAAGAAAGGCTTTCATTTGCAAAGGGTGAAAATAAAAGGAGAAAAGATGGCATCTTATGTGTGTATGTCAAAAGCTTTAGCCATTCCTTTGCAGTGGAAACAACCAACTCAGGAGTGGTAAAGACATCCCCTCAACCCACATGTGCTGCAGCACTCCATTCTGCTCAGACTTTACCTGTTACAGCTACGTGATCTTTCAAGGTGTGTTTTCGTAGGGGGCTTGGGCTATGCCTATACTAGTAAATTAAACAGTGCCAGGGAACATTCCTGAGCAATGTAATCCAACAGTTCAGTGTTAAATTGTTAGAGCAGTCCTCAGGGCTCTGTGTGAAATGAAAAGAGCAGTAGGAGTTTATTTTCAGTGTTTCTTAGAACAAAGCAGGGAGCCTACCCAGTTCAATGTGCACAGCAGCTAGGCAAAAATCACCTGGCCAATTTGGTTGTTCATTCAGTGCTACAAGGGTTTTATTTTCTCCGGGCAAGGACTGCTAATGCACATAAAGCGGACACCTTTCTCTGTCAGCAGTGACACTTGCAGGACTGGCATCATTTTGATGTTTCAAAGGGTTAGGGATGAATGCTAAAGCACTTCACATGAACTCTCAACAGGCCAGGTGCTTAGATAGTGTAAAGATAAATGAGTTACTTGTCTTCTAAGTACATTGAATCTCTCAGGATTAAAAAGTGTGATATGTAAGTACTGATTTTAGCACTTTGTTCAAAAATGATCCTGTGAAGAATCCTCATTAGAGGCAGAAGATGAAACTGGGTCACTGTGAGCCCTGTGTAGGCTTAATTCTCCCTCATTACGGTTTCTGCCTCAGAAGGTACTCTAGAATGAGCAGCGGAAGCAGTGCTTCATGCCGGCCCTTTACCACAGTACCTTCATTTCTGACAATGAAAGTCCGGTGAGTGACAAAGAGTTGCTTGTCTCCTTCTTCTCTAAGTGTTGCTACTTAACTTGTTCAGTTGCAGTCACAAAAGGCCACAGAGGTTGTCTTCTTCTGTAACACCAAGTACAGAACAGATCCCTGTCTGTGCACTCGGGGAGTCCCTTCACATATGCTCGTGGTTGTTCTTTGTACGGTTTTAGTGCATATCTGTAGCAAAATCAAGGAAAAAGCCTGTCTGGATGGTCTGTGTGGATTGCTCAAGAGGTGCAGTTTTGATCCCTCCCTGTCTGCGTTGTAGACTGTTCTTTGCTGACAGCATGGAATGGGCCTGGAGGTATTAACCTACTCCAGTCCAAGAGCTTGACCATTTTCTTGTTGCCATTTATATTCTGAGGCACATAACCTGAAGCTCCAGTCTCAGTTTGGAGCTCAAGTGTTCCTTCATGTAAGAATAAAATCTCTTATATAAATTAAGGAGAAAATCATGTGTTTGCACAGGTAATAACTGAGTAATAGAAATTCAGTCTTGTAACAGACCAACTATCAAATTGACGTGGTTTGCCAATTTTGTTTCCTTATCCTGAGTATGTTTTAATGAGTTTCCTCCCATCAGCAGCTGACTCACCTTATTTTTCATAATGAAAAGTCTTACTTTTACACTAATTGTGAATCATAGGCACATTTATATGGTAGAAAATAAAAATAAATGCCAGTCCAGCAGTCAGCAGTTGATTCTTCATACACCATCCACATCAAGCACTGGGAAAAAACTGTCAGCTATCAAAGAAGTTGTTTAGAAATCTATGCACCTTTGAATCAAAAGGAACAAGGCCATTTCATAGGTTTTTTCTAGCATCTTGTCAGCGAACTGTGAAGGTAAGCAGATATAAAATATAAAAAATGTGTTATAATCATCCAGAAAATAAATATCGTGGTAGCAAAAGGAATGATTAAGCACTGTCAACTGATGCCCAGTGCATATGGAAAAGAGGCAGGTATCAATAACCTTCTTCCATGAGGCCAGCTGCAGATTTAAAGTCTGCATTGCAGGGAGGTTTGGCTGTTTTTCTTTCCATAACATTTTTCTTGAAGTGAAGTCTGTCTAAGGTCTGAGAAATGTTTCCTGGTTTATGATCAAAGTCATTCAAGCTTTCCCAGAGTTGTATTTTAGAGCAATACAGTAAACTATCCCTCATGTTTTTGCCAGTGGAAAATATGAAAGAGAATTCTCATAGGGAACAATGAATGAAATGCAGCCAAATACACCTGGCTGAAATTTACAGAGCATGGCGCTGTATTTTCAAAGTCAAATCTCATATATTAGATTTTTCAGTGACAGGCTGCATCCCTCAGGATTAAGCAAGCATATTTAGCAAAAGGCAAAGGTTCATAGCAAGTAACACGCTTCCCTATGAGCCTCCTCACTAACTGTACAAGTCCTGCCCAGTACTACAGACAGTAAAAGCCAGCCTATGGAATGGGTTTAGCCAGCCCAGCCATTACCCAGCCTGATAGAAACACAAGCCTGCAGCCAGGAAATAGGTGACAAATCACTTCCATGTCACCTCATCCAGATGGAATGACTCTACTGTTCCAGACTACAGCTTCATTCCTAGTTGTCACTGGGTAGATGTGCTTCTTCAGTAAGAGAAAATGAGAACAAAACTTCTGTAAAATCCAATCGTGTGAGGGAGTTTTTTCATCTGAAATTGTGATTCTACTGTTCACCTCTTTTTGACATAAATCCAAACATCAGAGGATGAGCCTGCCTCTGTCATGCTAGTCAGCAGCTATACTTTTGGAAAAATGGGGATTTGCCTGTTTTAGACACTATTCCAGTTCTTCTTGATGCCGAGTACTGAAATATTAACCCATCTTCTGTGAGTTACAGGCACAGAAGTTTTCTGAGTTGCGTTGTATTCTCAGTTTTGATTAATTTTTAAACGATTCAGTAAAAATAGGTTCAATCTCAAGATTTGGTGGGGGTGTGCTGGGTAGAGAGCTTTTCTTATGAATTTCTAGATTGACAGGCCTAAAATTATTTTTTTTTTCTCTCTTGCAAGTTCAGGAGCTGTGAGGATTCAAATGAGCTGCGGTTTTGCAAGACAGTTACTGGTACAATGCAGCCTTGTTCTGTGAGAGCTGTTCCTGGAGACAGAGGGTAGGCTGTGGCAGACCAGCTTGCAAGGAGAGCTTGCACGGAGAGCTTGCATGGAGAGCTTGCAAGGATTACGGTCACCCTCGGGCCATTTCATACCCATTTGCTATTTCAGCAGTTATGGGATGGGCAATAGCCACAGACCTGCACAGCCATCTCCTACACATCCTGTAAGAGAGGTGGCTGCAGAGGATAGAACCAGTTGGCCAGGCATCCCTTCAGGAATGAGGCAGAGCAGAGAGCTGGTCTGATGTACCCTTAATGAAGTGGTTTAGCCTGGATCCTTCCTCTTTCTGGGAGTCTGCGGCTGGAGGCTCTTAAAATTCCAGCCCTCTCTGGCTCATCCCTGTGCCTGGGGCTTCGAGTTTACTGCTGGGTCTGAGAGAAGTTTCCAAGACCCAGGCAGATTATTTTGATGTGTTTCTCCCTTGTCCTGCATGTATGCAATAGGGATAATGTTGGCTTACAGGTTGCACTGTGAGGCAAAAATACCTGAAGTTAGTGATGTGTTTGGAGAAAGTACATCTGCAAGATAGAAAGCAGACACTTGGATCAGCTCAGGAATAAAGGGAGGAAGTGTAAACTAAGCAAGATAATGGTGGAATTGAAAATCCTCCAAACTGGCAAACTTCCTCCACTCTCAAGTACTCTTTGAATGTGTAAAGTACATAGCTACATAAAAAGGCAAATTATCGGGTGTTAAAGAGTGATAAAGCTATTAATTGAGTTGCATACCTACAGGCCAGTTAAACCCTTGGTCCAAGGTGTGTGTGCTGGAAACCCTCACTTCCAGTTTATAATTCCAGTTTGTCACCTCTTTTAATTCCTTACTGTCTGAACAGTATTTATTTCCCATAACATTCCAGGTGAGAAATTAATTTTCCAAGCCTACAACGGCACTGAACCTTCTTGCTGCTTAATTTTAACTGTTTGTAATACTTTAAACACTAGTTCTTTGGAAAGAACCTTACTCTAAATTGTCTTTTGCTGTTCTTTGAGCATCGGAGGCTGAACTTTCTGAAACGTCTACATAGACCTTAGCAATAATGTAGCCTCTGGCTTGCTCATCTGTTTACATAATTCACCAGAAATTACTTGGGTTTGGTTCTTTGTTGTTACCTATTGGCTTTAAGTTAGGCTGACTACTCTTCCCACAAGATACTGACTCTGTCTCCAGAGCATAGTAGTGAGCACAGGGCTGTTCTGCTCTCCCTCAGGAGCTTCAAGTCACCTTTTGAACAAAAATGAGTTTTCAGCTTTAGAAAAGGCTCTTATGGACCATGAAAGTGGGTTAGATAATGTATGCTCCACAGATGTGAAGCATACATTTACGCCTGGCTGCCATCATACAAAAATCCAGGGAGAATAAAAAATGGTGTGTTGAGACTGTCTGAGGCACAGCCACGGCTCCTAAGGAGAAAAACCTGTTTCCAAACATCTGTTCTGCTCCTGCCTATGTTACAATCACAGTTTTGTTCTGATTAAGTGGCAGTTAGAACGTATTATAAAAAATTAAGTGTTAGACAAGAGAGGATGCATTGCATCCTGTAGGTGTGGTAGCAGCTGAGAAGTTCATGACATCTGTGGTAAGCCCATCATTCTTCCCACCAAAGAAAGATGCAGTGGAAAAAATCAGGAATGGCACACGTGCCTGGCATTTGTTGTGCTCTTACGGGCCACAGCATTACCTTACCTGCACCCTTTTCCTGCTGCCTTCCCGCTGCTAACAGACTGCCCTCGGGTTTTTATCCGAACTGGACCAAGGGCTTCTGCTTGAGTACAGCTATGGCTGTCCCCTGTCCTCAGCTGGCAAGCTCAGAGAAGCCTGAGTCCATGTCACTGAGCCCTCTCAACACAGGGCCTCAGCAGCGCTGCATGGACGGCACCAGCTCCAGCCCCATGCCAGTGCCTGAATGGAGCCTGGGAACAGGTGTTGATTATCAGAGCTCAAAACCACCCCTGGACCCTTTTAATGATGTATAGTCCCAGGGACTAGAGCACGTCTTACTGGAAGGGACACCAACCTGGGTTGGGACAACGAAGCGTCGTGGAATCACCCAGGCTGTAATTACTACTGCTATCTGTGTCTCTGTCAGAGGTCAATCAGTCTGGGACACCTAGAAATATCTCAGAGCTGCATTTTGCTTTTTGTCTGATTTGTGGGCTGCCAGGAGCAGCTGCAGGACTGGCCATGGCTGCTGTGTTACTGTCACATGTGTGTGTGTGCAGCCCCTCAAGCACAGCTGCAGTTGTAGCCATAACCTTGTTACAACTTCAGCACGATTTACAGCTACCATTGGCACCATTTGGTACTGCTACCAAAATACTTGCAGAAGGAACATTTTAAAAAACGTTATTACTTTGAAAACCTGGCAACAGATTCAAGAAAGAATGTAATTTCAGAGAATTTTGACAAACCAAAAATTGATTCCAGCATCCTACGCATACCCAATAAAAATACAGGTATTTGCAGAGGGTTTTAGATTAAGCAATTTCAGATGTTTTAAGGTACTTAATAATGTTTTCACTGAGAATTTAATACCTTTCAGCAATAAAAATATTTATTTTCTGATTGTCTCTTTTTAAGGTCTCTTTTAGATCTCAAAGATGTTCACAGGTAGGAAACACTTGAGTATTCATGGTTCATGTGAGCTGTGTCTGGGAAGGACTAAACACATCATATTTCTGCTGTAGTGTCTGTACTGTAGAAGGTGCAATGATAATAATGATCTTTCATTAGTAAATCTGGAAGAAAATAATGTAATAAGATGTGCTCAAATAAAGTCCTCGGCATGTAGTATAACCTTTCCTCTCTGACAGTTAAAAATTTAGTAAAGGTCGATAAGGGCTTTATCTCGACATAATTAGTCATTTGTTCAGATTTGACATGTCTGTAATGGGAACATGTAGCCCATTTTGTGTAAAGAAATATAATGTACCCACAACTCCAAGCTTTGTTCATCCATAGAGTGAGCCTTGCCTGGGAACGGACTTTTTTACTCATTTTGAACAAATTGAACTTCTCAGGAAATGTCAGTTTGTTGCATTTCTGTAGCTGGCTGAGAAGACTTTCTTGTATTGTCATCCTTGTCCTGGTCTAATGTGGGCTAAGAATTCAGTTGGGTCTATTCATGTACAGAAAGCAAGAATGGACCCAATGTCTGGAAGATGTTAACTTGTTACGCACTCTACACTTCAGGGGACTTCATCACAAAAACTGTTGAGTGTGACTTAGAAAGTTGCAACCTGGAAGGAAGTAAAATTGCTAATTAGCAGCTACTATCAAAACCAGGCAACACTGAGTGCCCTGCTGTTCACAGCAGCCGAATAATTCATTGACATGATAGTATCAGCAGAAGATCTTTAAGACTTTGTTTCAGATTTCTTTTAACAGATTGATGGTCAAATGAATGCCTCAAATAACTGTTAAACCTAATTTGGAAGGAGTTTTTGTCTCAGATCAGCTAATTTAGTCCTTTATCGAATTTCTTTTTATCATATGTTTCACTGGCAGGTTCACAACAGTAATCTTGACTGTTTGGATTCAGTCCCCCAGCTGAAAAAAATATATTTAACCTCTTTTTGTTTGTTTGTTTGTTTTTTATCTTGTCACCCAATTTCATCAGGGAGCAAGTAACCAACTTAGAGATCAGAAAATTGAGAAGTGATCTGATACTTGTGACAAAAAAATCTGTAATTTAGTTAATTACTGGTTACTTAATTTTATTTCAGAAGCAGAGTATGTGTCTGCAACAGAAGTACAATCTCCAACAGCCTGAGCTGTTAAAGCAGCTTAAAAGTAAAAAGATAATACCTTAGGAATATAGATATTTCTTTTCTTTTTCAAGCACATGTGCCATCTTTTCCTTTTTTTTTTCCCTTCTGCTTTTCATTTCTTGTGAGGATGCCATCTGATTTTGGACAAAGTGAAAAGCCAATCCTATTGTACTACCTCACCTTATTTTCAGAGACAGAATTTCAATGAAACACCTAAAAAAAAAGCTGTTTCTCAAAAATTCCATTTCCTTCTTTTCAGTTTGTTCATTCACAGCATGGACACTGGGAGCAACATGCAGCATAACGTGTGGACTGTTTTTCAGCCCACTCTAAATATGAAAAAAACTGTGAGCCATGCTCCTTAAAATATCATCTACTCACTGAAGAGTTTGTCAGGACTCGAAGTGCTGCGTGACTGTGTTGATTCCATTGAACCTGATGACTTGGTGTTTCTTCCAACATCATCTACATTATGAACAGTGGCATCACAGCCATGAATGGCTAGAGATTCGAGTCAGTCAGAGTCTGAAGCTTGGGGCAAATACTTTAGCACAGATGTTTCCTTGTCCTGCAAACTTACTTTGCTTATCTACTACTCTCTTCAAGACACCTGCAACTTTTTGTCACCACTTCCCGGCAGAAGCTGTGACAACCAAGGATTGTTCCCAACACCATCAGTGCTGCAGTTTTGTGATGTGTACTGTGGTGTTAGCCCAAAACACAGCCCAGAGTTTGCTGAGTGTTTGAAGCTTTGCTTTTTTGTGGATTTAAAAACTACTCTCAAATTCCCTGGCTAATTGTCCATTAGTACGCTCTTTTAAACATTAAACAAACCCCTTTATTTACCATTCCTGCTGCCTGATAGTCCTCCTCAAGAGGCAAAGCTGCTTCTGCCTTAGTGACTTGAACCTATGTGACCTGAATAGTCATTTGAGATGTTAATTCACTGAAGAATGAAGCTGAACAATGATGGATCAAAGAATTTCCCCCACCCGGAAGAAAACATGGTTGCATAAGCTTTGTGTATTGATCAGCTAAATTCGGTTTAATTCTCTCTAGAGCCTCAGTGCTAACCAGTTTCTAATACAAAAGGAAATTATAATCTCTGGTATTTTAGGAAAGAACTCTAATTCTCTGTGATGGTAGTCCAGTCAGGAGTGTTTTCCCTGGAAGTGCTGCAGAAGAGCAAGACCTTTTGTGCCTGGTGCCTTTAACTCAGAAAATCGATTTATTCATTTGGGTTGCAGAATGCTACTGATATTTCCCACTGTGACTTTCCTGTCACCATGACGAGGTCAACATAAACCAAACTCCAAACTTCAATTTTTTCTGCTATGTGTGGGTTTCTACAAACTCTTCAAATATACATCAAAGGGAAAAAAGTGTGCTTAGGAAGAAGAGAACAGTACATTGAAATCAATTGTGTGCTGTTTTGCTGCTTTAAAGTCGTGACGATGGCATCCCATTGACCTCAGCAGGAAAATTCATGCTGCTATTATTGAATTATGGCTCTGCCTTATACCTTCAGCTAGTACAAAACCAGGGAAGTGGTATAAATTTTCCTAACTCTTGGGAAATATTCAGAATTATCCCAACTGATCACAGTTCAGAATATGAACCTACTTCCTCTAATGGTCATTAAAACCTTAAAACCTTATTGAAGTCTGGGACATGAATCCTGCTCCTCCTCATCACACCACATTCCCTAGTGATGTCCCTGCCAGTGACTTCTGAACCTGGCTGGCTCTCTTGCATCTCAATAAGTGAAATGAGCAATGAGCAGATTTGAAAAACATAGTGAGGCTGCAGGTGAATATTACTGGATAATATTATCCTGTGCCATTTGGTAGCTTCAAAGAGCCTTGCAGACTTTTAAAAGTTCAGTAGTAGCCATTTAAAGAAAAGCCTTTTGGTTTTAAAAGCCTGCTTATAACTAAGCATAAAGCTGGAGTCTGATGGCTGCTCAGCAAGCAGATAAATCAAAACTGCAGTAGGAAGGCACTCAGAGCTGTATTGTTACCTTTCTTCCTGAGAGCAGAGCTCACTTCTCTCTGCAGTGTGCAAGGCAGCCCAGGAGCATGAGGGCTTCTGAAGGGAAAAATCTCACATTCCCCTGCTGTGGCCTTGAGGACACAGCCTCTGACACAGCCTCCCCAGGTCCTGGTCCCCCTCTGGGCACATTGTGCCGGTTAAGCAGCTTCAGAGCAATCTCTGTCCAAAACAAAGCATTTGGTGAGGTATCCAGTGGAAAACTCAGACATTGGGAGAGAAAAAGGACAAGTGTGCACCCAGCATAACCTCTCAAATCCATGTTTCGCTAAGGATTTCTGTGGTCAACTCTCTGTTTAGACTTCAGAAAGCTGGGGAATAGCCCTAATAAATGGAAAATAAGTGCATTGTGCCTGTTTGGGCTTCTCTTGAATTGCAGTCAGTGTCTCTGTCTCCTTGCATTCCAGGCACAGGCAGGATCCTCAGTGTGAAGAAGATGTGTTGGGGAGGAAGGAAAGGAGACGAGATGTGCCCTGACCTACCCTAGGAAGGGAGGCAACTTACCCATGTGTGACTGCCTGCACCTTGGCACTAGGAACATTTCCTTGTTTACCAGGGTGCTTAATCAGAACTGTTTGTCTTGGTGTAAAAATCTATATTTTCTCCCCCAAACTCATTACTGTATGTTCAGAGCAGAGTACTTACTGTGCACCTCCGTTTGTAAATTCCCCCAATTCAGTTTATAAATTTCCAGCCTCGGCTTCCACAGGCTGTACCATCCTGGGAAGGTAATTTTGCTGCCAGGTCTCTGCCTGCAAAATGGAGATTACAGTGTCCATCTCTACATGGACTTTCCATATCCGTAAAAGAGAGTGGATGGTGCTAGGGTGAAACAAAGAGCATCTGATTCTTCTTCTGCAGAGGCATTACACGACCTTCAAAAGCAGCCGGTGCCGATATATTTCATGCAAGGTGGGGCTTGCCTGGACCAGTTGGGAAGTGAAATCACAGAGAAGCGTGTGTCTGTTTTTAAATAATTTGGGGTGAGAAGAAAGAAGGCAGGAAGAACAACTTACTGGATTGTTAATGGGAATTGCAATAGTACATTAATACAAGGCATCTCTTAATTTCTAAGTGTCTCATCTTCATCCTGTTGACCTTTATATTAATTTTGTGTCTTTGGAACTCTTACACTCCTCTATTTCTCTTTGGAGCTTCTCTATATTTCTTTTCCTTCTTATTTAAAGTTATGGATACTAATAACACAGTAGAAATAATGTTCCCATATTAAGTACCATCCAGTCTTTCTAAAATTACCTTTGCAAAGGAAGCAGATGACAGCTTGAGTGCCATTCAGATGGCATATATAATGCAAAGCTTTTGAATATTGAAGAGAGTCATTTGCTGCCTGGAAATGTTTCTGAAATAATTAAATAAAAATATAGATCTCCAAGGCTGGAGGGTACCACTGGCCTGAGTCTTTCAATGGAGGAGAATAAAGAACAGTAAAACTCTATGACAAAATGTGTCCCCCACTGCAGACATAACTGTTACTGTACAAGGATATGAAAAAGCTTTACAGTGAAAATAATTTTCCTAACCCTGTGTAGAGGTGCGCTCATATCTCAGTCAGCACTATTGTAAAAATGCAGTTCTTTCCAAATTTTTATCCATTGAGTGTTATACTGAATTGTGATGGCACACTTGTTTTTCAGTTTGACATCTTCATGAACTATTTGCTTTAATATTTCCTGCAGAAAATTCTGCAAGTTCATTACACACCGTTCATGAATAGCTATTTTTCTGTTTCAAAACTCTTAGTCTTCACCAGTTTATTGTCTTTCTTGGATGAAAGTTGTTTTGAAAACCGATGAGCTTTCCTTAATTTCTCATGAGCCTCTCAGCTTGTGTTCCCTCTTCTTAATGTCCTCACTGCTCTTTCTTAATCTCTGTAAATATTTCTTTGTTGGAGATCATATCTGCTGCTCTTTGCTGGAACTGATTTCCCTCACTGGCTGCACTTTGATGAGGATTGGCAAACTACAACTGCAAACATTATTAAAGTGAGGGAGTGATAAGGACTGAGATATGACAGCCATATAGAATTCTGCCCTGTTCTTGTTGCCCCTTTTTAATCAAAACTCTTTTTCTTTCATTGGTATTCAGTAGAGGTTCCTTCTGGACCATCTGTAACAACTTGCAAGTCTTGCACTGAAGCTGTTATCACTGCATTTAGAATACAGACCAGTGCTGCAAGGAACTTTGCAGTTTCTTTCAATGCTTATGACCTTGTTTTGGATAAAAAAAAAACGTAAAAGAAAACCAGAACAAGAATCAAAATCAAACATTGCCTGGTGGCTTCATTTTGTCATGTCTGCATATCTTAATCCCTGACTGATCTAAATCACTTAGCATCATCTGCAAATTTTCCTGCTATGCCCTGCTGTGAGATTATTAATAAACAGACTCAGTTACAGCAGATGCATTGCAAACACTTCACTATTAATCTCATTTCTAGATGAAAGCTGGCTCTTCATTCTTTGAATTTTGCTGTCTCCCAGCCCACTTCCAAAGCACAGCAGAACATTAACTTTCACCTTCTAGGTGCCTGTTTTTCTTTAATAGCCTCACTGAGGAACTTTCAGAAAAGTCTGAATAATTATACATGCCAGTGTTTCTTTACCCACTAATTTGTTGACACTTTAATGAATCCTTATAGTTGGAAGGAAGGTTTTCCTTTGGCATAAATCAGCATCATTTCTGTAATCATCTAATTTTCATCTAGGTGGTTTTAAAAGAGCTATTTAAAATAGCATGCCACCCACTGAAGACTCATCACTCTATTATTGCTCCAACTACCCCATGAATTTCAATTTCTAATTTACTGCTCTTCAGGCCTGCAGTTTAGTAATTGATTTTAATACTTGCTTTTTAAAAGAAGATTAACAACTTCTCTTACAACATGCTCTGCCTCCATAGATGGTTATATTTCTAGTCACATTAGTTTCAGCTTGTCTGTATAAGACTCCAACTTCTGTACTTCATGATGCCCTTTAGTCATATATGCATTGATGTATGGAAATTGCCACACAATTCTACGCATTCAGAGCAATGTTCATGTGCAGCTGAAAAATTAGTCTGAATAACTTGTTGAGCATCTTCTACTTTAACTGCAGGCTTTGTCCGTAAGTCTGGCAGTTCTATCTAGTGTCTTCTCCTCTAATTCAGCTTAACTGACCCCACTTTTCCCTACCTCCTGTCTTGCAACACCCAGTCAGGCAGCAAAGCTGACTGGCTAGACAGATGTTCCCCAGAGTTTTTCACCTCAAAGCGCTTCTGCAGGGACATGTAGCAGCCAGCAGTTGCTTTTCAGCACACATGCCTGCTGCACAGCCCTGAGCAGAGAGTCTGCCTGAAGACCATCTCTTTTCCTGATATTGTTTTCCTGTCAGAGCAGATTCCTCCATCCTCAGTCACCTTCACTGCTGACTGCACACACACCCCCACCATGGGCTTTGCGGTGGAGGCACCTGATGTAACTTTCAGGACTATTCAGTTCTCACTTCTCTCATGGGTGTTGGTGTATCCCGACTGGATTCGCTTTACAGGTCCCATAGGCTGAGCAAGTTACAACCTCAAAGCCATTATCACATTCTGCTTTACTCTTACGTATCCTTATGGCCTTTATCTGGACATTTTCCAAAACCAAGGACTTAAAGATGCTGGGGTAAGGCAGTATCCAAGACAGCATAATTATCCTTTAATGAAGGCCAAGGGGCTTCATGCATTATAAATGAGCCATTCTTTCTTTAGTTCTAGTAAGCCCTCCTCAGCTGATCTCTGCAACTGTTTCTTCACCTGCTCTTCTTTTTTACTGTGAGTTTGGCATGGATTCTCCCAGGGTCGAAAATGGCCCCATTTACTGCTTACCCAACACCCTCCAGATGAGAATTTAATCAGTGACCGGAGATGCCACAAAATTTTAACTTGCTGCATCCTATTACATCCTGTGTGTAGAAAAATGTGATCTTCTTGCCCAGAAAGATATGTAATGTATCTTTTAATATATCTTCTAATTGTTTTCATTTGCCTAAGGACACCTTCTGGAAAGGGGCACTGCTTATAATTCCTAGGTATTTTACACTGTAACAGAATTTTTCTGATGCCTCAGTATACAAGAACCCATGGATAGTATTCTGGTTTTGTCTCCTGGTGACATTTTCTGGCTATTTCATATGTAAATCCATTATGATCTCCTTCTGCCAGTTCACTTTGTGGAAATTTAGCTCATTGAAATTAGACTTCTTCCAA
This sequence comes from Dasyornis broadbenti, assembly GCA_013397935.1. Taxonomy (NCBI): domain Eukaryota; kingdom Metazoa; phylum Chordata; class Aves; order Passeriformes; family Dasyornithidae; genus Dasyornis; species Dasyornis broadbenti. The sequence continues at coordinate 20,139 of VZRN01004539.1, read as the reverse complement.
ACGCCATTGAGTACACTTAGAGACAAGGTATTCCTAAGAGAAGGGACTTTGAACACAAATGCTTCATTACTTTGTAAACTTGTTGAATCCACTCAGGAAGGAGATGCTTTGAACTGAAGTACCCATCTTCTGAAAGGAGATGTGCTGTGTTGCCTTTGCCTGTAAAGTTCAGCCACAAAGCTGATTTTTTATTCACCAGTGGGAATATGGAAAGAAAGGGATTTAAAATATTTCACATCTTCCTGACTACTGAAAAGAGCAAATCAATGCAAGAAAAAGGATACTCTGAGAGTCTTCTAAAACTTCGATCTCTTAATAGTGGCAAAGAAACCTGGAAAATCAATGGATTTGCCCTCCTAAAGAAATGAAAATCCACCCTTATACAGGACTGTGGTACTGGATGTTATTGAACTTAACATTATTATGTGCCTTCTGTAACAACAGCAATCATTTGTAAAGTAAATATATTCAATATTGCATTACACAAATAGCAATAATTTTAGTTGGCATTCTCTGAGTCTCCCCAACTATATACTCTCAGAGATGCGTATGTTCAGAATAAGATTTCAAATTCTGACATCTTTGGCTCTGTTTAGTTTGAGTCTTTACTTGAATATTCTTTGGTTTTGTTCTTCTGGTTTTTGGGTTTTCTTCTTTAAACTCAGTAATAAGATGTTCAAGATGTTCATCTTTAATGGCATTTTAAAATAAATTCCTTTATACATATCTTTATTTCCATAAGTGTATATGCATATCAATATCTATATCTAACTAGTGGTTGGTGTAGACATTATGTACATACACAAAACCCAGAAAAAATATGACATTATCAATTAGACCTAACTTTAAATTTCAGTGTGATGATAACTGCAGAAAGGAAAATAATTGCTAAGGAAGAATTGAGGAGAACAGTCCTCTGTAGGGGACCAGGTGCCCTGGTTCAGGGGAGCCTGTGGATGAACAGCTTGGAAGGGTGAGAGGAATCAAACTTGGTAAATCCTTGAGACAAGAATTGTTGGAGGCTGAGAGATACCTGGGGGAAAACTGCAGAAGCTGAGCTTGTTATCTGCTTGCCTGTGTTCATGGCTCCTGTTGGCCACATAGGTGATACAGACATCTGATCTGGCCCAATACTGATTTTTGTGTGATTTTATGGTACCTTGCCTAACTCAGACTCAGACTACTCATTCCATTTGAGTCTGCAGAACTGCTCTGCCCATTCCTTTCAAGATCAGGCATCTTCCCCTGCTGTCCACTCCTTGCCCACTGTCACTTTTGACCGCCTTCATAAAATCATGTATGGGAACCTAGGACTAAGACCTAAGTCTTATATATTCTGTAGCTTTCCAATGGTTGCTATGATGCATCCTTCATTTCAGCATTTTTAATTTCAGATTTCTTACTGAAAACAACTTTGGAAGCTCAGGCGCTTAATCACATGACTAGTAACGTGATAGCTCCCCGCTTTGTCACCAGTCACGCTACATGTTTTTTTCAACAAGAAATTAGGCACAAAAGTCGAATTTTGTGAGGCTTGAGATTGGCTGTTGCCTATTCTATTTTGACATTTCTGCCCACTTCAGTTCTAGCAGCCTTTCTGTAAGTGTTACTGTGTAATATTGATATTTGGTTGGACAGGTGACAGTTACAAATTAACAGCTGATTTATTTATCTAGGGAAATGAACAAGAGGGACGTCATTTTCCATGTAGCTCTTTGCTATTTAAAAGTGCAGTTGCAATGTTTTCTTCAGCAGCATGGAGGAAAATAAAGTTATTCATAAAACCCTTGAGTACATCCTGTCAGCCCTCTGCAACCACACACTTTTTAAAATCCCCAGCCCAAATACATATTAATTTGACTCATCCTGTTCAGCTAATGGGTGAATTATGATTGGAGGTAAGAAGAACAGGCCAGACACAAGTAGATGTCCTTCTAGAAATGTTTTCAGCATTTCAGGACCCTTTTTTTCAGGGTCCTTTATGACATTATCCCATGGCCAAACAAGACACTGCTGTTTCCCAGGTACAACGCTAACAACTACAGCAGCACAGTCACATCTCTACAGCTAAAACAGAGGCAGTCTAGGAATCTTAAATTAGACCAGCTTATCTCATTGGGTAAAACAGAGTGGTTGATCATCTTTTCTTGGGCCTCTCAAATATTTTCAGAGTGGCTGTAGAGTATGGCAGAGTGTAAAGGTTCCGCCAGATAGTCTAGGCGATACTCAGGCCAGCAACAGAGCCACTCTGAGGGCTGCAGAGGCTTAACTCATGGTTAGGCTGGCCAGGGGTCTGCACATAAATGTGAGAGGCATCAGAGCAAGCAGAGAGATGTTTAGGCAATAAAACTCATGAGGGGAGAGAGATCTTCATACCTCTGCCAGGGTGCTTTCCAGCAAGAGTCCACCAGCTTGGTGAGCAAGTGAGCCCTCTACACCTGAGCAGCATGCTTGAGCAGAGCTGAGCGAAGTGGACAAGAGGAAATGGCCCAGGTTTTTTCAGGAGAGGTTGAGTTTGGATGTTAGGAAACATTTCTTCACTGAAAGGGTTGTCAATAACTGGAACAAGCTGGTGGGGTCAGCACCCCTGGAGGTATTTGAAAGCCATGTAGATGTGGCACTTAGGGACCTGGTGAACATGGCAATGCTGGGTTAATGGTTGAACTCAATGATTTCAGAGGTCTCTTCCTACCTAAATGATTCTATGATTCTATGAAGCGCTGTGCCATCTGTCTGTGTTTCTGCTGGCTCCTGGAGGGGTCAGCCTCCGAAGGGGCTCCCTGGTAGCATCCCAGGAGCTGTCTGGGCACAGAGCAGATGTCCTAGCAGAAGTGGCACACTTCCAGAGGCACTCTCCACTGTTTGTCTCCATGCAAGGCAGCCACTGCCTAATCTCAATCTTCAAAGGCTGGTCTTGAATACATTGTTAGCCCTTAGATCTTAGTTGTTCATGGTGCCTGCGAGGAGCTCAACTACTATAGCAACCCACAAAAGCATGAGTTTTCTTAGTCATATTGAGTGGATGCTCTCCCTCTCACTGATTATTTAGGAAATAATGGACCTAGGAGCTGTTTCATCTGTGTCTGTGCCTGTTTGCTCTTTTTCCATGCTAATAGGGTTATCCATGTATGTGGAATAAATTCAGTTCTCCAGTGTATGTATAACCAGGAATGCTCTGCAAGTGAGCCATACATTTTTAGGCAACTGCAACAGCCCTCTGTAGTTAACAACAGATCTTCTTAAAAGTTGCTGATCTGGCATCCTCTTGCCCTGTTCCAACATCCAGGACAAAATCCTGGCTTAACCCAGAAAAAGACAATGGAGACCTGCTTTATTACTGTGAAACCTGATGTCTGATCTCAAAAGTAAGGTGCTTGTTATGACCCATAATGCTCATCATAGCTGCCTGAAGGAGGTATTGACATATGTTTGTATACTTTTCTAACCATTGTTCAGACAAGCCTCACAAACTCAGGGAAGTCCAGCCTTTGAAAGGCATGAAATTGATTTCAAAAAGTCATTGGAATCCCTTGGTGTAAAAGTATTCCTCTAACAGGTTGCATTCTTTTTATATATATGAATAAAATATCCATTTTAATACTAAATTCATGGTGGAATCACAGCTAGCTCCGATGAAATCTAGTTAACATGGGAGGATGGAGAAATTGGAAACCTGTTCCAGTGCTCATAGGAGCAGTGTCTCTGATCAGTCCTCAATTGCAATCTGGTAAATTAATAAAATACTGTGTTGCCATAACAAAATGCTGAAAACATGCTACTATTGTGAGAACACAAGCACTCACTGTGAACATCCTGTTCTGTCCAGCATCTCAAAAAATAAAGAGTCTTTTTGAGGGGAAGAAATTAATAGAGCCTGGCCAAGATCTGAGTTTGAGAAGTATAGAAGTCTCTACTCTTAAGGAACATATAGTGGACATTATAGAGGTAATAAAAAATAATGGTTCTGAACCATTGCTACATGTGCTTCTTCTTCATGTGTAAATCAAGGCTGAAAGTACTTAAAAAAAAATAAAACAGATAGACTGGACTCTCTTGAAAACACTTAGTACAGATACTTGCTACTTCAAGGTTTCATTGTGTGTGTCCAAAGATTTGGCAGAGTTTAGAAAGGAATATTAATATTTGAGCAACTAGGAGAAGAAGCTATGACAGCCAGGGTGAAAAGATATCTCAAAACAAGGAAGGTATGGGGGAGTCTTTGTGTTAAAAATTCATTGACTCCTAATCTGGGACAGAACATCTCAGAAATCCTTGAAAACCGGGATTTGCTGCTTTTCAGTTTGCTGTGAGTTTCAGGTCTTTCTTGCAGGCAGGAGCACCACACCCCTAAGCCAACTTTACATCTTTGTGTCACTCTCCATGGGAGTAGTGTGACACCACTTACCTGATAAGAGGACAGTTTTTAGGTACCTGTGTCCAAACTGAGGTGATGCTATTGCTTTATTAATATTTGAGAACTTTAAAGAAGAATTAATTATGAAATTGTAACCTTACTGATTTACTGTTTTGAAAACAACCTAATTTTCCCACTTAAGAGAGATTTTAAGAAGTATCTATGTATTTACAAGGCTATTGAACTCAATCTAATTACATGAAAATTTGACAGTAAATTGATACCACTTTTTAAACATCCATTTTTAAAAATTTAACTGGTGTTTTTATGGCAGCAATGCATGTTTCAAGCACGGGATCTTCTTTTATTGGATTCGGATTTCACTACCTAATCACACTTTAGTATTTTGAGGGGAACTTCATGTTTTCAAAAAGATTATGGCTAAGTAATGGGAAAAAATGGCAAGAAACATGCCAATTTTTCTTTGGCTGCTTTATTAAGGTTAGCATAATACAGAAAACAATTATTCCTTTGAATTTTTTTGGAGGGGATGCTAGAGCTATAGTAAGCTGGAATTGCTGCCTGAACATGTATAAATAGACTCTGTCTAACCAGGCTGATTTTACAAATTCCTTAGTGATAGATTTTGAAATGTTTTCAACTTCAGTTAGAACTCTCAGATTGGTGTATGATAGAGGAAAAAAAGAGAGAAGATACTGGAAGAAAACAACAATTTGAAACTAATTTAGAGTTAATTTTGGAAAAATTCAGAACACTTAAAACTTCAACAAGATTATATCCTGTGCCAAGGTTGCACTGTCATACAATAAGCTGTATTTAGAAAGGAGTTGACCCGAGCTTTTCACAGTGATTCAGAAAACTGTGTCCTTTTTTTCTCTGTTGCCTTCAGCTCATGTTCCCTGGAACGTCCTCCATATCAGTTGTTCTTTCTGGTCAAGGCAAAGCCCCGGTTCCTAAGTGTGATGCTCGCTGAGGCCTGGAATATGTAAGAACAGTATCCTTGCAGTTATGTTGAACACAACCTCTATGCCCCATCTCCATGGGTGGATGCAGGCAGATGTGAGCTCACTCTGCCTGTGCTCCAGGCTGGTTGGCCACAAGCCAGCTTTGGTTTGAGAGCCATATAGCTCTATTAGCTTCTCAACAAGCCAAGTCAACTTGAGCACAGCAGTAGCACAGCTCCAGAGTTTCTGAACCAGGCTTAGTCAGAGCAAAGGAACTTGAACCTGTTTGCACCCATCCATGCGGACCAGCTCTGAAATCCCATTGAGTCACCTCTTGTAAGTCATTTCAACTTCCACTCCCTCTGAAAGTACAAAAGACCGTCTCAATTTCTGGGCTACTGTGCTGTGCCTTTTGACTTCTCTTTGTGCAGGGACCATCATTTAAAAGTTCTTGAGGAGGCACCCTGGCACCAAATGGGAACCTGAACTGCTGGTTGGTAAGCAGCTGGTAAGCTAAGCCTGGGGTTGAATAAGCATTTGAAGGCATAAGCACAGTTCAAATCTCAGAGTATATTTGTAATTTTTAGGTTTTGACCCTTTTCTTTCAACTCATACTAAAATTAACATGAGATATATGTATGCATGTGTGTAGAGAAGTTTAGCCCCGTGGGAGAGAGGCATCAGTCCTTTGGTGTCTTGCGTGTGTTCATGGAGTGACTGTCTCTGCCAATCATCGTCTCATTTCCTTCAGTAAGGAGCTGCTGCATTTGCTCCTGCTCCCTTACTCACATTGATGCATGGAAAAGAGTAAAACTGCCTTTACTACAACAGTGCCTAAGGGCCCTCTCAGGATAAGGACCCATCACAGAAGAGAGCATATCCTGGCTCTACAGAGCTTAAGCTACCAAAGGGGAAAAAATGCCAGCCTGTCTGAGAGCTTGACATGATAAAAGAGGCAAGAGATGGAATAACAATGGCAGTACCTTCCACCTCTGAGCACGAGGTGCAGGGTGGGTAATCATGGCCCAGCAGCACTTTCAAGCACTGCTTTGCCTGGCTCTTAAAGATTCATTATACTCTCATTGTCTATTGAAACCAGGTTGCAATCAGCATATCCCTTACTTTTGGCAGGCTTCTTCTGGGTTTTATACCAGAGAAATCAGCATTAGGTGCCTGAGGTGCCAATATGTTATTGCAGCCACATGGGGAGACAGATGGGGTAAAAGAAGTTCTCCTGCAACAACTCAATGCCAAAGATATTATTTAAAGCTATTTCCCTTTACACTTACCGGAGTGCAGCATGCCATCAAGCACAGGAAAGATCTTGGCTTTGCAGAAACAGCAACTTCATCCAGATTTCATGCCTAGAAAAGTCACAACCTTCACAAAATACAAATTCTGTGGGAAAAATCCAGCTGATAAGACACCCAGAGATTGCAAACACTGTTTTTCATATAGCCAAGGGAAGGGCAACATCACAGAGTAGCCTGGTTTGCAATTACCTGGGTTATCTAAACATGTGCTGAGTACAGCTCAGTGCAGAATATCCAGCTCAGTGCAAAGCCTTACATACAGCATTTCTCTTCCAAAGATTTCTGCTGGGGGATTGCTAAGAAACTGGCTGGAGTAATATTTCATTTTAAAGCACATTCACAGAATTAACTGATTAATTTTACATTCTAAAACACTTCAAGAGAACCTGACTCTGCTGTTGATATAGACAGCTTGCTTTGCTTTTGGTGCACAGACACAGGGAACTTGGTGTATCAGGGTTTTGGTTTTTTTGGGTGGGGGTAGAATAGTGTGTCTAAGAGACAGGACAATGAGTGAACTTTTGAGATCCTTTATTTTTTTGGTGCTGGTAAAACAGAGAAATCCCTAAATGAGCAAACATTTTGGAGAATCCAGCTGGGAACTGGTCAGTCAATATGGTTGTAAGGAGTATGGATGGTGTCTTACAAGGGATTGTGATTTCTACAAAGAACTTGCTGCTGCATTCATCTTTTGCCTCATAGATGGAGTTTGTATTAGAAACAAATTTAGCAGAAACAGACTTTGCCCTGGTGGGTTGTTCTGGTTTGTTTTTTTGGTGATTTGTGGGTTTTGGGGGGTTTGGTTTTTTTGGGGTTTTTTTGGGGTTTTTTGGTTTGTTTTTTTTTTCTTTGGTTTGGGTTTTTTTCAGGGCTAAGCAAAAAGAGAACTCTGGTCTCTCACTGCTACTGTAATACAAAGAAACATCAAGAAATATCAAAGGGTGTTTAGGAGCCACTTTCTGCAATTGTGAGTGACTGAGCAAACACAGTGATATTTGTACTGTTTTATTGTTTTCATGAGATTTTAAGATCATCTTACTAGATAAAAATCAAGTATAATGGAAATTTTCCTTTTACTACTTTTATTTTTACTTTGTTCCGTTGACCTTGGTTGGGTGACAAAGTGAAAGAAAGGCAAAGTATTAGAAAAGAGCCTCTGTTGCCATCTTTGAGTAGGAGTGTCAGTAACGAACAGACTATTCTATAGCTTTCTTTGTTTTACCACATCAAACACCCAGGGCTGAACCGTGTGAACAATTCACCTCAATTCAATGCCAAATACTAATAACAGCAAAAAATTGTGTCTGAAGGGTTTCAATAATGCAGCTGGGATTCTTTTAACTGATATATTCAGTCATAGCAAAGTAGGTTATTATACTTTAAGTTGTATTTTTGTTAGACAATCTTTTTGAAAGGAAAACAGTCTGGATAACAATACTAAGGATTTTTCCTGTTGTTTTTTTACTTTATTTGCATCCAGTTACCACACCCCTGGTTACTTGTTAAGCACTGTCCCTTTTTCTGGTTTATTTTGTTGCTAACCATTTTTGCTGTTGATTTTGTACTAACAAAGGTTAAGCAAATGAACCCCAAAACAGCAATGGCTGGGCTATAAAGGTCCTGAATTGACATCTTTACCTTTACCACTGACCTGAGCTTACTTCTTCCTCAAGAGCAGGAAAGATGGACAAGTATACACTGAGACAGCCTCTGCCAGCATGCCCATGGATTCATCCTTGAATGTGTCACTCCTAGAGCTGTGTCTCTCCTTTCTGAAACAATCTGTTGCTGCTCAATCTGAAGTGACATTTGCTTTGTGCAAGCTCTCTCTTACACAAACAACTATGCCTCGGGCTATATAAATTACCCAGCCACTCATAATGCCTCCCTGATTCAGGATTTCCTATTGCAGGGCTGGGGAGGAAAACAGGAGAGAACCGACTGTGTGTTGTGTGCCTCTAGCTTTCACTAGCATCTCTTCCAGACAAGGGTGCCTAAATTCCCCATCCCCATTCCCGATTCTCCATCCCACGTGTGTACCCCCACTAACCTGTAAATGCACAGAGCACAAGTCTGAGAGGCATAATTATTATATCTACTCTGACCTCCCACATAGTTAGTAAAGGCCATTCATTCTTACCTAGTCACCACATAGAAAGCAAAAATAAACCTAACCTGTCTAATCTAGCTGTGGACAAATGCGTGTAATTACGAGTGTTATTTCATCTACACAACGTCTTAAGCGCTGGAGCCTATCCCAGAGCCTGTGAAAATTAACAGGTGTCTTTCTAATGCCAGACTGCGTGCTTAACAGTGACTTTCAACAGTAGATTCGTGAGATTAAAATAAACAGAAATATGACTAATTATTTATGTTCAGCATGCTGATGGTTTCAAAGGATCTCAAGTGATATACTTTAATTTAAATGACAGGCTTTCTTTTGATGTCTAATTACAAAACAGGAGGAAAGTCTATGACTCTGCACAGTACTGAGAAATTTCCTACTGAAAACTAATTTTTTGGCATTAAATGCATTTTCCTTTGCAGAGGCTTTCAGACAGCATTTTCTGGCCAAGTGTACTTTCTGCACCACTTAAATTCCATGTGTTAAATAGAGCATAAGTGGTTGTCAGCACGGGGAATAGCTATGTCCTTCCTGAACTGTAAACTGTTGCTGCTCAGTGCAGTTTGTTTATGAAATAAAAGGCAGATATTTAACAGCACTTTTCAATCATTAATTCTTTGATTAATACTTTGTTCTCAATTCATCTGTAAGACCAGAGAGATTCACCTCCTTTCTCCTCCTGGACATTGTGTGCTATTGACACCTTATACACATTTGTAATAAATAGACATTACAACTTGTCTTTCTGCAGACAACTCTTTCCTGCTTATTAAAAAGTGCAGATTAAACCATGCTGCTCTTACAATCATTAGGATACTTCTAATGTTACAATCAGCACCATGCTGGGATCATATTTCTTAGAATAAAGTAGCTATCTCCCAAAATCTGCTTGCTCTTTTCATTCATGTTTGAAGAAAAGAGAGGAACATCCAACCAGAGTCTGAGGCACAAGTGGAGACATTCCTGCCAAAATAGCATCTGTCAATGATGCACTTAATCCCTCACCAGAGGCTTTACACCAGAGTCTTTGGCCATGGCTGGAGCAGTCATTGCAGGCACCATGGTGAGCTGTTTGCCTGAGAGGAGTGCACTGTGCACAGTTTCCACTTGTGTGCCCTCCTCTGACTGATGTCTCCAGCTTGCAGAGATTTTACACTCCATCTCTGTGTGTTCAGCAGATAGCTACAGGTTAAAGCCATCTGTGTTTCCTATAACACTTTGCTGAAGATGCGACTTTCTGAGCCACTTGGGTGCCCCTGCACTTCTGATGCCCTTTTGCCCCAGCAATAAAGAGGTTTGGGGGAAAAAATGCAATATTCCAAGGCTGAAGGTGGAAGCCACTCAAAAGCAGTGTTGGTTAGGTCTCTCCTAAAAGCAGATTAAAACCTCACTGCACAAAAAGAGAGTAGAACAGATTTCAGTGAATCTCAGTGGTGCTTGGGATCATGAACAAAAGGGGAAGTGATGCAAAAGTGCACAGGACTGAGTCTGTCAGAAAATTTAATGCAGCCTCTGGGGAAATGAGAGACCAACATTACTTAAACTACCTATTTTCTTCCCTGGTGCAAGTTACTTAGATGACTAAAAAAGTGTTTGCAGTCAGATAACCTCACTGTTTGAGATATTGAAGGTATTTCCTACAGTAAATATAGGGAAGTGCTGAACAAGGGCATACTGAAGGTAATAAGGAAACTCTGTCTTTTTATCCTAGGTTCAAATGCATGAACAACACCACTGTGTTTCAGCTGCTTCCTCTAAACACTTCCCTCTAAAGATAGGGCACAATTGCTACTCCAACAGAATTGCTTTACCCTCACATCCCTTTTACAATCAATCAGCTTTTCCTGCTCTCACAGGTATTTTGTCCCCTCTCTCTCCTAGATCCGTTTACCCTTTCCCTTATCACTCACAGCCCAGAGGATGAGTTGTTCCCTACCTGTGGGGTAAGGAGTGGGTTGGTGTGAGCCCTGGGGACCCCAGCCCTGGCCCTGGCTGCTGCCGCATCCCTCAGCCATCATCGAGGTATTTCCCTCCTGAGCCGGAGCAGACCTGGCTCTCCCTGCCAAGTGTTTTGACATGAGTGGAGGCCACCGTAGTGCCTGGCTATTCCAAGCAGTGTCAGTGAAGAGCATGGCTAATTCAGGCAAGCTGTTCCTTCCAGAGGACACCGGCTGGCAAGGACACAAATACAGTGCATGACATCTCCCTGTGTCTTCCAGCGGCGTCATGTTTTATAGCACTGAACGGTGACCCCCGATGCCATTGCCTTTGTCCCAGAGACTCCCCACAGCCTGTCCTGTTTTGACAGATGCCCTCTGACCCTCTCTCCCAGAGGAGACCCCCATCCCCAGGAGCAGCAGGGGTCATGGGAGGCTGTTTATCCTTGCCTCCCATTTCACTTACCACTCAGTCTGTCCCTTGGACACTCCCACAAAGGGAAAAGTCAAACCCGGGTTTCAGTGCAAATTGTGAAGGGGAAGGCTGAACGTCCAGTCAAGGCAGGGACCCCCACACCCTCCCAGCTCCCCAGCCCCCCTAACTCCAGCTCTGTCAGGAGGAGGCTCAGTCCAAAAGCTGCAACAAGAGACTGGTGACAAGACTCCTGCTGCCTCCCCTGCTCCTTGCCCCAAAGTGACATACAGCTGTTTGATCAGCTGGTAATTGCATTGCCACACCTCAGGGGCCCTGGACACCCATGGGGGTCTCTCTTTTCCCTGTTATTGTATTGACCTGCTGAACTGTTTCAGCCTTCCACGATATCTGTTTGTAGGAGGCTTGGAAAAAAAGTAGGATCAGGGCATTAGAAGGATGGCTAAAACAGCAGTCTGGAGAAAAGCAGCAGCAGGACTGTGCCTGTGCAGAGTCATTCCTGCTGTGAAGCCCTGGTGAATTGAATGTGTCCCAGCTACAAGAGTGCCCACAAACACAAAGCCTTAACAACACCAAGTCTCCGGGAAGTTGTAAAAATGGGGTAATACAGTAGTTACCAACAGCTCAAGCTTCCCGTTCTTGTCTCTCCACTGCACCTCCACAGACCATATCCAAGGCTTAGATTTTGGGCTCATTTAAATGTTGACCTCTTGTATTAAAAATTTAATATCATTTTGCAATGCTGCCCTCCTTCTGCCTTTGCACACATGATTATGTTGCACCAAAACATCATCATTATTATGTTGCCCTAAAATCACCCTAATTGATCCTGGCAGGTGCCTTCCAACCCTCCCCTGCTGTACAGGGAGGTAGGATACGCTGCTGCACCTCTGGCTGCCAGATCTGGCTCCGCCTTGAAGGCATCCAGACTGCAGAACACTGCAGTGCCTTCAGAGTCAGGGTTTTGATCACTGTCCAAATTATCTCTTTTTTTGCTCATGAAAAATGCCAAGAGCCTCTTAGGTGCTGCCATAAACACAAACAAGGAGGATGAATGAGAGAGCTGCACTGAAGACCTATGAAACTTCATCCTCAAGCTGCCACTTTTCAGTGTCTACACTAATCAGGCTTGGATGGCATTTGTCAACCCTCTAGACACCACCCATCTCCAACTGTAATTTTCTTACTCTGAATTCCTGCACCATTCCAGCCCAACTATTTGTGCAGTTTTGTAGCATATTCAGCAGGGATGGGAACAGCCTATGGCCAAAATGTTGGCCTTCAACACCTCTGCTCAGCCACAGTCTAAACCTGAAAGCCTCTGAGATCTCTGGGTGCCTAGCTAATTAGTGGATTTAGCCTGGATCTTTTTAGGAGGCACAGACATTTTGGCTTGGAATCAGCACCTCTGTTTCTCCAGATATGGCCCCCTTCAATGGTTTACTGAAGTTGCAAACAACTGGGTTTTGTCCTATGGCTTGATGAATGCAATTATAAGCATAAAGTGGAGCAGTTCTCTCAGTATATAACTTTTAAGAGTTTGTTAATCTTTGGGATTATTCCCAAACCCAGAGCACTGCATGGTCCATGGTGGGCAACCACCCACAGAACACTCACTCCACAGAACTGCACTTCAGGAGAGTTGAAATTAGGACAGCTTAGGCCACCCTCAGAGACTGTCTTCCTGGTGAGGTGAACTTTCAGGCTTGGGCAACTCAAATCTTCTCATTAGAAGCACATCAGCCATTTTCAGGTGCAGCACTGCTTACAATTGTACAGAAGGAAAGCTATCTAGAGTCAGTGTCTGTGAGGAAAGGCGGATAACTAAGACATTTAAATGCATATGTCAAGGTAAAGAAAAAGAATGTGCTTCTTTGCAGCTCCAGGGCATGTTGCAAAAAGGAAGAGATAAATAAAAATATCTTTGTAATGTGTGAAATGTTAATAATAGCCTATGCTAGGAATTGCAATTCACGATGCTGTCTAAGCAAGTGTACATTGGGCTCCACATATCACAGTGTCTTTGCTTTTCACAACACAGAAACAGGCAGCAGACTGAGGACACCTCTTTAAGCAGTGGCCATGAGCTATGCCACAGCTCATATACTCTGTTATAGATGTTAGCAGCACTTATGGTAAGAGGAAGTTTAGGAACAGTGAATGACTTAAAAAATAGGGAGGAAATTCAGTGAAGTGAAATGAAAGCATCTGACAGGATTGAAGGCAATTCATAGAAAGTTATGATAGAGGCTGAATATTTTTAACATGGCTAACTGAGAAAGAAATAAGAAAATAAAACTAATTCTTTTCAGAGTACAAAACAACCAAGAGACTATTCCGTGTGGGGCATGGCTAGCAGCAGCACTGGGTTGAAGTGGCAAAAAGAAAACATTAGCTCAGCTAGAAAAAAATGGAAGTATCTGATCTATTAGACTGTGGAATAGCCTCCTGAGGGAAATATGGGAAGTCTCTTGCCTGTTCATTTTAAATAACCTGGACAATGTGATGAAAACAGCACACTTGGGGAAAAAAAATCTTGTCTCAGCATAAAGTGCGCACAGAAAAAAAGCAAAAAAAAAACCCCAACCCCAAAACCCTCATTACCATTTCTTCATTTGTAGTCCGCTTAAAAGTGGTAAAGAGTAGCTTGCTGAACTTTTCCAAATTGTCCAGTGTTGGCATGGCCCAACCATCCTCTGAGGAAAGAGACCCCATTTCCTACCACACCCATTTCCTACCCCAGGGAGTGACCTGATACTAGGCCATTTCTGTTACCTGCTATCAAACCACAGGACGAAACATTTTACTCGCCAGGGCCCCAGCAGAGAATTAATTACCTGTGAGACTCAGAGGAAATAGCTAATCCCACCATGTGCACAGACACAGCAAGTGCTGGAGCTGCAGATGAACAGCACTGATGACTCCCTCAAGGGATTCACTGTTGACTTCATTCCCGCCCCCCCCCCCCCCCAAAAAAAAAATTATGTGGAGCTCCTTGGTTTTGTTTGCTTCTTTTTTACTTATGGAACTCCATTTATCCTCAAGTTCTTTTGCATGTTACACAAATTTCACTGTTTTCTCATCCTTCCACTTTTTGTGGGTGTAAGTGGGCCCTGCACTGGTCTTGACACTTGCCACGCAGAAGAAGGACAAAACCCAGGAGCCTGTGATGCTCAAGAGACTTTGCTTTTGTTTCTTCAGTGCACAGATCCCCACATACCTTAGTTGCCTATCACAATGTCTGTAATACTGATAGTGAACTGTAGCCTTCAGCGCTATCATTTTTCCACTCTCACCTTGTTATCTTTTCAGATTTATCAAAGTACGTAAGGTCAGGGAGGGTAGAAAGCCTAGGGGATATCAGAGGTGAACTACTTTGGATAAATAAAGTCTTTCATCTTCTAATTGGGAGCTGAAATAAATTTGTGAGAGGAATGTTTTATAGTAATGCAATATTAAACTTTGAGAGGATTTTTAAAAGAAGAAAAAAATGTATTGGCAAATTCAAGACATTCTGTTTCACTAAACTTAATTCATTTTCACACTATTGAACCATCTTGTAATATTTAATTTCTTTTTTTCTATTTCTTATTAACAGTCGTTCCAGTTTTGTTGAAAATTACCATTTTGAAATTAAAATCTGAACTTTGTGTTAAAATACTGATGCAACTTGTTGAAGTGTCCTTAAATTCAAACACTCTAAAAAAGATGGTGATGCTTTAAAGAAAATTCTTGGCTTTATTTGCAGCATTTAAAACCAGTTCTGCAACAACTGGTTTCATAAAAGCCCAGAATAAGGGATAAGTAGGGGGAAGCCTAAACTTTGATTTAACCATGTCTACAGTGCATTTGAAGCTGTGATCACAACTTTCTTAGAAACATCCAAGGTGGCTCCAATAAAGAGAGCAGAGAACAGGAGCTGCAGAAACCATCTATAGCAATAGCATGCAGCTACTGCTTACAGCCTGTGAACCAGCTTTCTGTGCAGACAGAGTGGGCAGTGCCCATTTGCAAATCCGTTTCTAATACTGATCGTAATTTCACCCCACAACCCATTAATTTATAGGTGATGGATAATTAGTTTGTCTCCATTGATTTCCCCTGTAAAATATGCGACTTTTTCTTTGCAGTAGAGAAGATGCTAAATAGACTCCAGAACAAGAACATCCCTGCAATGTCTGACAGTTTCACATTAATGAATGACTCTGATCTAAAACCTAGCAGGCTATATAATGAACTCAGCAATCAAAACTTGTACCTTGTTGGTAGTATTACTGCACTGACAATTTTACTTGTCTAGAAGCTTTCAACCTGTGTCAGAGAAGTTATTAAAGACAGATAATGACACTATCACTATTCCTCCTCTTTTATCCACCTCCTCAGCACCTACTAGGGAAAAGCAATCCGTTTAACACTTTCTGCTTTCTAAATCTGTGCTGTAAAGTTTGATGCATAAATACACATCACTTTAATTGTGCTCGGCGAAGGAAGATGGGATGAGATGTGAAAAGCAATTATTACAAAATATCTAGTATGCCTTTCATGAAAACAGTCATCATATATATTTAAGGTAAAGATCCATGCTATATAATTAGGTCAGCCATTATTTTAAGAATTGGCTTAACAAGCAGCAGCAGCCCACTCAGGCAGCAGATTAGTCAGTCTGTGCGTGCAGACAGAAAGCCAGCTGGACTGGGAGAGCAGCAAAGCCAGGTTCACATGGCTGGGCTGAGTATGCTCGAAGGATCCCCTTTTCTCTGGATTATTTTACTCATCCATTCCTCTTTTAAATTGACCATTGAGATTACATTTGTAAATGTCAGTCGAGCTTGAACCAAGGAATCAAATTCAGTCTTATTTTTCAGTATCTCATTTCTACAGAACTTAGGTCTCCCCTGCTCTCATGTTTGTCATCCATCCTGTCCCTCAGTTTCCCTAGCTAATTGATTGTGAGTATTTTAACATCAAGCTGAATTTCTCACTTCTGAGTGACCAGCCTAAATCAGTTGCAGGCCCCTTTGCTGTACTTGAATGACATTTTCATTCAAATATCTTTTAAACAAACACTTTAAAGAATTTTGATCAAACAGATGAATGCTATTCTGACCTTTGCTCAAAATGTTTTTTCCATCTTTAGTTACCTTTCAGATAAAGATTATTTCTCTACGTTTTATGCCTACTAACATTCACTGACTGCAAAGTGCAAAATCCACTATGTAAATATGTGCAACAGCATATTTAAAAATCTGTATGGTTTCAAATACTATATTTTGGATTAAATATTAATAACAACTTCCAAATCTAAAAATATTCTGAGCTATGTATTTGGAGCTCTAATTGATCTTTGTTTCTAACTCTTGGCAAGTATTTTTAAAAATTTTCTCCACAGCTAGGACTACTGCAGGTTTTTGCTACAAGGTAAAGATCCTTAAATCACCTGATTCTTCAGCTGAAGAGTTATGCAAATCGCTTAATAACAAGGTTCACAATAACATCTTGGCATTGGTGGCATTGGAGTATGAATATTGACTACATATAATTAATCCATGAAAATGGATTAGCAACTGATTCATTATTGAGCAAATGATGAATACGCTCAAGAGAGCCATCAACATACACTCCAATATATGTCATTAAAATAATGGCCAAAACTGTCCAAAGTTTCAGTGCAAAAATTGTTTGTCCAACCACAATGTTTTCCCATTTTTGTGAAAGATATAGAATGTATTAGATGAAAGAAGTGATTGAAAAATAATTCAGTTACTCTCCTCCATCAATGATTAAGAAAAATACAAATCTGTTGTTTATCAGTTTTTCTTATCTCCTTCCTACTACTCTTTCCGTTCTTTTTTCTTCCCACTTGTGTCCATGCCCACTTCAAGTAAAATTGAGGAGGAGGGTGACTTCAGTCACCACTGCTGTATCTTGAAACACCTTGAAACAACAGAACTGGCACAAAACCAATTCACTAACTGAGTGCAGAGACGCTTTTTTTTTTCCTCTCATGATTAACCAGAATTGTTTAATAATGTTTTCTTGTCTATGTTAGCAAATTAAATGTGTCCAGGAAGCACAAGACAGACAGAAAACTGTTGCACACACTCACACACCTCTCCAGGATCAACCTGCTCAGGGGACAACTTGCGTTACCTTTTGCTTCCACTTGGTCACATGATCCCAATCTCAGACATTTCCCTGTGGTTTTAACATCCTCAGGACCTGTGACAGTCAGCCCTTGAGTTAATGGATGCATATGGGTTAACATGTAACTCACTGTAACTCCTCCAATTGTGCTTCTTTCTAGAGTCTTACTTTAAACAGAAATAGTTCTTTTGTTGTTTCCTCATCTTCTCAACTCTCGTTTTCAGTCCTGTAATGTCAGCTCTCTATCCAGTCCTTTGTAATAGCAGCTCTCCGAAATTTAGATTTCCAAGCACTCTGGAAAAGGGCTGATTTTCCTTTCTTGAACAATCCCTCATAAAATGAATACAAATTCACAGCTGGAGATTCAAAGTCTTATTACACCAGGAGCAACAGAATATTAGCCAGAAATACGATCACACAAATGATTAATTTATCTTTTTGTTCCATTTTGTGAATGATTAGAACAAACTGTAATGAGAAGTATTCATCTTTACAAATTGGTTCATTGTCTTAAAAAATTTGCATGGTCCATTTCTTCACAAGTTATTTTCTGTACATATTCCTTTCAGCAGTAAATAGTCACAATTCACTCCCTTATGTGTCTGCTGGTTCACTTAATGTTGCCAATTTTTAGTTTCAAGAGAAGAAAATTTAAGCCCTGGTTTACTTAATTCTAATGCCTTGGTTTATTTCTTTCTTTTTGAAAGGAAGGATTTGTAGAAGTTAAACAAACTTGTTTTGAGATCTTAAAATATACTTTCAGTAAAGATTTGTATAAACAATACAAATATTTTGAACAGGGTATGGGATTATTGTTGGCCAAAGCATAAATTTCTCAGCATTCATTTGGAAAGAGAAGGAAAAACAAGCACGATCTTCTTCTCATGTTGGGACACCTTTTGCCAATCGCTTACTACCAGAGGAACTGCATGGGACCGATGTCTATCTTGGTTTGTCTCACTGTTTTTCTTCAGCACTGTGACTGAGCACCAGGTTTGCCTGATAAATTGGCCACCTTCCCTGTCCGAACAACAATCCAGGGCTTTTACATGTTCTTGTCTTGTCATAAAAATCCAGCAGCCCTGCTGAATGTCCTGGCTACTGACACCAGATGAAGCACCGAGGCTCTGACTGCAGCTGTGGAGCCACCAGCCAGCTCAGCTCTCCTGGCTCTCCCCTGAGCTGGACCATCACATCCAGCCCCCCAGCTGATGTGCTGGTGGGACTGGAAGGATAAGGTGACAGCATGGGTGTAATTAATCAGTGTCTAAAATGGAGTTCAGATTTAGAAATCTAAGTAAGTGGTATGGCTCTTTCACTGTTCTCACTCTGGTTGAAGGGATGACTGTAATGACATGGGGGCAAGCATTTCCTTCAGGGGCTCTCCAATAAGGTCAGTGGCATCTGAGCAACCCTTATAAAGTCTGGAGAAAGAGAAGAAAGAAGAACCTGATCAAGACAGGGAACTCCTATATAAACTCAGAGTTAAACACTGACTTTTTTTCTGTCATTTCCAGGATCTGAAAGACTAAAGGAAATTATATTATGTCAATATTGTAGTGTAGAGACAATGGGCATTTTCATTGCTGCGTACGTTAAACAGATCTTCCGGCCCATCTGGATTTTCAGTAGAAATGTGCTGATTAATTTCAGGTTCATCTTTCATTACTCATTCGTGGTGGATCTTTTTTCTTTGTAGAAAAACATAGATGAAGAAGGAAACTGTCATTGTTTTGTTTTTTTTTTTTTTTTCATATGTATGTACCAGCCAACACTTTCTCATCTCAGAATAGCTCCAGGTCTTTATAAAAAAAAATCTTATAACTTAAAAAAAAATACCCAAACCAACGGAAGGTGGAAGAAGAGATTCTTTGTTTAAAAAACTACACTTTCAAGTTCTGAGAACTTGCTTCACTAAATCTGGTGCACTGCTCCCTGCAGTTATATCCAGAAGATTCAAAATCCATCAATGCAGCAGATATACAGGAAGCTGAGGGACAGGAACTGTCACACTGCATAAGTTTAATGACCAATTTTTGTGGTTTTAACCCCAGCCAGCAGTCAAGCCCTAGGCAGCCACTCACTCACTCCCCCACTAGCAGGGTCGGGGAGAGAATCAGAAGGGTAAAAGCTGGAAAACTCATGGCTTGAGATAAAGACAGTTTAACAGCGAAACCAAAAGCATGCACAGAAGCAAAGAAAAACAAAGAATTAATACACTGCTTCCCATGGGCAGGCAGGTGCTCAGCCATCTCCAGGAGATCAGGGCCCCATCACATGCATTGGCTACTTGAGAAGACAAATCCGGTCACTCCAAACATCCCCCACTTCTTCTTCTTCTCCCCACTTTATATACTGAGCGTCATGTCACATGGCCTGGAATATCCCTTTGGTCATTTTGGGTCACCTGCCCTGGCTTTATCTCCTCCCAGACTTCCATGCACCGCCAACTTCCTCACCAGCATGGCAGTAGGAAAAGCAGAAAAGGCTTTGACTCTATGTAAGCCCTGCTCAGCAATAACAAAACATCTCAACATTATCAACCTTGTGTTCAGCACAAATCCAAAACACAGCCATACTCACCACTGGGAAGAAAGTTAGCTCTACTCCAGGCAGAACAAGAGCACACATCTAGTGCTATATTTTGGTTTCAAAGTAAACATATCAGGTGCTGCAGAGAGGTGGAGTCTCCTAATAGGAAACTGCACCCACTGGTTTGAGTGATTTCTTCATGGAGCAAAGCAGCCTGGTTCTGGCTGATGCCACAGGGCTGGAGACAGGACACCTGCTCCCTTTTCCCCTATCCCACGCAGGTCAGCTGTATCTTACAAGCTGAGTGTTTCACTATTATAGATATGTAATTCCCTT
>VZRN01004538.1:1580659-1605509 GCA_013397935.1 Dasyornis broadbenti | reverse complement strand
TGTCTTCCAAACGAAGACAGAATATGCTTTTGTTTCCACTGGCCAGAATAATAACAGGAGTTCAGTGTAAATATGGTGAAAATGAACGCATGCATGCTTGATATTGAAGGAAAGCCTAATTTTAACTAATATATTAGAGAAATTGTTCCAGAACACTACATCCTTCCAAAAATAATAACCCTGTCATGTCGGCAAAGTTGGTGTCAGCGTGGGTTACCTGCTGCGTACAGAAAGTGCTGGTCATGTAAGTTAGATCTGCCTCAGGGCTAGTCTGACTTGCACACCCGACCTTTCAAAAATGTTTTTTGTTCATTAATCAATGTTCTTTGCTCCAGCTTGCCAGCTTCCCCTCTTTCCGCTCCTTCATTGTCCTCCTTTTTAGTTTGTCAACCTACCTCCCCCAATAACCTCTGACTACATACTAGACAGAGGCTCCTAATAGCTCCAGTTGAGTTTTATTTATCCTTCAGTAAGGCCAGACAGTCACACAAGTCATTTATTTTCCTTAAATTATACTGAAAGAAACATGTATGTATGCATTGGATTGTGGTAAAACACGATTGCTGTTTCAAATGATGTTTTACAATTTTAGGAATAGCAACGAACAGCATGATCTGAAGGGGACTTGTTTTAGACTCAGCATTTCTAGGGTATTTTCATATATTTAGTTTATACAATTGGATTTTGGGCTTTGATACATTAAGGCTGTATGATTTAGGCAAAGTGGGAGCTGTTTTGAAATTTCACCTACATTATAAAACAAAGTCAATGTGTACTCAAGATTAAAAAATTGCGGTATAGGTTAATTGGTGGTGAAGAAGCTTTATTCTTAAAATTTTGATGTATTTTTTGCACTGCCAGGTTTTTCTCAGGTCTGGAATGAAAGTTGAGTAAGGAGAGGATAGGAAAGGGGAGGAGATGCTTACTGTGCGTAGACCAAGGCAGTTATGCAACTAGATTGTCCTTGGCAGCACTTGTACACAAGTGACTGCATCATCTTTACACTAGAACAAGGATTTTACAAGTATAACTTCCTTATTACTGTCTCATAGTTCTAAGATCTTACTATGGGTAAGACCTAAGCAGTCAGTAATTAATTTTTGATCACATTATCTTTAAAGCAGTATTTTGCTCCACAGGATTATGTCCCAGTGTTAGCAAGTCCAGATTACAGTTTTCATCTTTATGATGACTTGAAGAGCACAAATGCATTGCAGTATGCAAAAGTTTAATTTCACTCAGAAAAAGAAAGTGCTTGGGTTTTCTTGTTTCTGTTTTTTTTTTTTTCAATTTTTTATTTTTTATTTTTGAGGTTTTTTTGGGGTTTTTATTGGCCAGCATTTCTTAGGTTAGTTCAGTAGATATTAAAATAGTTGTATGAAACAATTACAACAATAAGAACAAACCCTCACTTTTCAGAATCAAAATATTCATTGACTTCAATAGAATAAAAGTTGGAGAGTGGTAAAAATGCTTCTCTTCTTTCAAAAAACTGTTTTCAGCTATAATTTCAATTATCAGGACCAAAATATTTGGTTGAAAGTTGCCAACTTTGCCTACAGGGAAGGAACCTTTAAGGAATATGTTCCCATTTCAAGTATTTGCAATTTCAGAAACACTTTCCTAGAAAAAAATATTGTCTGTTAGGAAAAGAGTTTTTACTCAGAATGGGAAGTTCAGATAGCAAATTTTCAGCTGTTGCGAAGGGCACTATAAGCCAATGAGGCTGCCCGCAATTGACATTTAAAAAATATTCATTACGCTGTCCAGTCACCTGGGAAGTCGGTCCAGCACTGCTGAACAGAAACAGGGACAATTGTGTCGGTGCTGAGCTCCCCAAACTGGTTTTTAACCCCAGTCCTGCTGCATCCATTTGACATCAATCCTTGTTCTGTGAGAGCCTTTGAAAACTGGCACTTCAGCAAAAGAGGTGTGAGCTCCACAAGTGTGTAAGGCACTGGTGCTACACATTTTCCCCAGTGTTTCTGGAACTTGGGATAGTACTAAATCTGATCATATGCTGAAAAGATACCATTGCTGACAGAACAGTTCACAGGAATGAGGCTTTTTAAAGAGTATATCAACTGGTTAATATTTATGTATCAGTGTGGCGAGGTACTAGCAATATTATAACAGGAGCTGGGTACTATTTTGTTTTACTTGAGGGAAATTCAATATGAATAAAACAGCAACTTTTCAAACATGACATTTAATCCACTCATGTAAATCATACAAGGAGATCTATTATTCATTATTAAAAGGGCACCATATTTTTATTATACTGAAAATGAAACACAAATGCTGTGAAAAATTTAGTGCCTTTTCCTGAAGTTTCAGGACACTTATCATGCAGTCATCTAGCAGGGGCTGACACTCATTTTAAAATATAGCCACAAAATTAATAAATTTGAACTCTTTTGCGTGGAAAAAAAGGATGTTCTATTTCAATGAATGAGGGATTTATTATTAATTTAAGGCTTCCTAAATACTTCAGATGGCAAAGTACTTTTGTAATGTTCACATTTAGATATGTAGTGAATAAAGTTCATATCTTTGTTGTTATTAGTCATTTTCAGCATTTTCTTCCCTGAAGTACATTTTGAAAACTACATATATCAGAAACTGATTAACATGACCTAAGGTATTAATTCTTAAAATATGATGAAACAAACAGTTTCCAGGACATTATTTTCTGTATGTCAGCAGCTGTCTAAGGACTGTGATGCTTTTAATAATTACAAAACAAGGTATCATTAGGAAAAGTAGACCACAAACTTCCCTCACCCCCTCCTCCTCCCCTCCTGGTTTATTTTAGTATTGAATGAAACGTTGGCATAAATGAAGAACATCTAGCTCTAGGACACTTTATAGGACATAACATAAGGGTTTGATACTATATGAAAAAAAGATAGTACTTGGCAGTGCCAGAGGACTTTCAAAATGAGAGCCACTTAAATTTTCTCTGGATGCAATTATTTGTAGTTGGGATGAAAAGGTGCTACGTGAACCTTTTGGTAAATTCAAGAGCTAAGCTTATACAGATGCTTCTATTTATTTGAAGACTGCAGTTCTGATTTTTTTTTTTTCCCCCATGGAGAAGGAACACATACTTTTTATTGCTTTTATTTTGTTTATCTGAGTTTGTTTGGGTGTCTGGTCTTCGATTGCCGTTTCTAGATGTCTCTGCATCAGCTTCTTAAAATGCGTGTTCTCAGAGCAATTCGTACAAAGCTATTACATATCAGAATCTATTGCATCTACCTTCTTTAGCACTGTGCAATTTATTTACATAGCCAAAAGGTTGCTACTTATCCCAGGTTTTGGTTTTGGTGATTAGTTGGAGTTACTTTACACGTGCTGTCTGGTCATGATCTTCCAGTGGAGGAGTTCTTGCAAACACCTGCTGGAATGCATGGTGTATGCTGGGTCGCCTTAAAGCAATGCATGTTGCCCAAAAACCTCAGAAATGTGACCTATGTTATAATGCATCATATCTGACTAGAGGAAGGTATGTAGCCTGCTTTGGTAAATCTGGCAGACATGTGTTAAACATCAGAAGTGTCTGGGGACAGCATTTTATTTTGGAGCACTCCATGGTTTATTCCCTACTTAATTGGAAATTATTTCTGTGAGAGGGCTTGATGTGAGCCATAGGATACAATAGTTGTACAAAAGTCATATATTATCTAGGGCAAATCAGCAGGAAGGCAGAATGCAACCTCTGCCTGTATCCTTAGCTCCAAGCGAAACACAAACAACAGGGAACACCAAGTACAAAATAAATGCCAGCCCCAACAAAAAATTCTGTGATTGGGAAAAATGAGCATCTCCATGTCCCTCCAGAGCTGACACTCTGGAACAGTAAAAAAGGACCTAAATTGTGTTTTGGTCCAGATCTGCATGCAAATCATGGGAGTCAGAAAAACACCCTTAGAAAATACTTTTCTTTTTTTTTTCCTAAATATATCTAGTTTTAAAACATTTCACATTTTAAATAATTATCTGTAAGCTCAGGATGAGCAAGGTAGTTGCAAAGCTGTACTGCAGAAGTCGGAAGAGTACTTTATGCAACCAAAGAGCAAAAAGTGATCCTGCTTAATCATGCAGTTTTGAAGCAGAGCACACAAGGAAAAATTGATTTGGTCTCAGAAGCTGGTTTTCCTTTCCTCTTGTGGAAAGGGAGCAGAGCCTGATCCGGTCTGGACCATCCAGGAAATGCTGAAGGAGCATGAACTCTGGGTTGTCACTGCTTGCCTCGTGGGGTGAGTCTTGTGGCATCTCTGGCTGCACCAAAGCCTAAGGTCAAACAGGTTGCTGCCCGAGGTGTGATGAGGAATACGGAGTAGCATCAGGGAAGAGGCATGGGATGGAGGAGCTGCTGGAACAAGAAAGAGAGGAAAGCTGTCTGCTCCCTCCTCTGGAGCCCGGGGCAGGCAGAGCGGCACTGCTGCGTGACTCAGCCCTGCATGCCGAGCGAGCCACGTCTTCATAAGACTCCTTGGCTCCAAGTGGTTTCTGGGCAAAGTAAGTGTCCTCTTGACACAAAAGAAATAAACTCTGCTGCTTCGTGTCTGTAGTCCACATTATCCTGGGAAACTCATGGCCTGACCGTGCTGAAATCAGTCTCAGGAATAAATAAGTGAAATGGAGTGTCAGGAGAAGGAACTGGAGTTCCTGCTTTCCTCTCACAAAGACAGTTTTTCCCTCATAAGATGAGATCAGAATCCACCCAGGCCAGTATATCACCAGAAGTGCTTCGGGAGGCAGGAGCTGGATGTACCATACATTACTACTCCCTGCTGGTCCAAGAGCAGAAAGGAATTAGCAGCAGATGTGCCAGGACAATTAGCAACAGATGCAGAGGCTAAAGCTCACAGAATGCAAACATTATTCCCCTATATTAGGGAAGATAAAAGGCCAGATTCTGGTCCTCTGGTGTAAGGTACTTGTGGTGCATGCTGCAGTTAACTATGGCCTGAGTTATCTCTCCTAGAGGAAAGGCAGGCAATGGTGAATTGTCACTGCTCTGGTAGCTTGGAAGAGGGCAGGAGTTTGCATGGGGGCACTTGGCGTGGCTCCGGAAAGACACTGGGGTGATTTGGCACAGCATGCCAGGAGGAATCCTGCTCTCTGCCACCACTGAAAGTAGTGAATAAATTGCCTGCTTGTAAATACTGCTGTCCTGTGCTCCGGATGGATCATCTGAGAGCCTGAGCCTGTGTGCTGTGGCCCAAGACCTTCTGGTCCATACTCTCCAGCTATCAGGGAAGCTAGGTCCCAGGGAAAGTGGTGGTACTGCTTAAAGGCTTAGGGAGATCTGCAGCCTGCAGGGAGAGGAGTCAGGACATCATTTGACCTATGCCTGGCTTGAAAGGCCTATTCTCTCAGAGAAAAGGGAAAAGAAAAATAATGTGGGGAAATGAATGATACTGCACTGTATGGTGCTTCTCTGATTTATGTGTTATTTTGTATTCAGATGCCTGTTCAAAGATAGGCAGTGATGGAAAGCTGGGGAAATAAGTTTTCAGCTATTCCAGAACATTCTGGTGATGGATAGGGACTTTTGAAAAAACCCTAATAACATGATATTTTATTTTTACTTCAGTCTATGTTTCTATTTCCTCCCCTCTGGCCTTTTATAAATTTCAGAGTTACACGAGCACTTCCTAAGAATGCCCTTGTCTCTGCCTGTATGCTGGATTTGCACATAAACAGGGACAGCTTGAAATCTGGATGTGGAAGTTCCACCTTAATTGGGCAATAACAGCCTCATCTCCCGCACTATTCATTTTACATAGTGAAATAATTTTTATTTGTTAGTGATGGGAACTGTTTCCTATTTAAAAGGTTTTCTACCTGTGTTTTACACCAGTGAGATTCATGTGCTGCAGTTTTTATAATCAGAAATGATGGGCTGTTAGTTTATATGGCATTTTTCAAGATTCTTCTATATAAGTAAATACTGAATTGCCTTTGCATATTTTAATTCACTTTAATCTGTTTGAGTTCTATTGGTCAAATTTTTGTGTGCTATGAATTAAGTAATGTGACTTTTGTCTATTTGTTTCCTAAATTGAAAACATTTGAAGGTGCAGAGGAAAGAAGCAAAAGTTTATTTCTTTTCTGGCAAGGTTAAAGCCCAAGAGCACGTCAGACAAAAACCCCCAAAACCTCACACTGGATCTGTTTATTGAAATATTCAAATAGAATTCATCCTATCTATAGAGTGAAACTATGGTGGCATATGGGGAAGTAAGATATATTACAATAAAACTGATATAAAACAGTTGAATTCAGAAAAAGTGGCAGGAGATAATTTTAGTTCATTATGATTTAATTCAATTAAATGCAACACTGTTAACTGCAGACTAAGAAGTATTACTTGTGCCTGTGCAGGCACACACAAGCATTATTTATTCTCTGCCACATCTCTCTTTGCAGAGGGAATTACACCAGTAAATGTGGGTGCTCGATGCTTTCATAGCACTGTAAAATCTATATACTTTACAGACCTCGATGGAAATTTTACCTGAGCAAGGAGAAGCACTGAGGTAAGGTGTTGGAGAGTAGACCCATGGAAACGCAGGAAGATGTCCTCAGATAGTATGTGCTCCTTGAATGTCAACAGTGTTGGTGCAGGCTTGTGGATTAACTTACCAGAAAGTGCCTCAAATGAGGTTGCCACCAGCAGGGAAAATATAATTTCTGTTGTTTCTTTTTTCCTTCAGAAACAAAACAATCCATCAGAACAAACTGCTCAGTTTGAGCTGGGCCTTGTCTATCCCAGGCACAGCTCTGAGTCCCTTGGAGGAGAGGAGTTACTGATCTCCATCCTCCTCCGCTATTTTCCGGAGCTGTTCCTTGCTCTGTACTCGAGCACAACACCTCAAACCCACAGAGGCACGCAGGCATTCAAGGACCGTGGATTTCAGTCTGAGCTATCTGCCTAAATGCCTTTGTGCCTCCATGCCTGCAGGCTGTGCTGGCCGTGCCCCAAATCCCAACTCTCAGGCTCGCAGCCTAGGAGGAGGCTAATGAAGGGCAGGTGGCACAAGACCAAGCTCTCTCCCAGGGCTTTCTGACCCTGTGGGTGTGGGACAGTGAGCTGTGACAGAGACGTGTGTTCATTGTGGCAATGGGAAAAGGTTTAGCATGGATATTGAGAGGACCTGCCTCCTTTTTGAAACTCTCCTGCTTCAGCCTGGCTATCCCTTCCTAAACAGCAGTTCCTCCCATATAAATCATACTCCCAGTGTCCATCAGGATGGAAAGCCCACAGTCGCCTGCATGAATGCTTGGCGTTATTGCATAGAGTAACAGGCAGAGGCTTGGCTGGGATTTTTGGATGGATTCAACAGAAAGAAATTTCTTACTTGACAGGTGTGTTTTATTTGACTGTATAAGCTGAGATGTGTGACGCTGTCCTACCTGGGCCAGGCACTCAGTGTTCATGCATAAGGACTCCCAGCTTGATAGTCTTTACAACCTCAGACTTTGTGGCAGACAGGTGTATTTTAAAGTCCTTGTTTATGTTCGTGATTATGTGTTTTCATCCTGGCATGGTTTAAACACCCAGCTTCTGTAACTTTAAGCAAATGGATGCTTCCAGTCCCAAAGAGGGAGTTTGCAGTCCAGGTCCAGGAAAAAAGCTTACAGCAAATGAAGAATAACTGTGAACCAGAAACAAACAAAAAAAATTTAATGGTGGCAATGATTATCCTTACACCAGCTGCTGACCACTGTCTGTTTATATGCAAGCTAGCAGAAAAGCATGTACTGTTGAATCATTCTTAAGAAAAGAGTAAGGCTGGGAAACAAGAGAGAAGCTGAAAAGGATGCTGTGATACAGCAGTGATTTCATCTGTGAATGCTATAGGATTGTTCGATATTGCAGGTAACTGTCTTTGATCACAGCCCTATAACCATCACCTTTAATTTGTAGCACAGAGGTTACTATCTAGCACCCAGCTAGCCAAATGAAATGTATGGCTTGATTAAGGATCTCTTTTGTCAGTAATTTGTGCCTAATGTTTTTAGCTTTCCCACGGGCTGTTACAGAAAATGGTAAATCTGGTTTAAATGAAACCTGATACTGTTAATGGTTTAATAGCAGCTGCCACAGGGTTATGGCATTTTTCAACAGATGCTTCTGTTTCATTTTAAACCTACACTATGTCTTAGAATATATTTACATAATTAATATAAAGTACACCTACATAATAGTGACAATATTTATAATTTTAAAAGATTTCCTTAAATTACTTCCTCTCCCTTGCTGTTATCTAATTACCATATAAAACCTGAAAAAGGAAGGTGTATTATTAGAAAGGATAATTTATATTCACCTCTTCAAAAAAGTTATAGAATGCAGCCCAACTGTGAACACTTATCATCTCCTAACATGGCAGTTATCAGTGTAGGCAAATCCCTTGGCTGCTTCAGAAAAAGAGAGACAAAAAGCTTGGCTGCCCCTGAATTATGCTTGTTATCTTACCTACTGTTCAGTCAGGAGTATAAAAGAAATGATGCTTGTATTCAAATATACACATCAAGAAAGAGCTGTGTCGAGGTGTGTACTTAATGTATAGAAATATCTGAAGCAGTAAAGATTTGTGGCTGATCATTGGCTGCAGAATGTCATCTGATTGAGGAAATCCCTGCTAGTTTAAGAAGACTTTGGCATTTTAGGCTGCTCGTAGTGGGCTATTGGTTTGCATGGAAGTCTTCTATCTGGAGGTCTTATTGTTATAAGTTTCAAGAACTATCGCGGGTGTATCCTACAGGACACTCCGAGTGAGAGGGTGCTCTATTGTGGCCTTCTGCAAGTACATGTCAGTTCACAGTGAGGAGAGAAGGAGAAAAGGCTTTTTCTCTGCCTTGGCTGGAAGGAAAGGTAATGTTGAGCAGGCAAATGTACAAGGCATTTGCTGCTATGAAGTATGAGGACTGAAACGGGAACAATAAAATGTGAAAAACATTCAAGAAGCAAAATTGTCTTTATTAAACGAGCATCCAAGATTGTTTATTTAAGAGATTGGGCAGTCCCAGTTGTCTCAGGAGAATGTGTAGGAGTAGTGGTGAAGCTGATGTTTCACTGTGTGAGAGGTATAGCTGATGTATTTGCTCCCCTTGTCCCCAAGGTGACTACCTGTCATAGCTGTTAGCCTGGCTATGATGGCAGTCATCTTCTGTGTTCTAGCTGCTGTGTGGGTTTTGTTTTATTTGTCCTTTTGAATGTGTTAGAATTGTTCAACAGGACCTGGGTCAAAACCCACCTTAATTAAAGAATACAGTTAAAACTGTGGCACAGGACCAGATTTCTTTTTCTTTGTGTTTACCCTTCTTTCTTCTGTACCTGCCAAAACCTTACAGAGGGATTTACATAAGTTCATTACTTCAGGGTGTTTCTTCACCACAAGATTTCAAGTCTTTGCCATGGGAACACAATTGCTCCAGGTCCCAAGGCATTGGTAACCCTCTTCCTAAACTGCTCAGAAGAATATTTCTACCTATCTTATGAAAAGTGTAAACTGTGTTTGCCAGTGTCTGGTATGATGAGAGCTTTTTACCTCAAAATCCTTTTTAACCCTACACTGAGGTTCAGATACTTTGCAATAAGAACTTTAATTTAAAAGAAGAAGGATATAGTGTACTAACAGTATTCCTAGAGCTAGATGGAGAAGAGTTTGTGACTCAGTGAGGAGCAAGTGTGCAAAGCATTCTCATTGGGTGTTTGGATGAACTTTTCAAAGTTGCTGCAAGATGAGTCCAGTGGTGAAGCTCAGCAAGCCCTCAGAGGGACACCTCAGATTTCCAAGCTGGTTTGCTACTCTGTCTTAAAGATTTCCACCACTGGCAAATAAAGACAGAAAATAATTCTTTCAGAAAGCCAAGGGAAAATAAAAAAATCATAAAATAACCACTCAAGAAAAAGCACAGCATTTTCTGTTGGAGTGGAAAATTGTTCAAATACATGATTTTGGGAAAAGAAGAGTTGTTAATTGTTTTAGCATGCAGAGTTGGTCCAGGTATGAGATTTGTAGTGCTTTAAATGATAAAAGAAAGTCAGTTATCTTGTGATGTTTTTTGTAACTAATAAATTATTTTTTCCTCCTTTGTTAGGTTCTACCACATAGAAAAGCTGTGAAGCCAGGCATGGTACTCCTCTTTGAACTCTTCCTTCTTCGTGGGACCTACTGTTGGATTGATCGAGAAGTGGGATGGGGAGCTTTTCCCTTATGTGCTAACAATTTTAATGCTTTGGAGGGAAAATTTAAATGTCCCTTCCTCAGAGGCCATTATGACTCCAAAGTTGACCGATTCAAAAAAATTGAAACTTTTATTTCTCAGGACTTGGATCATTGGTTATGCAATCTCTACTTTCAGGTTTGTTTTTTAAAAAATTGGTTTGTTTTCTCTATATTTTTGCATATGATTCTGAAATTGGATTGTGACCCCATTGACTGGGGTGTCTGCTTTAGTCAGTGAGCGTGGGGAAGACATTCATGGGAAACTTATATGGGAGAAAACTGTAGTAAACAGAATACAGAGAAACAAGGATTTCCTAAAATTCTTATAGCAACATCTTGGACTGCTAGGGTTCACAAACAATGTACAAGTATGTTCTAGCTTTGTGGAATTCTGATGTGCCTTTTTTTCCCCCCTCTCTTAATAGATAATTAAACTACCACAGGGTTCAGATAAGCAGAATAAGTGTGATATGCGTCTTCATCTCCCACCTGAACTTCTTATATATTCAAGCACTGCTGAGAAGAATGATGTCTCAGAGAAGGTTGTACAGCCTGGACCAGAAGGTGATGGATTCAAACTTTGATCTTTGCATTCAGGTTTTCGCTTGAGCAACCCATAGCTTCCTTTCAATGTTGGCTAGACATTATTCTTGTTAAGCTAGATTTTCTTCATTCAGATATGGGTCCAACACGTGTTATAGCAGTAATACTGTGATGCTTTTTATTAGGGTGGTTTAACTTTGTTTTCAGGTGTGAGCAATTTAAACCAGCCTCATTGCTGAGGATGAAATGGCCATGCTGGCCTGTGCTTAAGGCTGAGTAATGCTTGGAATGTCGTGGCAATAACAGTTCTGCTGCTTATGACACCAAGCTTACGGGAAGAGAAAAAGAAAAAGATGCTCTTTTTGTCTACTTCTGGAAGAACTTTAGCACCTCCCTGGGCTACAACAGGGACTTCAGACTTGGCAGGAAGATAGTTCTGGCACCAGAAACATGCCGGATGCTACTCCTGTGAAATTCTGTTAAGATTCAATCAAGTGGTAACTCATAGGAAGGACAATTATAATTTTCTTGTGTACAGCAGACCTCCCCAGAAGCTTTCTTAAAAAATTGCTGCATGTTCCTTTCAGACTGAGCATCCTCCCTGCCCTCTGTGAACCTTCTGATGTAGCTACACTGAAGACACAACTGACCATGTTGCAATGGACTCGCAAATTGCTCCTCTATTGGTAGAAATCCAGTAATGAGAAGAATGGCAGGACACCGCTGCCATTCTTTTCTTTTTTCGATGTATGGGATCAGACTGCCACGAACAAAAAGAATTCATTTTTTCTCTACAGATATTTCTATATTCTCTCATGTTTAATAAACTGAAAGTTCAGCCAACCCATAGATTGTAGTGTATCTGTGAATATTACGGGCAGATCTGAAACAGAGACTTATTTCTTCAGGACGGAGGTTTCTTAGGCATTTGAGAACAGCAGTAGTGATGCACTGTAAATGGCATGGAAGGAGAAAGGAGAAGATATTGAAAGGAAAGAAAGGGAGTGTATAAGCAATAATCATTTAGCATGGCAAATGGGCAGCTCAGGTTGGAAACATAACTTGAAAAGAGGCCAGGAGAAGTGTTTTTCAGACAGTTAGTAATGATTTAGAAGATAAAGAAAATGAGGTTTGCTCTGAGATGCTTTTAGGATAAGCAGCAACTGCACTGTGATCAAAAGGCTTTTATATAACCACCCTGATATGAGAAGCAGGGAGGTGTAAACATACACTGTGCTGAGAGTAAGGTGATTTCTGTTGTCATATATCTTCTACATATCTGCTAAGTTGCTTTGAGATGCAGCACACCATGAATAGCAGATCCAAAAGGTGGAATTGCAGGCAACCCTTATCATCAGTGAAGAATTATGGACAAACTCTTAATGGATCAAACTGGTTTGGTCCTGCCGTCAATCTTCACATGCATTTGGAAACGCACATAGAAGATGCAGCTAAATAGGTCACGCTTTCTGGAAATACTTGGAAAAACTCGTGATGATCAGTTTGAGAAGTCAAGAAAAACGTATTTTTAAGAACTGAAAAAGAGCATTAGTGTATGTCCTATTTTGCATGCAGACCTCTGAAATTTGCTGACAAGGTGATCAAGGAAGATCTGCAATTTTCCTTCCAGATTTGCACTAACAAAAGTTTTAGGAGTAATTGTTGATATTGCTTATATTTATTTATTTTTCTTGCAGCATTCTTTAAAGATATTATTAGCTGTCAATATCCCCCATGGATTTGTTTTTTAATGTATCTATGCAGTGCTACAGTATGCTTTTTCTGCTGGTGATATGTTGCTAAGAGATTTAATAATGGGTAAACAAACACAACATGTGGTAATCCATTTCAAATTAAAAGTTTATTAAACGCTAGCTTGATGACTTTCTGGCTATTTACAATTAAAGGAACAAACCTTAGAGAACTGGAGATCACGTGGTGAAAATCACAACTTCAACATTTCCAACAGAAAAATGTGTTTATGATCTGTGGCAAGCTGTCGCACATTGATATGCCCTATAAATACACTATTATATCTGTTAAACCACCAAAAGCCAGGGTGGGGAGGGGGAAGCTCTGTTAGGGTGACATTAAGGTTGAGACACAAACCAGAGAAAGCAAGAACAGTCTAAATGAAGACGGGTGCTCTGTGACTCACTCTACTGCAGTAGTCTAAATAGTGAGCGATCTTCTATATCAATGCCATATGTGGTACTGCAACATATAAGCGAAATAAAGCAGGTTAGGAGATGGTGTTTTAACCTTCACTTCAAGTTTGTCTTGGTTTTAGAGGTTTAAAACAGAACCTTCATATTATTTCCATTAACTCCAGGCTACATTTTTCTTTTAAATCACAACTCTGTGTAGGGCTAGGTATGGCTCTTCCCTGCTGCACGGGCTCTCTGGTTCAGAGCACAATGCAGGCATAAGCAACATAATATCTCCCATTCTACCTCTTGTGCAGAACACAGATGCACATTATCAGATCTGGTGTGTCTCTTAGTCTAAACCATGTCTTCTCTCCATTCTTTGGAAGTGGTGTTCTCTAAGAGGTTCATGGCAGAAGACAGCTTCTGTTTTTGCAGTCACCATACTTTGCATTTCATAAGAAAATTTTCTGTTGTTGATCTGTTGCCCCTTATGGGGTCAACAGTCCCTGTCAAAGAATAAATAACAATTTCTGTGTGGAATTTATTATCTGCTGTTGTGTGAAAGGCGGTAACAACTCTAGTAGAAGCAGCTTAGGTAGGAACATTTGATGTAACTACCAGGAATGTTGCTGTGGTAGGCTGGATCTAAGTAATAAGAGCTTCTAAAAAAAAACAACTTCAAAACTGTGAGTCTCCATATAAACACTAAATATACAAATTCATCAAGAAAACATTCTTACAGTGAAATCCAGCAAGACCCTTTTTCACTTTAGTATCCACAGGAAGAGGGGTTCACATGTGCAAAATGTCAGCATAACAGTCTTTTTGGAATTGGCAGCTCTTTCATCCTCATAAAAGTAGATGGACAGCATTCATATATGAGTTTTCCAGCTCAAACACTTTTAGGTCAGACACAGGCTCATTTGGGAAGTGCCACTTCTGCACTTGTTGGGAGCCTTATTCCAAATCCTTGCTTTTCTTGCTGTTATATGGGTCTGACCTGATCTGCAAACACTGATTTGTGCCAATCAGAACTTGTGATCAGATAAAACAGGCAAGTGGAAAGCTAGGGATCATTTTATCAGCTGTAGTTTTTAGAATCAAAGGAAAACCTTTTTCATTCCAGTTGTCTTATTCATATCATTTTAATGTCCATTTTGAAATCCTGAAGTTATGGTCAGCACTGTACCAGCACGTACTGATGTGCGCTCAAGACCTAAAAAGGTGCTTGCAAAGTGGAAGGTGGAGCAGTCACTGAGGAGGATTAAGATACTGTAACAGTATTTTTTTTTTTTTTTTTTTTAGTGCTAAGTTTTGTGTATTTTTGGTGAACCTAAAGAGTTGTGACCAATAGTGCATTTTTAAAGCGGTAATTATTCCAAGCTCTAGAATGTGAAATCAAGAAAGGAGTTTTACTTAGCCTGGCTATGTTGGAGGAGAGGTGTTACCAGACAAGATTTTGAGGGAAAGTGTTCCAAGGTAGCCAGGCTAGTTTGGTCCCAGGAGCAGGATGATCTTGCTGTAATAGAACTGGTACAGTGTTGTGTTAGCATGACTATGCTGCTCCCAGTGTCTGGATTAGCAGAAATGGTTGTTGCTATTGTTTTGTGGGGTATATTTGTCATATACAGAGACTTCCACTGCCTCGGCTGTCTTTGGACTAAACACTACATGCAGATTTTCTGTGTCTAACATCTTTCCAGAAAGTCTGTTTGTCCCTTATACACCCCTGCTCTACTATGGGAGCATAAATAAAAAAAAATTGCAGCTGTTTGAGAATAGTTTTAAGGACACTCTTTTTTTTTTTTTTTTTTTTTTTTTTTTTTTTTTTTAAACAATGAACAGATCTCTCATTTTCCCCCTACATTTTATTTTTCTTTCCCCCTACTGAGGTTTGCTAACAGCAGTGAATTTGGCTCCTGTGCCCAATGCATCAACCAGAAGAATAGTTAGAATCATTGAAATGTCTTTAGTTCTCAGACCATGAGCTTATAAGAGAAATAAATATTATACGGAGAGATCATATTCAGGTGTGCAATTTTTCTGGTTACTGTACAATTTAGAGCATTTTTTGGTCTGTCTTCTTTCCGTCTGTCTGTCTGTTTGTTAATAATAAGATTGGTTTGTACCACTTGGCTTCAGCAGTCCTTGAAACTCGCCAGGGTTGTAAAGCTTTAAACAGTTGCGCAGGTCTTTATTTGTAAATTAGTTTTGACAGGACTGCTAAGACAAAGGCCTGGCCCATCCCGTCGTGTTGCTAGCCGACAACCCCTTACTGCTCCTGGAGCAAGGAAACATGTGGAAGGAATTGTTCTTTTACATTTCACAGCTTGTCATTTCCTCTGCAGGGCAACCTCTGACCTCCCCGAAAGATCCCGACACCCGTAAGGGAAGTATTCCCACTGTTGTAAAGGAAGTGGAAAAGCAGTTTAATGCCGCAAAAGGAGGAGAAGCGTGTGTGTCAGGAGAAGCTGGGAGGAAAAGAGAAGAGCTTAAAATGCTTCCAGCAGGTTAGGATTTTTATTGCGTTACTTAATTTACTGAAAGTTTGCAAATAGATCTGCTCGGCATGTGTGTAAATACCCCATTTGCCTTCCCCCTCACCCTGTGATATCATCTCATCATTATTTCACTGGGCAAAGGAAGTGATGGAAGAGTTTAAATCAATTGTTAGGGATCAAAAGCAGCTTAGGCAGGTACAGAAGCAGTGGACTTCCCTGTCTAAAATATATTTGTAGGCCAAATGTGTTAGTAATTACAAGGTGTGTGTGCAGTGCACTGACAACATTAGATTATGGCTGGTGTTTCTGTGACATTTTTACATCCTTTCATTTTATTTGGTCATTTATATCCATGGATCGCAACACGTTGCTGTTAGGTGCTTGGGAAGTACTTTTTCTTCCTGCAGCACATTAATAGCGATATCCTTTGTTAATTGTGCTGAGCTAAACTACATAAAAGTGCCTGTCTGTATTTACATCAGGTAGCATTTGCTTCTGGGATGTGGGATTTCTTTTGAAGGCAAAGCCTTGCAAGTTGCTATGATGGTTTCTTTTCTTGGTTTTGTTCATCTGTTTATTTGTTTTTGTTGGTTGTTTTGGGGATTTTTTTGTTAGTTTGTTTTTTGTTTTGTTTTAAAATCCCAGATACAAAGTATTTATCTGAGAATTGAGTAATACAACCCCTAGGTCCTCTCCTAAACTCAAAGACCTCCATGATGGCCAGAGGCAGACTTAGCATGAGACAGGGATTTGAAGGTACCAAGGATGTAGATTTATACTCCCACTTCATAACCTGGGCCATTGTGTAGAGATGAAAGTGCAAGTGGAAATAAATTAATCCCACTGTTTGAAGGGAGAGGATGACTTTCCTTCTGTACCAGGAAGCTGTAATAGGTCATGGTTAGGCACTGAACTGTGAAATATTAGGTAAGAGATAGCTACCTGAGGTCTCATAGCTACCTCTTACCTGTTAAACAGTGACTTGTTGTCTTCTTCAAGTCTGTGGGCTCCCCAAAACGATGCAGTAGGATTTTGCATGAATGTCAATTTGAAGCCAATTGACATGCCAGCTTTCCTTTTACAGCAACCCATAAAATGCTGTTCAGAAATAATTTCTTTGGAGCCGTCCTTCTCTGTTGACTGTCCAAGAAGGCTAGGATTATGCATCTGCTATTATAGGTGCATGTGCCGAATATCTCATGTCAAGTGGGCACTAAAAGAGGTAGGAGCTCGTATGGCATTGCCAAATCAGGATTCATAAGTTCTAGATGTTGATATCGACCATCATAGATGCGTAAGAAGTAGAACACAGAGCTGGTGTCATTTTTGGTTAAAAAGTGTTAGTGATTAAAGATTAAGCATATTACAGAAAAAAGTAATAAAATTTTTTAATCTTTCAAGGGCTCTCATTACATGTGCTGATAAGACCAACACTTAACGTCTTTTCTAGGTTTTGGTCCTTCTAAGAATATAAACACAGCCATAGGTTAGAAAATTTGTCCAACTTCTACATTAATAGAATGTGCTTTGAAATTTATTTCATTCATTTGCCCAACATTAGTTGTGCAAAGCTGCTTAAAATACTCAAAACAGTAGAAACGTAAGTAACCTGCATGAACAAAAGGGTTTTAAAACAAATGTTTAATGATGTTTGACATTTGCTTTTGTCTGCTTTTAATTTTTCTTTCTGATTTCTTTTCCTTGCCAACATTTGGATGTATCCATCTTTAGAATGTGTCTCAAAACCCAGTTATTAGTTATGCAGGTAGACAGGTATTCCTTCTCCCCCCTTTCCCTCACTAATGTTTATCTAGATCTAAAACTAGAATGTTGAATTTTTATGCAAATTACTTATATGGAGTTTGGCAGAGACTCAATGCTAAACACAGCATTTTAGAACTTGCATTTTCAGTTCAAGTCAGTCTCTTACAAATCTCCTGAAATAATGCAGTTACAGAAGTGGCCTGATTTAGGAAGGTACTGAATTACCACAACTTTTATCAAAGCAAGGTTCAAAGGATATTATTTTACATTGTCATTAGATCTGACTAGGTATATTCAAAGAGAAAATACTATAATTGACTGAAGACTAAAAAAAAAATAAAATTCTGAGTTTACCCTGAACTATAAGCAGATCTCCAAAAGTACTCATGGATTTTGAATTAGGTGAAAAAAGTTTTTACTTATCTTTATTCACAGTACAACAGAAATTTTCTTTGATGAGCTCAATTTCTTGTACTTGCTACATCTATTGCATATTATTTTAATGAAAAACTTGTTTCAAAAGTCACATTACTAAGGCATAGATTTTCTGTGACAGAATATGATCAGCAATGTCACCACTTAACTCATTATCTGCATTCAGAACTATGGAGGGAATAAAAGCTTCATTTTGAAATCCCAAAATACTTTCTGCAGAATGACATATAAATTAGGATTTATACTCTACCCAATGCTTAATTTGAAACTTCAACAGTGCCTGCATTTTTGTCCCCATCAATGCTCATCACAGCAAACAGCCAATCCCCAGCCTTTCTCTCATATGAAGCCTAATTTCTTTTTTTCAAAGCCCCCAGTTATGCATGTACCACGAGTAAAACCCCTGAAAACACATGAAATGTTTCTCATAAGTATTGTTAGTAAGACTGTTACAAGCAGCTGATATTCTGTTCATTTTTGGGGTTTGACAGAACCTCTGTGATTCCTTTAGCCCTCTGTTCTATCACCTTTCTAGGGCATACCCAGGATAAAGTTTTAGCTCCTATTTTCAGATCTTCCAGCTCAGAAGGAATCTTTTGCTTGATGTCTGTCTTCTAAAATAAACTGGGTATTGAAAACAAGATGTTAAATATTGTTCACATTTAAGACCTCAAATTCAACACCCTTTCTGCATCTGTGGAAAAACGTTGGGAAGTGAATTGTGTCCTTTTGTGACATCAAAAGTCATTTCTGTCAGAGCAAAGCTTCAGAAAAACGTTTCAGCAAAGATGACATCAGGCTAGCCAAGTGGCTTATAGCAACAGCAGCAGCAGATAACACTCAGGACTTTATTCAGAACTTATTGAGAGTTCCCTTCATATCAAAATAGCAAACACAGGAACAGCTTCATTCTAATTTTATCATTACCTTTGGAGGAGGTTTTACACTTGCTAAAATGTGGTTATATAAGTGACAAATAGTTTCCTTGAGAGGATTATATTTATGCTCACTACCACTTCTGAAACAATTTTATGAAAACCAGTGAATCTTCATTGTAATATTTCTCCTTATACTCCAATGCGGTTCTTTTCCTTCTGAGATGCTGTTTGCTTTTACATAGCGTTTGTGCGCAGATACAAAAATAATTCCTAAACCAAAAAAACCCAAACGTTGTTCTCATCGGTAATTCCTCATGGGTGCCACTTTAAAGGAAACAAAGTGATATTTTAAAATGAAGATGGTTACACCTAATTTTTTAATTCTGGTAAGGTTCCAGAGGCAAAGCCTTATATGGCTGAACCTTCTCTTTCTCTGCTGGTCTTTTCCTTCTCTGAGTAAGACTGCATAAAGGATTGCATTGATTTTTCCAGTTACGATCAAATTCAGCTCCTGCATACAGATCTGACATCCACACAACACAAACTCTTCAATTTTCCAACTCTTGCCATGCTATTTGATTTCCCACAGGCTCGTGCATTACTAGGAAGGGAATCCAGATAGGATCTCATCTTATTTTCTGTCCCTGCTGTGGGGGTTTATTTGTCTCCTGCCCCACTCTTGGCTTGTACCAGTCTAAAACCCTTTTCTACTGACTTAAAATAGAGGTTGCAGCCATCAGAAGGGACTGCACTTTCCTTCTCTACTTTGCTCCTGTATAATCAGAAGTAGCTCCCATCAAACTTCTGTAATTTCCTAGCTGTGCTATTTCTTTTTGTCCATATTTAAAAACAATCTTTTAAAGTCCCCATGCCCCCCACCCCCCACAAATAATAAATATTTCACAGTATCAGCCCTATGTGCAGCATCTAGGGCAATCTGTTTCCCGCCCCTCTCTAATGCTCATTCACAAAGGCTGTGTTTACACTTTTAGGGTATTTAGAAAACTTTTGAAGTGAACGCCCTGCCCCGGTTGTTGCTCTGCTGTTCTCTGTGCAGTGTTCTCAGAGGACAAGCACTGGCCACCCCTGGGGTGCAGCTGAGCAAGGGGCTGTGCTTTAGGTGCGTGTATCAATGAGCCATCAGTTACCAGGACCAGACTAAAAACCTGGTCTGACGTGAAATCTTCAACACACAGTGGGGTCTCCGCTCTCCAGTGGTGTTCTCCCAATCCATGGTTTCACTCTACAGGTTCACTCCTGTTGCAGTACACAGTACTTGCTACAGAAGACATAACCAAAGATGATAACTTTCAGACTGAATGCAGTGGATAAAAAAATGATTGAGTTTTCTTCTGCAAGGGTTAGGAAGCAGTAAGACACACTCTAATTTTAAAGGTCATGCTATTATGCTTGGTTATTGCCTTGAATAGGCTGATGTGGAGAAAGGTAACAGAGTAGCAATAATGTTTTTGTTTCCAACCTCTTTCCAAGGTATTTTGAAAACATGGGTCCCACTGGAACTCAGGGATTTTGTATGGATCACTCTTTCTTTGAATCCCTTTTCAGGCATGAGCTGTGTGGTATCTAAACTATTTGGTTGAGACTTAATATCACCCAGAAATGACTGCTCTCAGCATTGTCAAGGTCTGGAAATAAAATTCATATCACCATGATTTTCCAAATCCAGACATTAGGATTGCCTTGCCCATTCCACAGTAGTGGGAAAAAATGCCACCCTATTTTTCCTATTTATCTTATAAAAATGTAGGCATTTAAATTATTCTGCTGGACCTCTTATTAGTACCTGATCACAGATTTATACCTTTGGATTAGGAATCTTACTGTCTTTTCCAGGCCCTGGTGTAATCTTATTTTCCTGCTTTTATGCATATGTTTGTTGACTTCCAAATAAACCTATTAACAGAGAGTCTACATCTGCCACTGTGCCTTTATCACAGCTATGATACCTGTCTTTGATCGCTGTTTCTTGGTGCTGTTTTCTCCTCCTCAAATTGTTCATTTTTGTCATGAATGATATTATGTTCCCCTGTCAGGGAACAAAATGTATTTTGAGTCAATTTACTAAAATAGTCACTGCTAAGTGTTATATCTGGACAAAGTTGACACCTTTGACATTTTCTAAAATGGCAAAAATAACTGTATTTAAGGTATGATTTATGGGTACTGTATGTCAAAGGAATTTCTATGCTATTACAGTTTCTGATGGAGCAGTCCCAACTCCTTCAATGAACAAATTGCTGATAGTGCATCTAATTAATGCTTTATTAGTTTCGGTGGTCAATTATAAAAAGTTATAAAAAAGCAAAGTGCAATTTAATAATAAAGAACTGTGCGGTTCTTGTTTTTCTCTCAGAACTGCTTTGTTTTTTGCATGCGGAAGAAACAATTTCTACACAGTTCAGTTTTATAAGACACATTCCCTCCCCCCTCACCACTAAGTAAGAGCAACTCCTATGATTAAAAAGCAGACTGGAGTCTTTAAATGTCTTTCTGATTGCTGGCCTCTATTAAAAACTTCTTAAAATAATAGATAGGTTTAATTCCTCAAGCCAAAGAAAAATTGTATCATCTTAAGTATTTTCCATATTTATTATATTGATGAGATTTGGCTACTGAGAAAAAAAAAAGGAAGTAAAATCTCTTGTATTGCAAGTTTTAAATGTACCAGGCTAAGGTTTACTTAATTAGAACCTCCAGGCAATAAAGGAGCCCTTTTTTAAATTCTGTGAATCTTAATATGCTAAATAATGCAAAGCTTCAACTCTTCAAGCATGAGACACACATCTGGCAGCTTAACATTTAAATTACAGAAAAAAAAACCACTTCAGTAGTAATTTTCATGAAGAAAAGAATGGGAAATGTATTACAACTAAATTTAATTTCTTTTTAGATTTTTCATCCTGTCTAATTGCAGGCATTTCCCATCTCCTCTTTTATTTATTTATTTTCATACAGATTTTTTCTTTACTTTTTATTGATCTTTAATTTGAGCAGCTTCATACTGTTACAGTCATTGAAGAATTACATTGTGTTTTTACTTAGCAAAAATTGTTCAGAGAAATCTATGAGGAATTAAAGTAATGAGCTCACTGGTATAGAAAGAAAAGAGCATTCAGAACCTTACAAATAAAATATAAAAAGACCATGTCATGATTAAATAACAGATTTGAGTTCCTTCTCCCTCCCATTTCTTAAATGTAGAATATTATTGTTTTCTTTATTCTTTTTATTGTCCCTTTTTTTTGCCAAGATAATTACTGCTTTATTCATTTGACTCCAAAAACGTTGTTAAAGTATTCATCATTTCAGCAAGGTTGTTTGGAAACCCATTTTTGTGTACTAGGGGAAAAAAAAAAAAGGAAGAAAAATTAAACAAAGAAAACCACAGAAACCATTTTTACAAAGGTATATTTATATTTTAATTTGCATTTATGGGTCCATACATGTATCCCATATACGAAATATGTAGAGGCAGTTTGAACAGGTTGTACTGCATGTGTGCACACGTGACACGCCCAGCAGCTCTGTTTTATGCTGTTTCACTGATTTCAGTAGAGCTCTTCTTTCACCCCAGATGATGTAAGTATCTGTAAATCCCTCATTCACTATGAATGCCCAACATATATACACCTGTACATATGTGTGTATTTATATGTAGAAAGTAAGAAAGATATCCATAGGTGTGTACATAAACACACAGGCTTAAAACTGTGACATTGTATATGCATACATTGTGTATCGACTACTGTAACCCCTAAGAGCAGATCCTTCCTGTACTGTGATTTTAAATACACTCAACTGTCCTTTACTGAGTGGAACCGGAAATTAAAAAAAAAAAAAAAAAAAAAAAAATTGAAATAGTCATTAAGTGTATTTTTGGCTTATCCTCCATGTGCCATACATTAAAAAGTGTAATACAGACCTTTATTTTTGCCACATCACTGCTTCCTATGATGCGGGAGTACATTTTTGTTCATTCCACAGGTCACTGCTTTTCAGGAGTTTGAGGGACATGTGACTTATGTTTTCTAAACAAAGTTTATTCAAGTACTTTGTGTCCCTCTTCCTCATTCTGGATCCACAACTATGCCCATACAAGAAAATTTACGTCCTTCTGTTTTCTGAAAAACACTTCCTGGGTATTTAAAATACCTTTCCATGTATTCTTCTTATGTCAATTATTTCTTTATTTCTACTTTTCCCCATTTTGCATCTATGCAATTGTTATTTCCAACACCACAGCATCTGAAATCTTCTCTGCATTTATCATAATAACACTTTTGGAATGCAGGAGAGAAATAACCACCCATCTATAACTCGGATGGAGGGGCAAAAACTATCAGCCTGAAGTCAGTTAGGATCTTGTTGGGAGAGGGACCAAAACCCAGCTCCTTCCTTTCCAGAGCTTTATCTTATGCAGCAATATAAAAATAATTTATGTCTTTTTTTTTGTTTGTTTGTTTTCTTGCAGATGATTACCAAAATTGCCATGGCAGTGCAGATGAGCAGTGTGGCTCCTTTAGGCTGAAGGAAGTCCAAGGAGGACATCACAAGGTACTGGTCTTGATATGAACATCACCACCTCCTTTAAAGATCACAGAGAAGCCATTGGAGCTTCTACATGTGCCATTTAAGAACGATTTGTGGGCTCGCTTGCTGTGGTTGTTACACT
This sequence comes from Dasyornis broadbenti, assembly GCA_013397935.1. Taxonomy (NCBI): domain Eukaryota; kingdom Metazoa; phylum Chordata; class Aves; order Passeriformes; family Dasyornithidae; genus Dasyornis; species Dasyornis broadbenti. The sequence continues at coordinate 1,582,295 of VZRN01004538.1, read as the reverse complement.
TCTTTAATCTATCCCTGTGAATTTTTTTATAGCCGCAATAAGGCTTCACACGTCCAGGTGTGCTGCTGTCTCCTGCATGGGTCTGTAGGGAGCTAATCTCTTCAGCAATGAAACTTCAAAGGAGTAGGAGGAAAGACCACCAAGTAACCAAACAACAGAAGCCTGATCAAGCTGCAGGATGATATTATTTCAGTAATGTGTAAGCATGAGATAGGTTTCCTTTGCATCCATAAGCTTCAAGCCCTCGTGTACTTGTGCAGAAGACCCTTACCATCCGAAGCTTTTATTATACATATTTGTAGTATCCTGGCCAAGGACATCATTAATTTGTGAACAAATATTGTGTCATCAGGGCGAGTTACCATGGAATCTTATCTACAATGTGACTACACTTTCTGGGTGAGATGCTACTGAAACTTTCAGATTTAATGTAAATCCTGAGAACTGAGACACAAAGAAGGCTCAGTATTCCTGAAAATTGTGTCTGCCTGCGCTACATTATTAAATTAAGTATTTTCCAATGATAGTAGCAATTTTTTCTAGGTAAGTGTTGCTCCACTTCTATCCTTAAATCAGCATGGCTGCAGTGAACGAACTGCAAATCTGAATATTCAAATTAATCATTCTGGTAATTTGTCTCACCCTGTTCTAGATATATTCTGAAGCATTTTTAATGCTTTTAATTGCCCATAGAAAAGAAATCACCACAGTACTCAGAGTACCCACAAACTGGTGTAGTGTAGCACAAGTACTCAATGGCTGGGGATTATAATTGCAACTTTTAACTTTAGTAGTGTGATGTTCTACATCTCTGAGCAAAACCAGATTGTCCAACTGGATATTCCCTCTCTTTTGAATATCTAAGTTTTCAAGTGATTTATTTCTTCAGGAAGGTAAGGATAACCTGAAGAAAATAGAATTGTATATAAATGTAGCTGCAGACTGAGGTGTGCATGCGTGTGTGTTTAGCCTTATATCTACGAGAAGGATGATTTAAGGACCGATGGAGTGGGTGTAATGGGCAAAGCAACCCGACCCAACCCATGGGAGTGGCAGAGTGAAATTCATTTCCTACAATCCCATAATAGCACAATGCCTTTGAACAATATGCCATGGTCTTACAGGAACCTCAGTTGTGGGTGGCTCTCAAAGCCACATTAAAGTGACCTGGTTTCAGTGAGGTGCGTAAACCCATGGGTAATCCAGCACTGTCTAGTCCTTTCGGACTCAGTAAAATGACTCACAAGCTTACAGTTATTGACATGTTTGAATAGATTTATGAACTGAGCCTCTTACGAGAATCCTTCTGCACAAAAGAAATGTGAGTATGTCAAATCTCCTTTCAGAACTTGTAAGAGCCCCTCATTTTTAATGGGATGAGTGAATCCTAATGTTCGGAGAGAGCCTTGTTTTAACATGTTCAAGATTTAGGCAATTGGCCTGATTTATATTATTTGGGCCTATTTGTATCTCTGGATACCATCTTCTAAAATAATTTTGCCTAACAGTCATATTTAGGAAACAATGAAAACTAATGTAAAGAACAGACTTAAGGAAAAAGACAGAAGTTCATGTAGTGGTTTATACTCCTCAGCAATCCCTTTTCTTTTTGTAAATGGATTTTTCTTTTTTTTTT
>VZRN01004538.1:1532124-1580648 GCA_013397935.1 Dasyornis broadbenti | reverse complement strand
TTTTTTTTTTTTTTTGATAGCAAAATGAATCAGAAAGATCTTGGAGTCTGACCTTAACTTTTTGAGGGATATGGATGTCTCTGCTTTGCCCTCCCTGACCCCAGATTCATCTGTGCTAAGGAGTTGCAAATGGTCTCTCACTGATGTATTCTGAATGATAGGAATTAGCATCAGCTTAACTTTTGTCGCAATGAGTGTGCAAACCACTGCATGTACTAAGATATTGAATGGCAGCAATAAAAGAGAGAATGCTCACAGTCAGTGGCTTCTGAGGGAAGGAAAATATATTCTGTGGTCATAATGCCATCCTTATGAAGATGACAGAGTTTGGGCTTTGTACCTCAGACAAGAGCAAACACAGTCTCAGAGAAATTAACTCATTAACACTTTTGGGATTTCTGTCTTAAATAATGTCTTTACATCTATTTTGCACAGGAATAGTTTCACGGAGACAATGTCACTAGAAGCAAAGTACCTTGCACATGCTATGCACTCTGAAACCTTGACTTCTTCTAGGGAATGAAGCTAGGCAGTCATGTGGCTGAAATTCAAAATGTGCATGAGATCTGTGTAATCCAAGATTCAGAATACAAATTTACCTTTTAGAGCAAAATGGTTTACAGAGTTAAAAAATTAAAAATCTTTGTAGTTTTCATAATTACCAAAGTATAAAGTGATGTGACCGCATCTTATGTCAATGCTTTCTTCCATGGGAACTCTGAGATTTTTTGATATCTACGGAGTAAACTTGGCTGTTTGGTTCATTATAGATTTCTTAAACGTGAAAGTCAAGTATGACCTTAAATAATTAATTTCAGTTCTCTTCTAGTATAGGCTAGAAAATTTCAGCCACTTGCTCTGTAAAGTTGGCATCAAGGGATGTCAAACCAAAATTCTTCTGTGTGGTTACCTCTAAGCAGTACACTTTCCATCTCTCTGTGTAACAGGAAGAAGAAAAAGGGAGTTCTCTTTCTACTTTGAACATAACGTGTTTTAACTTCCATCCCCTTGTCCTCTCTGGACTTGTTCACTAAATGTTAGCAAACCCTTTACAGAGTTTGGTATTGTGCCTGGGAAGGTATTAATTGATATCTTTGTTGAAGTCACCTGCAGATGTTTGTCTGGTTAATTACAACTTCATTGTGTCTCTTGGTGGAAGCAATGTTTGGCTCTCTGTCCAGTGGCAATAATGCCAAACATCCAGGGAATCTGGCGGTCAATTCTTCACATTCGAAGATGCCCGGTCCTGAATCAGACCCTGCGCATGCAAAGGTGTTATTCCAGAGAGGAGCAGAGATCAGGATTCTCTACTTTGTAGCTCAAAGAGTAGTTTAAATGAGCATAAACTGGCACCAGCACTGAAAGATGCAGTACTGTCCCTCTCCTCTGTGCTGGCAACCAGGACAGGGTGGCCTGGATCAGAATGGGTCCAGCTGAGAGCTAACCCAGTTAACAAAAGAAAAAGAAAAAAAAGAAGCCAAACAGTATTAATTCCATTCTCAGATCGGTTCCCTCCATATGGCATACTACGTACATGTCCAAATTTTTGCAGTGGCAGAGTCTGGTATGCGACACAGGAAAAAGCAAGCAGGTAGAGGAAGACTGGCTGACTGCTGGTGTCACCATGAGCTTGCACCTCCTTGAGGGGGTTTGCCAAACCATAGCCTTACAGGAGCATGAATTAAGTCACAGAACAATAGTCTGTGCGCAGCTCCAGGCCCCATGATTTTAGAAGATTGTAAAAGTCCTTGGATGTGTCCAGAGGAGGGGAAAATAGGGGGTTGGAAGACATGTCCTGTCAGGAGTGGCTGAAGACTTTCCTAGCTTGGAGAAAAGGAGGTTCAGAGGAACTTGTTATTCTCTACAGCTTCCTGGGGGAGGAAAGTGGAAAGGGAGATGCTGAGCTCTTCTCGCTGATATCCAGTGATAGGACATGTGGGAACGTTTCAAAGATGCACCAGGGGACGTTCAGACTGGACAGCAGGAAGCAATTCTTTACTGAGAGGGTGGCCAAAAGCCTGGAACATGCTTCCTAGAGAGGTGGTTGATGCCCCCAGCCTGTCAGTGTTTAAGAGCCATTTGGACAGTGTCCTTAACAGCCTGCTTTAACTTCTGGTCAGCCCTGAATTGGACCACAGATGCTTGTTGTAGGTCCCTTCCAACTGAAATAGGCTAGTCTATTCAAAGTGTTTTGAGCCAGCTTTGCCACTGCTGTTTCCCACGTTTGTTGTAGAGTGAAAACAAAGCTAGAATTCAAAACAGAGAAGCGGGCACCTCTTACACTGCTAGCTATGTCCAGCTAATTACCTTAGTATTCTAACTTGTTTCTTCTTTTCATTTAAAGGTCAGCTGGAATAACCCACCTGACCAATGTTATGAAGAAAAATCAGATCCCGAGAATAATGCGAGTCGAGAAGAAGGGAAAACACCTGCAGAGAGCAATTTTAATTTGGAAGACTTGGAGAAATATACTTTTTCTGTGTGGTGAGTGATCTCAGCATCAAATAGTTTCACAACCTAAAAGTTTGCCTTTCTATACATGTATTACAGAGTTATCTACATTTAGATGAAAGTTATTAGGCTTAAAAAAAAAAAAAGACATGAATTTTCTTCGGCTTCTTAGTATTATGGATTTTCTTTGACTTCCTAGTATTATTTATGATTGAAGTTGATTTTAAAAAAATTGGAAGCACTTTTTGTCTGAGAATGCACTTTTGACATTACTGCATTGTTTTGAGGAGCTGTGTCAGGGGAATAAAGGCAAAAAGATTTCTAGCATAATCTTTTCAGCATTTTAAGAGCAATACCCTACTGGTTTTGGATGTTATTTTAAATATTATTACTTTTCTTCATTGCAAAATACACATATGGGGAATGACTTAAAACAAATAGATAAATTAAAGTGAAATTAAAAAGGCTACAACAAAATGAAAACTTTTCATTTACTTATAATTATATTTCCTGGGATTTCATCTTCTAGGTAATTGCAAAAGTTGGACAGTTATTTGTAATTAGTACAAAACAATGAAGACCCAATCCTTCACTAAATGAAATGATCTGATAATCTTTCATATAGCTCCCTATTGTGCTTTGAATAGTCAAAACCCAGCTGTAATGTACATTTCTGGCACCCATGATCTTCTGCAAATCAGCCCCTAGAGTTTCAAATAAAGCACCCAGAAAACAAACATCAGAAGAGGGTGTATGTCTGTGAAAATTTAGTTTTAAATTACTTCCCCATCAAAACATGAGACAGGAGTATCTCACAGGCACGCCAAGCAGCCTTCAACATCGCTAGTGCTGTCTATGCCCTGCTCTCACTTGCCACATTCACTTGGTGCCTTTAGAGTTGGCAGGAAGTCAGGTAAAGACCTTCCAGACACAAAGTGCATTTCCATGGTAGAAATCTGAACTCAGCCCTAGAGGTGATTAACCCTGACTACTGGAGAAGGCAGAAATCCAGTAGAAAAATAACACACACTCATATAATTAGGCTTTCATAATTCTACTGAATTAATTATGGTTATTTTGGACTCCCCCCATCCTGGCCATAATATAGGAATAGATTTTAGAGTAGCAGTGCTCAACCAAATATCCTTGCTAGCTCCCACTGTTTCATTTTACCTACCTCAATTTTCAAATTAAATTCTCCCAATTATCATCATTTATCTATCTCAAGGTGCTTGCTTTCTGTAGTGGTGAACTTCACTTTCTCTCTTCTGTGTCTTGCAGAGTTACAGTGATACAATTAACATTTAATTGTGATATAATTAGTATTTAATTGTATATTCCCCTATCCCTGGAAACATTCAAGGCCAGGTTGGATGGAGCCCTGGACCACCTGGTCTGGTGGAAGGTGTCCCTGCCCATGGCAGAGGATTTGGAACTATATGACTTTTAAGGTACCTCCTAAACCAAACCATTCCATGGTTCTGTCTACCTTTAAAGTCAGCAGCATTGATCCTTTACTCTTCTCAAAGTCATTCAGATGGAAACTATTGGGGAAGGGGCCCAACTCCACCCTTAGCAGCCTGACCCCAGGCCTTGAAGCCCATGGCCTTTGTGATTGCTCAAGGTGTCTGGAGCAGCAGAGAGGACAGGCACTTGACTCAGCTGGCATGCACCTCGCCTTCTGATTTGGGGAATCATGGAAAAAATGACTGCCCTTTCTTCCATTTCCTTTTCTTTGTCCTTTCTTAGGGAGTCCAGCTGTCCCTGAGCCCCATGCCTGTGGGGACACTGACTTTGCCAGGGTTCCCTGGGCAGGCAGAGTTATATCTGAGTACAGAAAGTTACAGGGCATGAACCAGATCTTCCTGGTACTCACCAAAGGCAACAAGGCATGTATCAGGGTGCTGCCTGCCCTAGCTGAGGCCAGTGTTTTGTTATTTCAGTATGCCATTCTATTTACTGTATCTGTCATCCTGTTGGAAATAAGGACCAGTTCTTGTTTTATTTTCTTATTTGTTATGTTCAAGTCCCCTGAGGTTAGAACAAAACAGAATAGAGGGAATTTCTTTACTTTCTGCTTCACTTGTGGTCATCATATTTATCAGAAAGGAAAAAAAAATAGGAAAATCAAATTGCTCCACTCTTGGTCAAGTAATATTGGTATTACACATAGCATGCCATGTAAAGAATGTGTCCTTAATAACACATTTTTTTAAATATAGAGTTAGTTCAGGTAATTTTCCCAGGAATCTGATACCTTGTGAGTTAATTCCATTTGTTACAATATCAACATGATGTTTCAATTGTTACTCTCTTCTGTCTGTTTCCTCCTTTCCTTCTCTCCTACTTTCTCCATCAAAGGGCATCAACTCCTCTTTGTCCGTTTCCAGACCTTCCTCTCTAGTACAATTGCTACCTTTTAAAAAATGCAATGCAAAATAATTAGCTACTACAAAAATTTTTAATAGCACTGTAGATCTGGAGGCAGCTTAGATCTCCATAAACTTCAGAGTTTTAGATGCTCCAAGATGCAATCTGAGCAATTTCCTTGATCTTTTATTGCAGCTGGTAAATAATTTATTGGACTAGGTTATTTTATAAAATCCTCTTTAAAAACAAAATCCCATAAAATGTATTTATCATAAAATACTGGACGACCAACAGTCTTCAAAGTTGTACATACCCTGTATTAATTAAAAGCTAGTGTTGTACTGTGACAAGTTAAAAGTGTCCACTGTCTCTGTCTCTCTCTTCCCCCCCACTCCCTGCCTTTCCCTGTGATGTTTTCCTCTCTTCTTTTCTTTCTCTCATATTTTCTTTTCTTTTAAAGCTTGCCAAAGGGGAGTTTGGTGAGTATGAGCAAGATATTCTTTTGTGATCACAAATATTTTTCTGATAATTGTGATTTTTTTTGTTGTTTTTGTTTCCATTGCTATAGTATGCTTGTCCTTTTCCATTCATATTAATTTGACAGTGGTGTCTCACATCCGTAGGCCATAGTCAAACCTCCTTACAGTGGGCATTATACACATATGTAATAAAAAGATCATTTTGGCTGCAGAAGCCCACAGGCTTCGGCTTCGATCTCGCAGCCTACTCGAGTGACTTTCCCACTGTGGCCACGTGCAGCCTTGCTGAGAGCAGCAGGCTTTTGCTTGAGTCCAGAGAGTTGGGGCTGAGGGGGATGAGCCCAAAAGACAAGGTGAGGGCGAAGAGGTTAAGACAACAGACAAATGTGGTCACATACTGCAGGGACATCCCTGCTGCTGACGATGGTCAGCTGCAGTCACAGCCTGGTAAATGCCAGATGCTCACCCAGTGCTTTTCTCACCTTCCTGGGGAGCCCAGCCCAGGACCTTGCCTTGCACCACAGCATTGCTGAACCTCTCTTCTCTGAGATTTGTGTTCCTGGAGCTAAAAGCCTGTGTAATCTGCAGCAAAACGTCAATATTATTCATGACTATTGTCTGAATAAGATGGGTGAGATCTGTAACATTGAGAGAAAAGGAGGAAAGTTTTGAGGAATTTTGACCCTGCAGCCCAAAACCTGCTGTCAGAAGCTCTCTAGCTCTTTTCTTCTGTTCCCTGAAACAAGCAAAATTTGAGGAAAAAAATATTTTTCATGGGTATTTGTCATTGTAAAGGCAGATTTCCTGAACAGGCATAAAAATACAGACGTGAGAAATAATTTCAACACTTCAGCACTTTAACATTGCTTTTTATGCGTAGTTCTAGAGGAGATGTGAAAAAGACCCCAGATTACAAAAGCCTTCATTTGTCTTAATGCAAAAAAAGGATAATGGCATATACACTGTGTGTGACTTTAGGAATCTTCAGGCTTGAGTTTAAATATAAATGCTAGTAGTTTCAATGGCCAACAATTTATCATCAAACACAGCTCTCAAGGGTTAATATTACACACTAATATAAAAGTAACGATCATCCTTTGTCTCCATGCAATTAACTTTTTAACAACGTGCCTGTAGCTCATACCCAGGCTAAATACTGCTTTGAAATATTTTCTCCTCAACTCCAAATGTGTCAAGCCGACTCTGGCCAGCTTCTACAGAACCAGTTAATTGTGGGGCACTGCCTTTTGTGGGGGAGTACCCAGCGCCCCATGCAGCAGTGCCGTGCGTTGCCTGTGGTGGCTCGGTTGCAGGTTGGTCGGTGCAGCACCAGTGCAGGACCAGACAGCATCTTGATACAGGAGACAAAGCTTTTGTCCTGCAGCAAACAGGCATCAACAAGAAATAATTTTTATCTAGATTTATATTCTTGCATCTCCAGATTCCAGGGCGTTGGGCCAGGCTTTGGTTCTCACTTGCACCTGTCAGGAGCAGATGCAGCCCTTGTTCGAGAGGTAGCAAGGAGATAGTGAGGACAAAATAGGCTCTTGGCATCATGTGGCAGCCTGGGTAGGGTGAAAAATGTTGAAGACCCCTTCACAACCCTGCCTCTGCACCTGTAGACTTTATGATTTTTACTTGCTGATTTTTATTACTTTTTTTTTCCAAATTGAGGAGGATACTGAAGGGCAGGAAGAGTTAACTGTAAAGAGCACAATATAGTAAACTTGTTTTTCATATAAAGACAATAAACTTTCTCTTTATAATACACATGTGATTTGACATTGAAATAAATGCAGATGCTTCCTTGCTTGGTGTATTCCCTGTTGTGCTCTCTAAAACACCTTCACATATGGTTTGCCTCATTCCTGTGAAACTGCTTGTTGTTTATGTCATACAAACAGAACAGATTGAATTTATAGCAAGTTAGGTGGGTAATGAATCTTACATTAGAGGAAAATCCTTGTCTGAGTGTTTTGAATTTGTTCAAAATTAGGGTTACCTATTAAAAATTTCCCTGGATTGTCCCTTGAGCTTTTCTAAAGATTTCATTAAAAAAAAACAATTTAAAATTTCTGTGGCTGCCTATAAATGCAACCTTTTATTCAAATATGTTATATTTGCCTAAAATCAAAGGTCAAATTTTACCAGTTTTTTATAGTTGTCCTAGTAGGATCTGTTTCATACACTGTATATAAAATACTGCCATTAAGAACGGACATCCAACTTCCTTTGTGAAAAGCAGAATAACCCTTTACTGCTTGCTTTAAAAAGTGCTAATCTTTTAAAAATTTCTCAGTAACTTCTGATGGTCCACCTAAACCCTGTTTCACTGTTTCTAATTCCATTTTGAAATCTAATTAAAGGCAGGCCACGCCTGAACTCTTAGGAGAAATCAGAAGTCTCCCTGTTTTCTTTGAATGCTTTCCCATCTTTCACATGTTATTCTTAAAAATGCTTAAGCTTTAGTTGTGTGACCACAATTCCCTGATTCTGGAACATTTGTGGGACTTTTTTTTGCAGGCAAGTCTCAGCAGAACACAAGTCATGATTTTCTTTTGGTTTGGTTTTTTTAACACACTCAGGTATTACATGGTGTTTGCTTTGGTGCATATTCTCAGATCTTTGAGGACTGAATTTTTACAGCAGATCTGTATGTATTTCTGTGGAATTTTTGCTTTAGTCTTAGTTTCATGGGAGATTTTTCTGTTACAGGAAAGGTTTACTTTTTGGAAAATTATTCTATAGACAAATCATTAAGTATGACTACAGCATCTTTCCTATGCACTCTGATTTTTCTAAGCTGTCAGTTTCTTTTATTATATAATGTATTTCATAACTGGCCAAATTCCAATGAACTGCATACATTTAGAGATTTGATTTTTTTTTTTTTTCACTTGTGCAATGGATGAATTTGTGCCCTGTTCTCATGCATTGTGGTAAAATTTTGCCAGTGAAAATTGAATGAGAAATAAAATGTTTGGAAACAAATTTGAAATCAACAAAAAGGGTTACTTCAAAATGTGTCTAAATGGGTGGGAAAAAAATAGGAAACAAACTTTTAAGGATTGAAAGTACATGAAACATGAAATATTGTTATGGTGATGGGAAACATGTTCTATTGCCTATGGACTTCCGTGCCATTATACTCAATGATGATTTTATTTATATGTTCAGGAAGATGGAAAGGGTTGGCCGCCAATGCACTTCCTGACCTGCAGAACTCCACCAGCTGAGAGCTGGCCTCTAGCAATGGAGAAGAGAAATTAGTGATACAAAAGTTTAGTTGAGAGTGTGAGTTGAGAGTTGTCAGTAACTGATCAGTCACAATTACTAGGGAGATGTTTGTCTATTTGGATGGTGTTCTTTTTTGTCTCTTCCGCTGGCTTGAGTATTCTTGAATAGAAAGGAGAAGTGAGCTCAGTCATGGAGTGACTTCAGTACAAACCCAGAGTTTTCCTAGAGATCTTGTCAAGGGAGTTGTATGGTTGCTATCTGAATATGAGTTATGGAGCTGAAAGAGCAGGGAAAATACTCCCCAGTGCTGGAGCAGTTCACAGTTTGACCTAGATCTCTCCAGCATTGTCTGTTTATAATTCCCCGCCAAAATGCTCCTTCTGCTCTTTTCCTCCATCTTAGAGAGTTCTTATTTGGTAAAAGTGAAAGAATATGATATGGTTCAAATTTGGTATTAGTTGGAGGAAGACTGTGTGTGACTACCATGCACTCTTTGACATAAATTGCTAGTTTCTCTTCTTAAGTACAGGGAATATTTTGTCTCCAGTTACCCAGCAATGTGGACTCACAAAGTTATTGGAGCCTTTGCCACGAGTTCAGTCAAAATATCTTCAAGACAGTACTGCTGGCTTTTGTCCCTCAGGCATTTCACATGCTTCAGCTCGGATTCCTGCTCAGCACAAAAGCACTTTTTGACCTAGCTAGCTGAATTGCCCTTTGGTTTGTTCAGACTCATAGGAGAGTAGAAGACTTGGGAAACTGGCTGTGAAACATCGAGTTGAGAGAGATGTGGTTGTTGTTTGTCATTTAATAAACATTTTGTTTTCATGAGCTAGAAAAGATGACATTACTGATGACTAGTGGAGAAAAGTGAAGCTATAAGTGAGCCATACATGGTCATCTCTAATGAATAGAATGAATAAAAATAATAAGTGCATTACATAGCTAACTGTCACATCTTCAGGGCACTACAGTAAATAAGTGGGAGTTATACATGTGCATTAGCAGCAAAATGGGTACCACACTTTGGATCCTATTGAGTACAGTGTGGAGAGGAAAATATGATAGATTGCTGCTTTTTATCTGTCACTGCCGTGGCACAGAAGCATAGACCATATGTATGTAAAATGACTTTGTTATTTCAGTAAATTCTCTAACTCTTTCTGTTGTAGCCTGTAGCAAAATGAATAAGTAGCTGAAGATCCTGGTGGGATAGTTCTGATTTTATCAGAATAAAATATCTCTGCAGAGGCATAATTGTTATTAAATATACAGTGATGTGTGACAAAACAGCCAGAGAAGTTAGCAGGGTCTCTGCTTTTACAGGTTTACGGTACAAACTGAGATGCTTCACAAAGGGTGGGAACAAGAAGCTGTGATGGTGAAGCTGAAAAGAGCAGGAAAGTTTGGGCAAGTGTGGGCCTTGTTAACTGTGACTCTTGTTTCTTATTTCAGAGGCAATAATAAAAGTGTGGATGGCAGTCAAAATGCTCCTCAATCACCTAGTGGAACCAATATTTCTTGCCTTGTATTTTGTCCTTCTTTAGGTAGAATACATATCTCCCTCTGTGGCAAAATCAAATAAATTTGAGCAGGGTGGAGATGAGGAAGGTGAAGAGGAGAGAACAGAGAGGATCTGCAATTTTCCTGGCCTCGGATCGGAGCATTCAAACCAAACTGCCAGGTTTGGGAGTCAGGTTACAAAATTCTGGATAAAATGCAGTCTGTCTGCCCTTAGATTTAAGAGGAAGTCCAACCAGTGAGGAATTTGCAGTTATCATGCTTAATTCTTATGATGGTGTGAATCACTGTCTTGAGCCTGGTTTTTAAACAGACTAGGTAACCCTGTGGTGTACTTTGTCTTCATAAAATTTTCAGCGTGGGATCTAGATCTATTCCAGTTTTTGGATTAGGTATCTGCTAAGGGCTAATGACTGAAAACATGCCAGACAGTTTGTTTTATGGAATTAACTATGGTGAATCTCCTGGTTCAGCTATTCTTTCTTGCAGCTGTACTGAATGCTACATCTTTCTCACAATGTGAAGAGATGCTCTTCCCGGCTGTTAATTCTCCAGTCTAAACCACTGCAGGGGAAGAGAGTTAGGGATGGAAAAAAAAATCCCATTCCTTCTTCAGTCCCATTACTCAGAAATAGAGGGCAAGCTATTTTACAGAGCTTTTAACTAACTACTAATGTAATTTGTTCTGCATTGTTTGCCCATTAATCCAAAAATTACTTTTCCCTTTGAAGCTTGCTTTATGTAGAGGAAACAATGCCACCCTTAACCATTATGTGTATCATTTTATGCAGGATAACTGTCTGTTTTTATTTGCCTTGCATTTCGGTTAAATGCAGTACAGGGGCTTTTGAGCATCTTTGGTTGCTTGGTAAGTTATAGTATTTCAAAGTTAGAATAATTTCCATTTCAAAACGTTGTATCCTGATCCTCATCTTCTAAAAGACACTTGGATGTATGTTCATACCACAAGTATTCAATTTAGCCTTAGATGTCCCAGGAATTTTGAGGAAAGAAAGGTTTCTCGTGTCTCTTAGAATACGCCTTTCTCTCTCTGGCTTGAAATACCTACATCACATATAGAGTTTGACCTACAAAATGTCAGAGGGTGAAAGATATGTATTCAGTCCCGTTTATCACATATTTCACTGTCCTGCACAGTGCATCTGGAGAAATACTTTCCTATCTGTACAAGCCTTATATACACAAGCACATAAAAACACATTCCAGTTTTCCTTGAGATAGTTATAAGAATGAGCATCTCCACTGTGACAATGTCTCTCTTAAACCTCAGCTTTCAGAAAAAAACTCTGATATGATAAATTAAAGGTTTAAAACCCATAATGCTTATATTTTTTTCCTGAAGATCAATCACTGAATAAATACTGGATTTCTAGATTTGAGGTCCCGAAAGAAAGCCAATAGCTGATCCTCGAAATCAAATGGTCTTCTAGTGGCTTTAGATGGAAATACGCTTCCTTTGTATTTTTAATCATTCCCTAAGACTGATATTATGACCATACCAGGACTGTCCAAACAGTGACCCAAGGAATGGCTCCACCCAGCATTTCAGTGCCTTCCAGCAATTCCTTTTGATTGTGTATCCCCAGAAGCTTAATGCCAGCTGTGTGGCAATCACAGAGATGTGACTCTGTAGCGCACTGCCACCAATCTATGGAGTCATGGGAGATTAAAAAGCCTACTCTAGTTCATTTGTAAATTGGCTATTATTTTTAGTTAGTTCCCCAGGTGAACGCATCCATGCTATGCTAATCAGTCTGAATTAATTCCAGGAGACAGTTTCCAAAGCAGCGTACAGCAGTCTGGTGTCCCTGTGGTAGGTTCTCTCCTGTGTATTAGTGTGGAAACGTGTTACATTAAAATCTCTGTTTATTAGACTCTCCTGTTTCTCTAAAGCACTGAGTCCATTTAACCTACTGTGCTAGTTATTTTCCTAAAGATTTCCAGACCAGCATTTTTCTAATAAAGATTAACAGATCTTTATTAGAAAAGGGAGAAAAGATGGGAGGATGGGAAATTCAATGAGACTGGGACAACGTGAGAAATTCTGAAGTGTGAAATCAAGTGGCAGGAGAAGTAATATTTTAAGTCTGGCCCACACAAAACTGTGGCCATGTGGAATCTTCCCATTTGCCTTCACTGGGCTTTGGATCAGGCCCTGGAGATACCAACAATATTTCAGGGGTTTATGATCATTGCTAACTTTGGAAACACTGCCAGGCTTCAAGAATAGGGACTGCATTCCACATGCAGCAGGAATAGCCTTTTCCCTACTTTGAGTAATGTTACAGGAGTAATAAAAAAGTCTTGCTACTGGGAATGCCAGGTTCTGTGGGACTTGGACGGGGCCTGACATTTATACAGTTCATCACTACTGTAGATCAAGGAACGCTACTTTTAGCAAAGAATGCATATTCATTCTTTTTTGTTAACCTTTGCTTCAGTGCATTCATGACAAGATTGTATGGGTATGTAGCTGTGTTTTAACAGTTTTTTAATTTCAGTTGTTGCTTGAAGCACTACTCTGGAAATTAGACACTTTTAGTAGTTCAATTATTGTTGATTTATTCATCCCTCTTGTAGATACAGTGAATGTAGTTACTATAGTAAGGTTATCTAGTTCTGAATGCCAAATGCCAAGTTTCAGAGCTTACATCTTGGCAACTGCAAGACTTATTGGCTTGGAATTTGTCATGCCAGCAGTACTGCCTTGTAGCATTTATTTCACAGATTTTCATTAAATGGGGGAAGACAAGAGAGAGCAGTGCTACTAGTGACATGATGCATCAAACTGTTTACTAATGTTACAGGGAAATCAGCTCAAAATAACATAACTCCAGGCTTCATTCTGCATTTTCCTAGACTTCATTGGAAGAATAGCAATAATACACTAAATGTAAAACACGTAAAAGTGCTAATTGGGAAAAATGTTTTATTTAATATTACCCACTTGGAAAAAAACCAGAAAGTGTAGAATAGCAAAATAAACTAAAAATACTGTACAATGCTTGGAACTTTCATCAACTTTGCTACAATTTCTCTTTTGGGGGCTATGAGTCTGCAGAAACTTGCTTAAGTTCTACCACCTTTAGTGTCCGCTCTGAGAATTTTGTTAGATAGCAAATGCTGCAGTAGCACAGAGGGGCAGATCTCAGCTGAGGTAAGCTGTTCAAGTGCCATTTCCAGTGAAGTGATAACAATTTGCTTTGACTGAAGCATAAACTCTTGTGCTAACCTACTGTAACACTTTCCATCATGCTGTAGACTGCCTGCACGTGAAATATAATGCACCTAATGGCATTTAAATTAGCTATCATTGGAGGCATCTGTCATACTATAATCTTCCCCAGTCATTGGTAAGGTCCTCTACCACTTAGCCTCTTTCCACTTTTCAGTAGTGTCTCTTCTGCTGATTTTACCCTACTACCACAGGTATCAGCTCTCATCTCCCTTTGCCACTAGTTCCGTGTGCAGCTTTAGCCCATGACTTTTACTCAGAGATAACTCCTCAGGATACCTGGGAAGTTTTTTCTCTAATCCCATCCTACCCAAAAAGGCAGATACAAATCATCAACATCCAGCTCTGCGTGGAGTTATGATAAGCTGAGTCTGCTGAGACTAAAATGATGATGAACAAAAACACAGCCCCATACCGTGACTTTCAGCTTAGGTTTGTGTTTAATCCTCTACTGTAATGTTTCAGTGCTACAGTACAATATCTCTGAAGCATGACTTGACAATTTTATTAGTTCGTGCAGCACCTTAGATGCTTATAGAATAGCAAACCAAGCAATTTGAACTCACCATTTAGCAACCACAGAACTTCAACTGAAGGTCAGTGTCATTGTATGGAGCTGATTCTACTAGTTCAGACAAAATCTGCAGCAGGTGTCTGAGTATAGCTGATACAGTCAGTGGAGTGATCCATAATCAGCTGACAAATACCATTATGTACCAGAGCTGTTATTCTGTTTCACTGGCTGTCATCAACTAAAGATTCTGTCTTAGTTTAAGATTAAAATGAAAAATCACAGACCTTTTTCTGAATTCTTAACTCTCTAAAGCTTCTCTCCAGAGTGACCAAATCAAAACTTTCAGCTGGAAAAAGGACTGTAAAGTTTTCCTTCCACTGTGATTACTTCTTCCTAGAAGTTGAGGACAGTATTTTGCACTCTAAATGGAGATTTTACACTGAAGTTGTCTTTATATTTTATTCACCAAAATTTGAAGATTTCAGCTTTAGAAAAATGACACCCTTTTCACTGCCACTGCCACTGCTTTTTTTTTCCCCCTGTACTTAAAAGGACCAGTAATACTTATTCTTAGAAAACATCAGACCTTGAAGATACCAAATTGTAATATTCTTTCGATCCGTATTTTGATTTCTCATTATCTCTGAATCCCTGACCCACTGGTCTAAAAACTCTCTCTTCTTTACCTGGCTAATTTGTGTGTGTGAAATATTTTTGGTTTCATTGCTGTCCCGTTTGCCTCGTTAGTGGTTCACAGTTTTTCTCAGGCTGTTGGAAAACACATGCTGTTGCAGGATACTTTCTAATCCATGTTTGCCACTAACTGAATTATACATGGGTGGCATAGCACATATTCAGTCTTTCATCCTTATCAGTTGCTTCATCATTACTTTCAATCTGCAGTGAAAAATGTGACTAACATGTTGTGTGGTATAAATAGACACTGCAGTTTGAGATCATTTATGCATGGTTTGAATTTTGATGAAATTTTATACTGCCCTCTGGGCTAAACACTTAACCTAAGTGATTGTCCCAATAATTTTGTTGAATCAAACCTTTTCAGATGGAATTTTTACCTTTCATTATCTTCTAAACTGTTTACTATAAAGCTTTCCAGGAGTGTTAGGAAGCAAATGCAAAAGGACATAGTCGCTGTTTATCAGTGATTCTGTGAATCATTATCTTGTCATTATAAATGAAAGGAATAGGAAAATAAAATACTCCAACTCAAAGCACTATGTTTTTAGGTGATCTGAGGTCATCCTCAATATTTTTTTTCTTTTACACCCACAAAATTGGGGCTTATACAAAATGTGAAAGTATAAATGCAGATTGATATATTTATAAGTATTTGTGTATAGAAATATTTGCTTTTGGTACAGCTCAATGTGCCAATATATGTGATTCTTTATTTTAATTTCTTTAATTTCTAATTAGTATCTTTAACTTCTAATTGCCACAGTTTTGTGATCTTCCCATATTTGTTTATTTGCTATTAAAATAACTCAACAATATTTCTGTTATTTTTACAAATGATGCTCCAGGTCTATATTTGGGATAATTTCTATTTCAATGACAAACATTCTCTCCATGTAACTTTATTAGTTTGGACATTTAAAAGTCTGAAATTTCTTTTTATAAGCTGAAAACAATCACTGAACACTGACACTTTAAGTGTTACGATAATGCAGAAAATCGTCATTGACTCAGCTAAGATGTTTCTATTTCTTGCAAGAACAAATTACAATACAGTGCTCTTGTTTTTAAACAAGAAAACGGTCTCCTTTGGTTTTCAGCAGAGTATTTTGTAGAGATTTTCACTGTCCACAAGCATCATGAGTTGCTGTTCAGCCGCTTGCTTCTTTCCTTAGCCATTCTTAGGGATTTCCCCACTCCCTAGAAAACAAGATCTTTTTCACAAAGCTGAAACATCCAGTCCAGAAGAATTAAGTGGCTCAATTCAGAAAAGCTGTCACTTGATTGCACGCCCACTGTGACAGAGGCAGGTCTTGTGACACCCTCTGTCGTCCCTGTCTTCTGGTCCTCTTGACCAAGGTGGGACATGAGGGGATCTCCTACTCTCTCTCTGTCCTGGTTTCTTTGGTGGAGAACTGGCTTCATTTGGAGTAGGTGGAAGGTGTAGGGGATGGCACTTAGGTCTGATCTCCCCATAGTGCCCTGAATCCAAGGCTCCTGAGGCAGGCTGTGTTCATGCCCGATGTCTGGTGCGGTCTGTCAGTCCTTGCATTGCACATTGGTACATTGGACTCTGCTGACATCCAAATGAGGTGATCTGGCAAGAATGCCTCACACAGCACGTGGGCTTGCGGAAATGAACAGCTGGTTACTGATTCTGATGAGAAGGACTGCTGGGGAATAAAAAAAGTAGTTCTATTTTCCCAGCACCTAAATCTGGACATTTTATCAAGAAAGAAATTCCTATGGAAAGGCAGTTTTCTGGCAAGCACTACTAGTCAGAAGTCTCAGCTTCCCTTCACACAGGAGTCTCGATGGAAAATTTAATAGCTAGCCCAAGTGCAGAGTCTTTCAGAGGTGTTGAGCACCCACTGTGACCATTAATTTAAATAAGCCCATAATGTGGTTTACATTTAATAAAGTTGCAGCCTCCACATGAGCCAGGTTTACTGAGTGTTGCCTTCTTTCCTGCTGGGTCTGAGTCTGCTGGTCTGGATAGTGTAAGAGTCATGGACTCAGAGCACGCCTTCACCCCATGTGTTCATTAGAAATCTCCAAGAAAAGAATACGGAGTGTATGTTTTCATGCAATAGAGCTAAGTTTTATTCAGGGATAAGAATGCGCACAAGAAAAGTGGAAAATAAATGGGTTTGTACTTGGAAGAGCCCTTTTGTTTCTTGCCCTACTACCGGCATATCAGAATTGATAATTCTGATAAAAACAATGTACTGCTTTAGTACTTACACAGCACTAGAAAGATAGCATGCTATTAATTCTAAAATCTTCAGAAGTAGCAGTAGAATAAAAAGCATCGAGTTGTTAGGAAGAAAATAAGCAAAATGAAAACAGATCAGATACCTCGACAGTGTGAATTAGCTTTCAAGTCTGCTGGCTTCAGCAGGCCAGTAATGTCAGCTGAAAAACTGAAGTTTAGTTGCACTATTTACAGGAGGAAGTATGTGCTGTTTACAGAAAGGAAGTTTGAAAAGCAATGTATGTTGGATTTGTTCATATTTACAGTGAGAGAGCCCAAGTAGCTGCAGCTCACAACAAGCATTCCTTACCTTTGGCATTCTGAATTTAAATAGACTAGTGGTAGATGCTTTTGGAACCAAACTGGTCTTCATAGGCTGGCTGCTTATGTTTCCAACATTGTGTCATCCAACTCTGCTCCTGATGAATCTAGCCAGTTTATTGTTCAAGTCTCTGTACCAAGCCCTAGTCTACAACTGAGTCCCAGCTTATTTACTTCTAAGGAGGAAAAGTTTTGTGGGAAAGATATTTCCAAAGCCCAATGAAAACAGCTGACCAGGGTTTTCAGTACTTCACTGTTAGCTGATTAGACAGATCCACAATCACCTTTTAGCTGCTCTATTTGTGTAGTGAAAACTTGGGTTTGCCTTTCAGTGGCATACCAGGGGTGATTTTCTCAGTGTGGAGCTCTCTTCTTCTCTGTCTTTGCCAGGGATTTGCCAAGCATTTCTCTGTCCTCCCACACAGTTTCTGGCAGCCCTCTGTCCAAGCCAGAGCACAGCACAGTCTCTCAGCATAAGGTCAGTCCCCAGATCCTTCGGATCACACACAATGGAAGATGTATTTTCTATTTGCGCTTCTCGCTATGAGGGAAATCTCAGTGCCCTGTATGATCTATCACAACATGTGCCAGAACAGTGCCAGAATGGGTGACTCACCAGTATTTTACAGTCTGTCTCAAGCTACCCACTGAAATGAAGGAATCACATGACCCCATCAGAATCAACAATCTGTGGTATTACTGCCGTGGTCAAGAGGGGTTTTTTTGGACAAAGCCCTTTACACTGGAAAACTGTGACTTTCCAAAAATGAAATTGTGGGAAAGGATAATTGAAACAAAATTTGGGGACTTGCAAAATATTCCATCTTGATATTTTGGAAAGAACATTTGTTTGAAATTACTTTTTCCCCTCACATTTTAATGGCTACAGATGGGTTAATTTTCTATTGAAATGGTCAAAATAATTTCAAGCCACATTACATTATCAGAACAGGTCTTTTAACTAACCAAAATATCAGTATATGAACTTTTTTGTTTTCAGCATTTTTATCCCAATTTTGGTTCAGAGTTGTCTTTTGAAAACCTTTACATGAAGGGAAAGCTACTTCTCATGCATCTCTATTCTGCAATTAAAAACCTCTAAAAGACCTTCATGTATTAGTTAAGGTGAGGTCTTATGCAGCATGAAGTGAGGTTTTCTTTGCCTGCGTTGGTAAATACCTTGTGTAACTCCCACATCTCAGCAAAAAATAATTAGATTTAGCATGAAAGAAGAACAAATAGACAATAAGTACATTTCCCCAGCCTGTTACTGGCTTGCTTTATCTCAGAAAATATCCCTGCTGTCTGTGCCTCAGCATCCTTATTGTATTCTTACCATGATGTGTATCATGGAAAAATGTAACAGATAGAGACCTTACATTCATTCTGCATCATGTGGATGGTTTTTACACAACTTTATTCTTGCTTGCAAACTCTCTCTCTGCCATTTCTGCCCATTCTCCTATATTTTCCCTGCTTTCTTGTTTCTATTTCTGTCAAAATCAGTAGTGTTCAGGACAGTGGTAGCTATGGTATTCCCTGAATTTCTAGTGCTCATTGGTTGGGTTATTCAAAAATTATCACATAATAGAAAGACATTCAGAGAAATGTTACCGAATTTTGTGTTCATTTCTCACCCAGCTTCACAGAACCTGGCTTTTCCCAGATTCTTCCTTTTGGGCCTGGGTGAAAGCTGAAGACTTCCAGCATTTGTTCAAGATGTGTGGATCTCTGACAGCCCATGTGGCAATTCCAGATGCATCCATTCAGCTGTAGAGTCTTGCTTTACAGCACATGAGAAGGGACTCCTCTGTGCCTGAGACATGTTAAATCTATTGTGTGTGGACTAATAGCCTTCAAATGTGCAGGAAATCTGTTACTCTCGGACTTACTGCACATATCCAGCTCTATGGGACAGTACTTCTGTAGTACTTTCTTAACTATTGGATCAAGTGAGTTTATGCTCAGCAGCCTGTGCAAATCTGTTTCTTATAAGACAGCCCAAGGACATGAATACCCTAAGCAGAGTGGCAGGGATTACTTATTACAGAATGAAAAATATCTTAATGATTTTAAATTTTTTTTTTTTACAAAATCATGAGAATCTGGTATACTGTTTTGCAGTGATTTTCATTCTGCCTAAAGAGCAGCATTTTCCAGTATGGCTCTGTATTAGGAGATTTATTACTATGATCTACTAAGGGGCTAATTTCTGAAACACATCACTTAATCTACGTATGAAAAACCACCCCCAAACAAATCACATTGAAGTCAGAATTTCTTCGTTTCTGGAATTATGGCTTAAAGAATTTGCCAATATGAAGTTCTCAGATGCTGTTTAATTTTGGGAATCCCGTGGACCTTTGTCCTGGACTACAAACAGCAGATGCAATATACAACCCATATGCCTTCTCTGTGTTTCCTTTTATTCCTAGCTTCATGCAGGACAGAAACATCAACCAATGAAATAGCAGCGACGATTATAAAGTTCCATTACATAAACTTAGATGAGCTTAATATACACAGTATAACAGTCTTGATCAAAGGATTTGCTGTCAGGCAGAGAGTTGACTAACAGGCAAATGATTGGAAACAGCTTTTTTTCCAGCCTGGATTGGGTGATAATAATGTGAAAAGAATGGAAGCTCTAAAAGGAATGCTCTTTCACTGCCTATGATGGAGCAAGCATGAAAGCCTGTTGTAGGGTGGAAGAGGCTGTCCCTTTCAGAGGACAGACCGTTGCTGGGGAAGTGGAGGCAGAGAGGATCCTGGCTTGCTGAAAGGAACTCCAACCTAAGTCAAAGGAGTGCACAAGAATGGCAAGGATATGTAGAAAGGCTAATACATTTAGGCTTTTTAAAGCTTGTGGGTTTTTTAACCACTGTATGCCCCAGGAAAGAGGCATCATTGACACAGAGCAGTCACAAAGCTGCAATTCTGCAGTCTGGGAGGTTAGACCTGATCTGGAGAGAGCTTAAGGCAGCTGGGCTGCATGTTATCTCATTTTTCTGGAGGTCTAACACTCTTGGCCAGAAAGTATGCCGTGAGAGGCCAAGGAAAAGAATGTTAATTTTCTCTCCTAGCAGTGCGACACAAGATCACTGAGACAAAGAAAGAATGCCAGGGGTAATTTGACAATTGACACATCAAGGCTTAGAGGCTATATTAAAAGAACTATTAGACATGTCAATTAATTTTCCTTTGCCTCATTAATGAGCATCTGAGCTATGCATCTTCTGTTTGAAGCAGCAAGTAATCATTTTTCTAGGTTCCTTCATGCTACGACAAGTCACAGCCCTCTCGAGACACACATGAGACAGGGCATAATAGAGTATGATTATTGTTCCTAATTTCATGAGTGACTCTAAACTTTCAAATTGATGGGGAATTTAGTATTTATTTTGAATGTTAAATGATGTCTCTGAAAAAAGGAAACCCATGCAATTCAATGTTTTTCAAAGGACCAGCTTGTTCCATACTTTTAATTTGATTCTCTAGCAGTAACTGAGTTTATCCACTAACTCCAGTCCCAGACTCCAATCAAAGCCCCAAAAGAAGGAAGGGGGAAAAACCCCCAACAACCTATGCTCCAAAACCAAAGCCAGAGCACACTTTCTTTTGCTCTGGGAACTATGAAGTTGCTGACAACCTTCATTAGATGCCACAGCCAACTTCTGACATGCTCAGCAGTGAGTCTCATGACCCACAAACAGAAAGCCAATCTAAATCATGGAGTGGTTGTATTTGTCTTTTGTGTCTAGAAACCCGCTGCTGGAATTTGCTGAGTGCTTCTAAAAATGTAGCAGAAGGTTCACTGTCAAAAAGCATTGTCTTTGTAAATTTTACCTTCAAACCTTGAGCGCAGCAAGCAAAAGCTATTTAGCAAGCAGACAAAAAACCGCACCCAACACAACTAAACCACCAAAGCCTTCTGTCTTTCTTTTTTGGTGATTATTTGAAGTCTTTAAGCTTCAAATAACAAGAAAGAATAACATCAAATATGACCAGGACCAATATGCCTTCAGGTTAAAACAGAAGCAAAATAAAAAAAAAAATAGTAAAGTGTCTTAAAAAAAATGTTAAGGCTACACAGCTAAAACATCACCATCATGATACTAGATGTGAAAATTAAAATTTTAATGTAATATAAGTTCTGATCCATTGTGGATCAAGTTTTAGGTTGATCCTTAAGGAAATAAAGGTTATTAAAGCTACATACTAAGCATGAAAAAGAGGCTATAAAATGCTGAGAACCTGAGAGAGCATTATTGTCTGAGCTGAAGAAGTTTTCAGAGTAGTCTGCATCCTGTAACCACAGTGCTCTTTCTAGTTGCATTTCAGCAGCTGAATTCTTTTGGTATCTTTGCAAAGCTCACCCTGGCTGCCCCTTTGACTTCTTGAGGCTTTTGCACCCGTATGTTGCCACCAAACTTGGGGGAATTCATAGGAAGGTGAGAAGCCTGTTTAGTTGAACAAAATTAACGCTGTATAAATGCATGTGGTTATTAGGCTTTGCAATTCACTAAAAAGCTCTAGATAGGAAGGAAGGAGTGAGAAGGGTCCTGCTGCACACATCCTGTCAAGACCTGTGGTAGACCCATAGCTCTGTTAGTCTGTCACATTGAGTTTTGACAAAGTAGGATCTTCCAGCTGAGGAAGATATGACAATTTTGTAGGTGCTTCTATTTGAATGAGTTATGAAATGCATGGAGTCAAAGGAGCACAGTGTACTACAAGCCAGTGAAATTCTGTCTGAATTCAGACCAGTAGAGGGAAACCTCATGGGTCAAAGATAATGGGATTTTGTCCTTTAGGGTTGTGATTGTGATTGTGATTGTCTCTATTGTAGATAGAAAGGTAGAAAATGAATAAGTGTTAAGGCTGATTGGCAAACTGGTTGCCCCACTGTTCTCCCCACAATAATCCAGACTTTCAGCAGAGGAAACTCTAAAGCCTAAATTCAGAATCACCTCTGTGGTGACTCGTGAAGGTTATTTTAGCATTTCTTGCCTTTATTGTCTGGATGAACATGACTCTTCAAAAAACTGCAGTATGTCTTTCAGGTACTCGGAGTGCTTGGATGAAAAACCTAAGGCTTCCAAGAAAAAAGAGAATCGTATATTTGTAAAAAGTTTAAAATAATATTTTCCATGAATTAAAAAAAAAAAAAAATCTTTCAACAAAGAGTATTATTTACAGATACACTTTCAGACAAATATACACAAACCAAACAAGCAGAGAAAATTTGCATGGTAAGTTCAATACCTGCCAACTATTGTTTATCAGAGACAGCAAAATAACAAGGCTTTTGTTCTGCCCAAATGCATTGTTCTTCTGTTTTGGAAGCTTTGGTCTAAGGTCTCCTGAACACCGGAGTTTATTTCTTAGCTAGGTATCTTAGGAAGTCAAGGTATGTGCAGTAAGGCTGTCTGT
Organism: Dasyornis broadbenti; assembly: GCA_013397935.1. Taxonomy (NCBI): domain Eukaryota; kingdom Metazoa; phylum Chordata; class Aves; order Passeriformes; family Dasyornithidae; genus Dasyornis; species Dasyornis broadbenti. The sequence goes on along the minus strand of VZRN01004538.1, from coordinate 1,558,116 downwards.
CAGTCTTCCCTGGTAACTTCTGAACCTCTTGGCCAAGAGGGGTAGAAGGGAACCACCTCAGTTATTGCCCCCGCAGAGAGAAACATTCAGTCCCAACCTACTAGAAAGTCAGCATCCTTGTTCCTGAAAATCCTTATTTTATGAACGAAGTCTCACAACTGAGTGTCTTTTAGATGTTTGCTTTTTAGAAATTGTGTGTGGGGGATAAGTGGTGTGATACTTCTCTGTATTTGAACTGAAGGAACGAGCTTATCAACATCTCTAAAGTGTGTGCCCCTTCTTTACTCTTGAGCAAAACTTTGTTCTGATTGGGGGTGTCAGGTCCAAAATATTCTAGTGCCAGTGAGATTATTTTCTTTATAAATGATTCTCTTGGTTGTTCTTTTTCAGCCTGATGAAATTGCAGTTACCTAAGAGCCATACCAAAACCTCTTTGAAACTGCAAAGATCCACATGGATGTTGATTAGCTATCCATTTTTACAAGTCAGTTTTTATTCTTAAAGGAATATGTCTTTTCTACATCTTAATTTTCTGCTCTCTTGTTAGATAAAGCTTTTTCTGATGGTGCTGGTGTCTTAGGCAGCCCACTATGCTATCTCCCTCTCTTCTCTCTGCAGATGCACAAATGCAGCTGGTTTTTGGCTGGGATTTTTTTTTTTTTTTTTTTTTTTTTTTTTTTGGCCTGNTTTTTTTTTTTTTTTGTAGGCCTGGTGTCCTTTTTGTATCCCAGCACCCTTTACTTATCCCTCTGCTTCTTGGTATTCTCTGATGCTGGTGTTTTTCATGGTGACACTGTTTTGTGTTTAGGCACAAGCTGGGGTCACATCTAGGATAGGAGATCTGAATGTGTCTGAGAGGAAATGAACCCAAAGGAAAATGTAGACCCAGAGTGCATTTTTATCTAAAGCACACAGAAAACTCATAATGAGCATATTATATTGCATTTTTGGTGTTGAAATGCAACATTTCTAACTGGAAAAGGATGGCATCTGCCTCATTTGAGCTTAGTTTGATGGTTGTTGGGGGTTTTTTTAACACTTTTAGAGATGTGTTTTACTCTGATGCTGCGCAGTAATTAGCAGAAAGTTTTAGAATTTCTTAGCATCAGACGGAAAGCTTTGCTTCTCATAGCAAATGTCCCCTTTGGGAAGGAAGTTTCAGACGAGGAGCATTTCACTGGATCAATAGATGACACCAACAGAAAAGGAAGCTGGCATTTGTCTTGCCGTGTCTTACATGCAGCTATGGGCAATAGAGGAAAGTATGTTATCTAGAGATTGCCTGATAAGGGGATATCCCTCAAACTCCCAGTGCAGCTAGCAATCACACATTGATTTTTGAGAAACAAGCTGTAGCAATTTTTAAATTTCTGTTTTATACTGTGGAACCAGAGGAATAAAACCATGTCTTCACACTGAAGGAACATTTGTGAAATTTCTTTCCAAAGGCAGCCAGGCAGCCTGTTATAATACTACCTGAACACCTTAAACACAGCTAGTATTCGTTGTGTCAAATAGTATAACAAGTGGGAAGGAGAGCATTGCACAAGGAATTACACAATTTTCTTTCTTTCTTTCTTTTTCTTTCTTTCTTTTTCTTTCTCCATTTTTTCTTAAAGGCGGAAGACCTGATTTCTGTAAACAACCCCCTAAAGGTACTCCCCCACCAATAGCAGTCCACTGTAAAATGGATAAGGTTCTCATTATGTATCCTCCATGTCTTGATCATAATTTCTATCATGGTTGACATTCTGGTCCAGTTATATCAGGTACATTCTGTGTAAGTCCTTTAGAAGACCGGGATAAAACCCTGCTGAATGCAGGATCATTTTGCCTTAGGCAGAGAGTTAGTCAAAGTGCACATAGTTCAAGGTGGATTTCTAGTCAGATTCTGCAGTACTGGGACATTCTAAAAGAAATATTTTTGAACTGAACATAGCTCAGAAGGAATTAAATTAGTTCTTTAATGCTTGTTTTTTCTCCAGAGCCATCAACACAAATTACTTTCTAAAATAGGCAGCAAATATAATAACAGCATTAAACTGAAAAGAAAAAGTTAATACCATTATTACATGATGCATTTTGTTTGACTAAATTGTATGGATAATTTCCACCATAATTTCAGTGGTGTTTACAAAGATCTTTTAAAAATATTCCAGTTTAACATTTCCTATAACTGTGTTTTTCATAATGTAATTTAATTTAAGATATCTGTACAGTATCTCAGTTTTCTGAGATAACTGTTTAATGGTGCTTTTTCTGAGATAACTGGTTAATGATCTTTTAAATATAATAGTGTCCTAGAGTATTCTGCACATGCACGTAAGTCCTTTCTTTTCTAAGTCTCTTAAAGATTTAATTAAGCTGGCCTAACATAGGTTTACTTCTTTGAGAACACATGTATTAAAGCAAAAACTTTTTTTTTTTTTTTTAAATATGCGGTGCTATAGTATCAGTTATCTGCTCAAACCTGAGATGGTTCTCTTTCATCGAACCTTGAGGAAAAGTTCGTCCAAAATTGTTATAGCTACATTTGGAAAATGTATGCCTTGTAAATACTCTAAACATTTCAGGCAATTTTCTGTTTGTGAGATTTCTCTTTTTTAAATGTATCACATTTTTGTTGTAGTTTCATGAATTGCCTTGTCTGGCCATGTTTAAATCTACAAGGATTTATTTTTAACTGTGTTCTAATTGGTGTTACCTGGGTCACGTCATACTTCATTCTCTTCATGGACTGCTATTCCCGAGTCAAAAACTTCTGTTCATGACACATTGCTTCACAAAATAATAAAAATCAAAAAACTCTAATTGATATAGAGTAAACAAATAGTTTCCAACGTCAAGATTTCTCTAAATACATGTTCCATTGTTCCCTCAGATTCCAGACATTTCTTTTCCTGCCTAGCTCTTCCTTGTGAAATTTGCTATGAGAAAGAAAAGGTTATTTTTGTCAGGTCAGTACAGAAGCTTCTGGAGATCTGACTGGAATAACACTAATAGTGTTTTAGAAGCATTTTTATGTACAAGTTTACACCTATAGATTCACTTTTTAAAATTTCATCTTTATGCTCACCTATTCCTATGGTGCATGAGTATTATAAACCTGCAAAGAACTGAATGGTGCATTTGGTTTAACAACTGTCGTCCCAACTCCAGCACTTACACGCACATGCAATTTAATTGTGGCAAGGGAAGCAATGCAAGCAGGCAGGAATTCAATTTTTGTTTCAGCCTGTTGCTGTGAGCACCAGATAGAAGTCAAAGGGCTTTGATTCGTGGCTTGTCTGTGTTTGTGTGAGATGAAGTTTCATCACGGCACAACCAGACAAAAAAAGGCTTTTCTGCAATGGAGGATCATGATATGCAGTGTATCTCCTGCCTGCTCTGCCCACAGCAGCGCCGATTCTGCTGGTTCTCACTGAAGGAAGGTGGCTGTTTGTCTCCAGCTGTACAGACCCGTGCTCCTAGCATGATGCTGCTGCTAATTAAGTACAGGATGGAAAAGATCAAAGCTATGCCTTTCCCTTCCCAGCACCCCCCTCTCCCTTTTTTTTTAATCCACCCCACAAGGCTGTTTCTTATTTTGAAGCTTCATCTCTCTCTGCTACAATGTTTGTTGGTAATCTCACCTGTTTTCTTGGTGAAGTTTCAGCTGGTACTGGATTGCCATTTTAACTTGGCAACTTCAGAGTCTTGTTTCCCAATGGCCTGCCAGCTAAATTGGTGTGTTACAGATGAATGCACAGCTCACAGATGGTGTTTGAGTGTTTAGTGGCTCTCAGAAGTAGATATGTATTTGGTCAGGAGGAAGATTGCATTTTTCCTCCAGACAGAGCAAATGTCCTTGGGGATGTTTTCTGTGTCAAGGTAGAAACTGTTCCACACATCAGGGACTCTCTTAGCTTAGGCACAAGTACTGCTTACAAATATATATGTATTTATTTTCTCCTGGATAGGGTACAATGCTCCTATTAACATAAACAAGAAGTTTTTAATCTTGATTGTCCTGAATGTCTATAGATGCTTTAAGTCTAGCACTTCACCTCCTCTAGTTTTCCATTTCTTTTTTAACTGAGATGAGCTTGAATATGACCTGTAAACTTCTTCTCCAGGTCCTAAATGCTGTTTTATTGCTCATGCACAAGGTTGAGCAGTCAGCATTACTTACTGGGTGAACAGCTTTAGAGATAGTGCTTTGTTTTTTGAGATCTGTACCTCTGGCATCTTGTATCCTCCCCTGTGTGGGTTGTGCCTTTTTCTCATTCATTCATTGTCGTCTTATTTACTTAAAACAGTCAGAGGTCAATAAGTAGGGGAGGAGTTACATGCTTGCTTTTGCTCCTTGACTGGCCTAGTCATGTCATGAGGATGAATAACACAGACTGTCTACTGCCTTTTGTTCCTTTCTAGAACGAAATAAAAACCAGAGCTGCTTAAAACTTCTGAAAGCTGCACTCGAGTTTCCTCACTTCATGTTTGTACCCATCCAGGGCTGAAAGCAGCCAGACTGGAATATTTTAACAAAGTCTGTTCCTGTAAGATTTCCAGACTGTTTTGCCAAGCCACTAAGCTCTTGAAAATGCAGTTAAGCATGAAATAGGCAAAGTTTTAGTTGCTTACCTAAACTGCAGCCATGATGATAATAATTTGTTTTTTTGTCATTTTTGCTTTGTCAGATGCTGCTCAAAGCTGAGGTGTGCAAAGCTTTGCCAGGTCTCTACAAGGAACCACACTGTCCTCCAGCACTATTGCCACTCTGCTGAAATTTTGTGATTCTTTCTTCCTCCAATGCTTTCTTCCCCAGCTGAGTAAGAAATCTCTTAACTCTGTGAATGTCTCAGTTAATTCCCTTAGGAAATTCTTAGTTAGCTAAAGTCAGGAGATGGGCTCCTCTGCCAGCCTGACACTGCTGGGTAAAGGGGCTGCTGAGGACATGAATCTGCTACTCTTTGCCAGTTCTCTGTTGTCATAAACTCTTTTATAGTGAAAGCTGAGTGTCCACCATCTTCAGGCTAGCACAGTTATATCCAGAGGAATATGAAGGTGTCAGCACTTTCTTCCCTTCCTCTTTAATGAATATGTCTTGGCCCACTGACCCAGAGCGTCCCCTTCCCCAGTATAGAAGAACATAGTGGTTCCTCCAAGGCTACAGCTGTGCCAGCACATAACCCACGAGTGTGTTGTGGGAAAAGCTCAGCTGATGTGTTTGTTCTGGCTCCTGGCTATGCATGTAATACAAACACACCTAAGCTATTGCTGATCCAGAGTTTACAGCCTGCTGGCCATCTCCCATGAGCTGGCACAGCCTGGACTTTGGAAGAAGTGCAGCCACCACCAGCCTCCTCCTCCCAGCATGGGTGTTTACAGGTGCAGTCATGTACCCGTGTCATGTTCTTTTTAATAAACCAAAACAATTATCGCAGTTATTGGATTACACTTTTTTTCCTGTTTTGCAAGACTGTTTAATTCCTAAAAGCCCTGCTTTTGGATTTTGCGTGCTTCTGGCAGTTTCTTTTTTCCACTACAGCTGCACCTGGAAAATAAATGTGCCATGATTTCCAGCATTTCTTCTGTACCATGACTTTGGGCTTTTCAGTAAGATGTAGGTCAAATTCTCCTATGAGCTTTTGTATGTTAAGGAACTACCTAATGTCCCCTCAGGTCTTTTGCCACCACTCTCGCTGCAGATAGCCCCTAGATAGCCCTTGTAACTGTTTCTGATACCTGCTTTCTTGGTTGCTTGCAAGCTGAAGAATATGAAGCATAGGTGTGTCCTGGGAAGAGCTAGGAAACAACAGTGTCTCCATCCTTGGCAAATGGTGTCCATGGTTATATTCACTTTGCATACAAATAAACAAAAAAGTAATATTTTATTAGGAATCCAGTGGATAGAATAATGGACTGTAACTCAGCAGAGCTCAGTCTGCAGCTCTGCCGTTGGCTTATTGGGCAAAGTCATTTGTATCATCCCCATATAGACTGGGATAAAGACAATTTCTTTGTAATGAAGTACAAGCTTTGAAAAGGAAAAATATTATGCAGAGGAAATAACAATAAAGTTATGATGATAAAATTATGTGTTTTTATAGATATACGTTTATGTTGTGCGCAATGGAACGAACCAGATTCTCTTCTGCCTCATGCTTCATCAGCGGTGCTTTGAACTGGTTTCCATTTGAAAGGCTTCGTGTATTAGTGTGCTAATTTTAGATGTGCCTTCAGATACAGGTGTGAGTTTACACTGAGAGTGGTCACATTTCATTGTAGTAACACTGGGCAGCCTTTCCAGTATTTCCATTTCTGTTGATAAGCCGTAAAGGACTTAGCACTAAGTTTAAACAGCTAGCATTTAGAGTGGTGGTGGGGAGGGGTCTTTTTTATTTGTGAGCTGGGTAAAACAGGTTGCACTGTCTCTTGGGCTGTAAGGACTGTGTGTGATTCCCTGAAAGTAATTTGCATAAAATAATTCATGTCTGCATTTGCTCTTTAAATTTTCTTTGTCTGTGTGGGTGACAAAGAAACATTTATTTTGCCTTTTTAAAAGCAATGTAAATAATAGATACATTCAGGATAGATCCTGAATACCTCAGCTGGTGTGCACCAGTGTAGCTCTGGAGTACACAGGGTTGCTCTGGGTGAGGATCTACCCTGCCATCAGTTCTAAGTGCCAGTCTTGCAGTGCATTACACAAATGTTCACCGTAGTTTGTCAACAGCAAAGCTGTCACCCAACAGTACACACTGCCTTCTATCAGCCATTACTTTTCTGTCATCATCATCAAGTGCAGCTTAAGAGAATCTGTGCATCGTTTCTTCCCTTCTGAACAATTTCCATGGAAATAATTGACCTGCTTTTATGGTAATTCAGTCTCTGCTATTTGTTGTTGCAGCATTTCCCAAAGAAAAATGCAAAACTAATGCCCTAGAACAGAAACATTCAGCCAAATTACTTACCAGTAATCCAAGGAATCATGGATAAATCCATTGCTCAAGTGGCTTCTCATTTGGAACTTTATATAGTTTTCACCCAAGGGTTAAGATTTGTTTTTTTTTTTTTTTTGTGAGTGGAAGAGTTGTTTTGTTTTTGAAAGGTAATATTCATGCTCTCTGCCCTACAGCAAATTTATATAACTCTCTTCTGAAAACTGTATCTGCCAGCACTGTCACTCCACCTCCAAACTTTTACTACTAACACCAGCTAAAAATATTTAAAGGGGCTGTTTCCACTTGTTTGATGCATTTCATTTCATGTTTCTGCCTCTTCCTTTCTTCATTTTTTGAAAAAGTCAATGAGAGAGATCATTTAAGCCTATTGTTTTGAAGTGGCAACCAGTAAACAGCCTTACAGCATGATTAATGAGTACTCAGGAACAGTTTGTTGAAATTCACAAGTTAAGTTGGGGCCAACTGAATTTGTTCTAAAGTAAATGAAGATATTCCAGTTAGAGGCTGGGACTTTCACTGAGTCACTGTGTAGGCTACATTTGCCACCAGTTTCTACCACTGGCTGATGGTGCTCATGTCAAGGTGTTACACAGTCACAGGGAAGCATAAAACAGCACAGAAGTGACACTCAGAATCTGGACTGCCAACAAGTTAAACAATAAAGTGCCTAATTTCCATTTTAAAGTGGGAAATTGTGATCGAGGCATTGGATGAAAATCATGAAGTCTTAGAAAGGATAATTGCTGTTCCAGAAATAAAAACGAATGTTGCTTGATTCTACCCAATGGACATATTTTTCTTGATTTCTTTTACTTCCAGCAAGCTTGGCTTTCTGTGGAATTTCTGGGCTGCTATTGCATTTTTCAGAGGAAAGGTGCAGTTAAGGAAAGACAGTATAGATGTTGCTCAGCTGGTTTAAGCAGGGTCATTCCATGGAAGGCTTTTGGGTTTGATAAGTGAGCACATTCTGAATTTCTCTACTTCCATTTATGAGTTTGTTGAGCAGATGGATTCCCATGGGTGAGAGAGCCAGCATCTTAGCAGGGATGACACAGCTCACAGGGGAAGATATCAGCTCTCTTTTGACTTCTTCAAAGTGGAAGCAGTCTGTGGAGTAATGGAAGCACACGTTGAATATTTTCATTGCTGCCTAAACCTTAGGGAAGTTCCACAGCCACACTTTACATGGTGTGCTCACTCTGCTTGCAGAAGCAGCTTCCTCACAGTGAGTGGCAGAGCTGGAGCACAGATATTCATGGAGTTCCTGTGAAAGTATTGATTGCACTGAGAGGTCCTGCTGCAGTGAGCAAGAAGTTTACTCACCTTCCCAACCCGGCCTTTTGATCGCCAAGGCTTTTCATTATTTCTGGTGCTCCAGGACTGCCGTGAATGAAAGAGGACTCAGAATTTTCACTGCTCTGAGCTGTGCACTCTGCTTCTCCATTTGTGTGTTTTATTGGTGGAAAGATTTATGTTCCTGAAATCTTTTGCAGGTGGTCCATTCAGCATTTAACTCTGGTGTTGCCTATTTGGAGGTAGCTTCAATTAGTAAATTGAGACTAAATAATCTAGTAGAAAATGATTCTTGAGCTAAATCCAGATTTTTTTTTTTTTTTTAAGTATACATGATTACTTGTGTTCTCAGCTCAGAGATTGGCAGTGAGCCCTGTAGGATGTGGATTTCTGACATGGGTGAGGCTGGGTGGGACATCTATGTAATTCTGCTTGTTTGATGAAGGATGAGAACAGCATTATGAGCTAATATAGTTTTTTTTTTTTTGGTTTGTTTTTTTTTTCACCAACAAACTATTTGGTCTAACTGAAATACCAGTGTGGCTAATCCTGCTGTATTAACTTTTCTCGAAGAGTGAATGCTTTAAGAGTAAATCTTGACGGAAGCTATTAAGGATGACAAAAATTTCTTTATATGAGAGGAAATGTAGTGCAATCTAGCTGCAGAGTTCAGAACATTTAGAATTCCATGGTTATTGTAGTATAATACCACAGTCAATTATATTTCTTATTTTACATTTTTCTTTGTCTCTTTCTCACACAAGCCTAGACTATGAATTCATAATGCTAATGAAATGTGTTGTGATGTTCCTGTAGGCTGCTCTGGGAAAATAATTACAACATGAGGAAGGTCATTCATGACGTGGCCTTGTCTCTAGAGTAGAACTTTGTGACTGATTTGGATATAAGCAAAATGGACTACAATACCTTGAAAAAACCTTCAAAACCCCTGACAGATCAACCTACAACCACTGCAATAATCAGCTGTCTCAGCTCAACAGATGTATCTGTGAGAAGTTTTAGTGATTTGTACTTGAGGCCTTTTGTGACCCAAAATCTATTTTTTTGTGCTATGTCCCTGACAACTTCTTATCCCCTGCTTCTCCAACCATGTAACTAAAGCCTGAGCCTTTTCATGAGCAAAGAGGCTGGCTGAGAGCATGCCATCTTCTCCACATGTGTCCTGCTCAACACTGAAGATCAGGAATAACATGATGCCAAGGCTGGTCTCAAAATCCAGCCTTATGGCTGGCAAGTTTGGGGGCTTTATTTTTCCCTCTCATTCAAACCTAGACTAAATGCAGAAACCTTTTAAGTTTCTTCTTTATTGCTATTCACCGTTCTCTTTGTAGCTGCTGGAGAAAGAAATGTACACAGCTACTTAAGAAATATATGTAGACAGGAAAGTTCTTTAAGAGAGTACAAAATACAGTGCAAGTATGTCTGTCACTTCTTCTTCTGTCACATGCTACACTTTAAAAAGCCAGCATGTTTTCTTCCACAAAAAGACCTTTATATTTCTGAACTTTCAGAAGCCTTAATCAATATAAATAACAATTTGAGCATGATGACATCATATTCAGTACTAGAGTTGTGCATCTCAGCTGCTTAGTCATTTAAATCAGTGGAAATAAGCACAGCAGTTAGAAGTTTCCAAAGGTCAAAGAAGCAGCTGTCTTTTCAGTTTTGTATCAGCTGAGAGACTCCAGTTTCTGGGAAGCATAATGCCAAGCCTGCATCTCAGCATCTCATTTCGTCCCTCCGCCTCCTTTGAAGCACTACTGTAATTACCTTAAAGGGAAAATCACACCGCACTCAGTAGCAGAATCCTTTACAGTGCAAGTTCCTTTCTATTTTCTCTTTTACTTGAAACTGAAGAGAAGTTTTAGCCCACATTGTGTACTGAAATATTTGACTGAAAAGCTGTTACCCAAATGCCAAAAAGCTGTTCACAGGTTTTCAGTAAAATTAATACTCCTCAGTACAAATATGACAAGTTCTTTTACCATTTTCTCAGAAGGAAAATAACTGATAAAGTGTTCCTCAGAGAGCAATTTGTGAGAAAAATTAAACTCAAAATGAAAGTAAAAGGCTTTTAAAAACTTAGTTTTAAATGTAATGTGTTGTCTTTATAAAAGTAGCAGTATGATTTCTGGGAAGAAGCCATCTCTCACCTAGACTGCCATGGAAAAAAGAATTTATTTTCTTTTTTCTTTAAAGTCAGATGCATTGTTTAATCAAAAGTTGTGAACAGAACCTGTGCTACATTATCGGTACAGAGGGACTTTACAATCTTTTAGCAACTGTTGTTTCTTATATGCTTTTTATGAAGGACTCTATGCTTTGTTTCCATATATTTCCAGCTGCCGTTCTGCTGCTGAAGTGAAACTGTCCAGGCAGGTTGTCGAGCGTTTCCATTTTGTGGTGTACACGGCCTTTTTGGAGCTGGGAGCCACACGCTGGTGCTCCAGGGACTTCTGGCTGCTTGCACTGCTGGTAGTTTTGCTTTGGTTCCTGAGACTTTACCTGCATTATTTGAGCCAGTGGCTCTTCCTTCAGACCATCTCAGTTCCTGTTGCAAAGTAAGTCCTGCCACGCTCTTTTCTCTGTCAGAATATTTCTCCGAATAGCTTGACACAAAGCAGGTCCTTTGCACTATGAATAGAATTGGTGAATAAGACTTATGCTGAGAGCTCTACATGCAAGCTCTGATAGGAGCCCCCGCAGAGACTAAGAGAACAAGGACCACATCCAGAGTCCAGATGATCTGACATGCAAATGTGCATATCACATGAAGGTGTTCTTAATGTAAACTTTAAACCCAGAACATGGTGTGTCCATTCATGTAACTTGTGTCATGCCTACCTCTCTCCCATCTGAGATACCCAGCAGGTTATGTATCTTCCAGAAGAATAATTTATCATTTTTGATAAAGTATTTCAAAATGCCTAAGGAGTGCACAAAACTAAAGAAGCATTTAAATCATATTTCATGTTACCAAAGTGATCTATGAGTAAAATACTTATAAGAATTTAACTTTGATATATCAGTTTTACTGTGAGTACTACAATCAGTTGACATATTTTAACTGTATGATACATTGACTTTGGCTCAGGAATTAGACCTCTCTGGAGACTTACAGGAGAATCATTGCTTGTCATTACTTGGCATGAAAAAAACCAAAAGATGGAGTACAAGTCCACTAGATGATATATATCTGACTCTATGCATGTTTCTGTGTGGTAGAGAAGGGTTTTACAGAGGAAAATGTTCAGTCATGCTCAAGGAAGGAAATATTTCTCCAATGGAAACATTATTTTTTTTCTCCTTTATTCACTTGAAAGCATCACACAAACCTGAATCGGTCAGTACGAACCAGTAGCATGCAACTCTCTGACCTTTGACTGTTGTGGTAGTGGAATTGATTATTGGCTGAAATTTAAACAGGGTGTTTGAGCAGACACTGGACAGTGCTGGGTTTTGCTAAGGTGGTCTTCTAGATCTTAATGCAAAGCCAGCCATCTCTCACTTCTGGCTTTGCACAGCCTGTGTCGTCTTGGCCAGCTGGCGCTAAAACTTCTGGGAGGCCAAGCATCGAGAGTGTGAAAACAAAGGAAACTCAACAGAAGGAAGCAATGCATGAGAGAGTGGTGGTCATGTTCAAAGCCACTAGTCACAGCTGTCCCAGGCAGTCAGCTAGATAAAGGATAATGTTCTGAAGCCAAGATGCCCTGGATCAGCGTCCCAGTCTGTAGCTGTGTGCCTGAACAAAGAAACTGAACTGAGCACTCTCTAGTCCTACCAAACACAGTGGTAGCACTCACAAGAAGGGAAGAGTGAAAATAAAACCACTTCACCTTTAGTTAGGAGCAGAATTTAAGCTGCTACAATTGGATTGAAATTTTTGCCTTAAATTGCAACATCCGTATGTAGCTCGCAATGCCATGCTGTTCCTGTCTCTTACAGTGCCTCATGGTGGCAAGAGGGACATTTCCAATCACTTTAGGCATGCTAAAAGCCATGTTTTCTCTAGCACATTTTCTGCTTCGTGCGGTGCCCAAAGGCTCTGCAGTGCAGAGACAGGTCAGCTCCCGGGGCCTGTGCTCATGTTGGTGCATCTGGGAGGTAATACCTTCCTTCAGCCTTTCCTGCACAATCCCTAGAGCCTAGGTGTGCACCCAGTGAACTGAGAGTCAGAGGCGATCCAAGGATGCAGAGTCAGGAGGAGGAGCAGGAGAAAGTTTTATTTTTTTGACTAGCTTCATACAGTTTTTGGTCAGAGTGTTGTGACCCAGATGGGGATGCAACTTTACAATGCAGCATGCGTGATTCTACCTTCTTGCCATGGTTTGCTCGGGAGCACAGACAAACGCTCTCTTTTTGCTTGTTTACAGGTTCCAGCTCTTCCCTCACACTGTTGAACTGTGCTACCAGAACTCCTTGCTGCACACCAGTGAAGAGTTGGCCATGGTTGTGGTGGGACCCCTAACCTTGAATGCAGGGCTGCTTCTTATGGTCCTGATCAGATGGGGCTGTCAGCAGCTGTTTGACTCATTCCCTTCCTTCTTGTCAAAGTTTATCATAGCTATGGGACTATGGACACTGCTAGACCCCTTGGCAGTGTTTGTAGTGGATTCATTCCTGGGGGTGAGTCACTTAAAATAACTTGGACATGAGAACTTGACGTAGAAGTTTGTTTTATTCAGTGAATCACTGAAAGATATGAAATTCCACCCCTGGCAATGGAACATGAAAGTTAAAAAGAAATTAAATAATAATGTTATACATTACCTTTTTATTAACAAAATTCCCATCTAATGGAGTCACTGTGTTTCTGCATAAAATTAAGGGCACCATACAAGCCATATATGGAGATAAGAAAGTAAATCCACTGCTGGAGTGATTGCGTCTGCTTAGAAAAGAATTACTGCAACTTTGGATGTTAATGGGGATGGGTTAATGAGCAATCCTGATTATTAACGCTTCAGATTTTTCTAGGCATTGAAAGAGATAAGAAGAATAGAGGTTATCATGCACTTCTCTGACGTGCAAGGTAGTTAATACAATTTACTGGCACACCTAAAAAGACTTGTGAGATCGACAGACAGACATCTTTCAGGAGAGAGCTTCATCATATGTAAAATCAGGAGAACAAAGTTCCCAACTCTGTCTGTGCCTATGGGCTGTGTAGTCCAAACGTACTTGGGTGGCTGCTGACTTTTATCACATCCAAGGTAATGCCCAGTCTCCCAGAGCACGCATTTCGAATTTGTGTCTCACTGTGTATGTGACACAAGCTCCTTTCAATGGTTGTAGGATGCTGAGAGCTTTCCTGGGATTGTGGTATTGCTCTTCTTATGCCCTTGCTGGTCTTTCAAAGTCATCTATGTTTCTGTTGCTCACTGCAGAACAAGCTCTAACCCACAGGTCTTGTTGTGGATCAAGTTTCCTCAAGCCTCTTGATTCCTCATTGGCTCACCTGTGCTCTACAGGAGATTTTTCACTCTTTGCACATTGTTTTCCATTGCAATAGTTTTGAAAATTAAAATTCAGCTCTTCAAGAAATTTTGTTGGAGCTCACTTGAGGGGTAATTACAATAGTTTGAGCATGTGGCAACTCACTCTAGTTTTCACTTGGGCAGCCAGCATTTATTTATTTATTTATTCTTAAATTTCGTGACATAAAACATGCACAGAATTGAATTTTAATTGTAATTATTCTGATTAAGCTTTCTTTTTCCTAAGAGAAAAAGTTGTATTTCCTCCATACCAGGGTAGAAATATTGAAATATTTAATTGGATTTTTTCTTCCCTCTAATACTGGCTTATTCATAAAAACTGGAAGACAGGATGAAGTCTGCCTTGTCTTTGCCACACTTGCATTGAGAAAATCATTGCCATCGACTTCAGTGGAATTGTGCTCAGTTCTACACAGACTGGATTACTTATCAATTTCAAATAACTCTTGGTCAGGGGGAAACGTGAGACACAAATTAAGTAACTTAGTTTTTCATTAAAGTGTTAAAAAGGTACACACCCCTCTGTACTTCATACTGAAAATTTGGCAGTCTTACCCACCAAGATTATCTTTGGTGGAAACTCATTTGTTCGAATATTACACAATATACTGTATGTATCCTTTCCAAAATGAAACTGTATCTCTTACATGTGTTTTCATTATTGCATTTGTAATTTTTTTCCCTCTTGGCATTTTTTCAGCAGCTATTTCAGATTTGGTTGCCAATCTATTTTAGATCAAGCCTTTTAAAAATATTGTGTTGTGGTAATGTGAGTTATTTTAGTGCTAGAATGTATTTTAGTATTCTAAATGGCCTTAATACTTATGAAAGATGACAGATAGCCCTGGAGACAAAGGTTTCTGTGTTTACTAACTAACGTTTTTTATTGTTAAGGAAAGGCTGGTGAGCAGTTACATATTTGGGGGGCTTTCAAGTCATAGTCCAAAATGCTGCGTCAAATGTGTTATTTCAGATTTGATTTACTGTCAGCTTGTAGAAGGATGTTCTAGGGATAAGAAAACATTCCTATGCAGCTCAAGTTCCTGTTTTGTCACAGCTTTCCTAGGACCCCACTCACTTTGTATGTCTGTAGCTTCTAAAGTGCAGACAAGAGTAACGCCTCTTTGGCCACATGGATATGTGTCATCAGAAAAACCGGTGGTCACTGCAAAAGGCTCACATGACCATCACATGTGGTGGTGTGATAAGTACCTGAGAGAGATTTTGACAAATGTTATTTAAGCTGTTTAAAATGAAGACACCTGTCTTGGATCATGTCTTTGAGGATGTCAGAAGGTATACAGGATGACAGAGTACCTCTGTTATAAAAAAAGGATAGAAAAGTACAGTTCTCCCACACCATTTTTGCTTTGCAGAAAGAACTGGTTGCATAAGAGAGAAATTTATTCTTATTTGCCATTCAGACTTTTGCTACTCTGGAGGAATGTCAGGATGTGACTGCTGTGCAGAGGATTTTCCTTGGTAGGCAGTTTCTTCAGTAAGAAGTGGTAGCAGCCGATTTTTTTTTACTTTTTTTTCCAAAAAGGAAGCTATAACAGGGAGATAGAACAGAACCAGAGTATTTTAATTTTATTGTAAAAAATATGGACAGATTTGAATTTGTGACTAGTCTTTACATGTCATTACCTGTCTCCTGGGACCTTCAATTTCCGTTATAGAAACCTAGCAGCGTTGCAAATGGTGGAGAGAGAGCTGAAACATGCTCAAGAATCCCAGTTCTTCTGTAGCTCATCATTGGACTTGTAGTTGTTGCTCCTTTTCTGTGCATGTTACTGCAAAGGTAGCCAGAAACAGGAAGAAACTTTTGACTTTCCTAAGGGTTAATCTGGCCAAGTTGCTCAGAAAGGTGCAGGTTTCTTGAAGCCTAAAGGTCGCAGACTTGCTTTCTGAATGACGGACACTGGATGTTTTGGTGGTGCAGATTCACGTCCTTGCAAAACGTGTCAGCATGATTTAATATGGATGTGGCTGTCACTGAGTGACTTCAAAAAGGAAAAAGTGGAGAGAGGAATTTATTTTAGTTCTGAGCAGTAGAAGACCCATGATATGTAGTTGAATTCTTCTGAATTGATCCAGCAGAGGGCAATAATATGTCAATACAGTAGCTAGTTCTTAAGAACTAGAGACGAGGAAAAAGGAGAAAAGAAGCAAAATAATAAATTTTTAGAAAAGAAAACAAATAATTCAATATTACGCCTCCTTGGTCATTGTAATAAGGCAAATTTCTGCCTTCTTCTCCTTCTGCTTGTCCTGAAATACACTAACAGAATTCATTTTGAGTATTTTCACTGTGACATGGGTTTTGTTCAATAAGACACCTCTATAAGGTAGATTTTAATTGTACTAAAATAAACCAGAAAATAGTTTATTTCACATCTCATGGTTAATTTCAAACTCTCTCTAGCAGACTACTGCGTTTCAGACTGTGTGCCCACAATTATATTTAAATCCTTCTTATACAGAGATTCATGTTCTTTTGTCTCTATAACTTAATCAGGTGTGACATTTTCTTATGCTGACTTTTTCTCCACGACAGCGATTTGGGAACAGCATAGAGAAACCCATTGCTGATGCTGCAAAACTCTCCTGGGTGTTTCTAAGAGCAGGGGAATCAGGAGTTCCTGGTGCCTTAATCACGGTGGTGCTTTATACCATCCTCTTCATGATCTCATCAACACTGTTGTACCTGTATTTTTTAAGGTATGTCTCTTTATCTTATTATTCCCTTAGGAGCTTAGGTTCGTGCCTCTTCTCCTGTTAGATAAAATAAGGTGACATCAGAAAAGATACATCAGTGTCACATACCCAGAGCCCAGAACTGCAGATAACCAAGGAGGGGTTTGCTTCTGCTTAACTTTTCATGCTCTGGAATTGCTGGGCAGAGCAAGTCAGAGATGGAGCCACTTATTTCCATAACAGGAGCACAACCGATATAATGATTTTTCATAGATTCAAGAAGCCTCTGCTTCTTTGGCTTCAGGCAATGGTGTCTATGTAAGGGCTTAAGCTGTAAGGTGTGTGTACCTTTCATTTAGGTACTTTGGACGATGTTGTCTTTAGCCGTACAAGAAGGGGTTTTGTGAGAAATAGGAAAATTTTCAGAAAGCCACATATTACAAGAAGTGCAAAATCTCTGAGTCTGCAGTGGCTCCCAGAGCCATACAGCCTTTTGATGACACAAGATTTTTGACTTGTTGTGACTGAGTCATCATGACAAGATTTAATCCAAATAAACTTTCCATGACATTAGCCCATTTTCTAAACTCAATCCCTCATGAATTTTGACCAACTACCTTTCTTGCCACCTTTCTATTAGACACCATTAGCTGTGCAGTCAATAGGGACAGGTGTGGGACACTGAAAATTAATTAGATCGATTGCCTAATATGTTGAATGAAAAAGTGTTTTTTTTTTCTAAGTGAGTCATTTATAATGCAGTAGGAATTTTGTGCTGGCCCTTGTTTCACACAGTGATCAATATGGGCAAGCACCAGTAAAAAGCCACATGCAAAGGCAAGATGCAGGCAGGTGTAAGAACAGAAAAGCTCAGCATACGCCCTCCATGTGACTGTATCCTCCCTTGATCCCCCTTCCACAAACTCTGTTGCAGCAGGCAGAAAAAGATAAATGGCAATCTAAATTTCAGCAAAGTGTTTCAGAGCTTCTGCATTCCTGGGAGCTGTACACAACTTCAATGTACTGGTAGTCTAGTTAATTAGTTTTTGAGACGTTAATGCCTTCTTAATCATTGACTTAATAGTTTTGAATAGCTTCATAAGTTTTAGCTGCTGTCGTTTATTACTTAGGAAAATTAATTTAAATTAAAACATTTGTAAGGCAGGTTTTTATGAGAATATTACCAACATCTTCATTGTCTGGGGAACAGGTGCAAGATCATCAAAGGTACCTTTCCTTCTGGATCAATTTTCCCATAATGTTTTCCAATAAAGGGGTGGGGGAATAATGTTACTAGGGGAAAAAAGTTGTCTTAGCACAACACATTTTAAAAATGATTCATAGCAAAATACAAAAGCAAAGGGAAGATAACAAAATCTGTTACAGTGCATAAGGTTCTTTGAAGTTCTGTGCTTGATAACAAAAGGAAGCATTTTGAGTACTGGAGTTTGTGCAGAGTAAAGTTATATAATGAGCTTCTGCAATTGTATCAACTTTCTCTTCCTTGTATGTCTGCAGCCCAGTACAGTGGGAAACTTGGACCTAGCTAGGACTCTTGAGCAGCACACTGTCAGCCCAATAAGGATAGAATTTAAACCTTTTGAAATGTTTTTAAGGGCAACATCTCTGCATTTCAAAACACTGTTTCTTGAATATTGATATAACAGGGTTTGTTTCCAAGAGAAAATAGTATTACTGCCAAGGCAGTAGCATCCCTTTGTGTGAATATTTCTCAGATGCCATATGTCAAATATATTCAAGTGTAAAGTTGCTCAGCACAGAAAACAAATATTTTTAAATAAGCATCCACTACATTTTTCTCTTGTAAGGTAAACCAATATAAATATTGAGGGATACCTTCTGTGCCCTAAGACCCCAATCCACAGGGAAGACTTTGGCTGTTGGATGGAGGAGTTGGTGCTGTTTGATGGAATTACTCAGCAGTTTGCCATTAAGTTACGCACTGGCAAGTGTGTAAAAGGAGGGATAAGAACACTGAACCCACAGGACCACCAAAGCAAGCAGGGAAAGTGTCTGTTTCTGCCCCAGCTAGAAAGCTTCATGGCTGCACTTATGAACATCCAGGAAGCGAATGAAATAATGAGAAGGGGATAAGCAGCGGTAGGCATCTCTTTGTATCTTTATAAACCAAAAATATCTCCATAAATCTGGTTCCTCTTGGGTGTCTTGGGAGTGTGTAGTCCAACTAGCATGGAGAGATATTCTAATTACTTTTTGGAGCAATGAAGCAGCACTGGTTGCAATTCCTTAATTTTAATTCTACTAGACATTAGAAACAGACAGAAGTTTGTTGGTGAAATGTTTTCTGGACTGTGAGAAAATGAAGACCTATTTGAACAAAAAATGTCTGCTGAAAAGCATCTAAATTTCCTGGTATTGAAACATTTGTCAGGGAAAATCTTCAAAAATCTACATTTTTCAATGTTAACAGCAAAACTGGTTTTGTATTATTAGCAGTGGTTTTCTCAAAAAGAATGAGAAAGACTCAAGCTAAGACGTAATAAATTGTTTAAAACCACTAAAACTACCCTTTAATTTTTGGTTTGTGTAATTCTTTAAAAAGCCCATGTTTAAATCAGAGTCTGGGTAGGAAATAATTTCAGTGTTTTCTGTTCTTTCTGATAGATAAATAAATGAACTTGTAGGGTATTATACTGGTTCTTATATGTCTAGAAAACATAATCTGTGTCTTGTTTTTTATTGTATTAGCAATAAAAATAACTACTCTCTTCTTATAACAAAGTATACTAAGGTATAAGAAGTGTTTTTCTAGTTTTCACTCTAAAGAAAAGAAATTAAAGCAGGCAACAGGAGCAGGCTGAGTACTTTTGGACAAAAGGAGCAAAGCTGAAAGACAGGCTTCATGATTCTTAATTAATTCAAAGTTAATTATATTGTTTATAACCATGTGCTTAAAATTTTCATATAGAAAATGTTTATGGCAGCAAATAGACAGTAATTTAACTGCATTAAATTTACTTAATTTGAAATAAGAATATTGCTTTAAGTGAGCTTAAATAAATGGCAAGGTCCTTCTCTTGTTTAGCAAGTAAAGTGGCAAGCCATTTGAATTGCTGACCTGGAATTTCAAACACGAACACCATGGAGTAATATTGCTTTCATATGAGCAGAAGGTCAGAAAGTCCACCAGCTTGATTGCTAGTTTTTCAACCAAGCACGTGATAATTCTAAGTTATGAGTCAATTCTTGCCAAAAGGTATCTGTTTTATTGAAAAAACCATATGATGTAGATCCAGAGATTAGGAGAAAAACATTTTCTTTGGAGACACTGTGGAATTCGGTAAATTACTATGTAAAGGGTACTAGTTATTTATAAAAAATAATCTCTTCTGAAGTGTGTTTTAAGCTACTTTAGTATCCCACTCTGGCTTAGCACTGATTTGCGTTTCACACTTTAGAACATTTTCCATTATTTCTTGATAGCCAATTGGTTTATGTTCCCAGACTACCTACATCTTGATTAGATTATCTTCCACCTGCTCTCCCCTTTTTACAAGAGAATCCCAAAATAACATCTTGGAAATTACAGCAAATTTAGGGGTGCATCTTCAAAAAGGAATGTTTCAAAAAAGATGGGAGGGAAAAAAAGTACAGAGGAAACCTTTGCAGCAAAGCCTGAGATAAAAATTTCTAATCTGATGTTGAGTCAGGCTGCGAGATTTTGGGATCAGAATAGCTACTCCATCACAGAAACTCTTGGATATGGTGCTTGACCCTAAGATACACATTACCCTTTGAAGAGAGAGCTAAAGCTCCTCCTGAGATCAAGTTGAAAAATTGTCTGTTGGTGCATCTCCTTATTTCTGTCCCACACTAAATCTCAGTTGTGGGCAAAATTGTACTAAGCAGCTTATTGAGTGTGCTTCTCTGCACTTTCTGTGAGCACTGTAAGGTGTGATGTAGAGCTGGTGTAAATGTGAACTTCATTCTTGTTCAGCTGAACAAGCCTCTGCCTCGCCCAGGCACGCACGTTGTTCAGCACACACAGGCCAATACAAGACCCAAGGATAAGGACCCGTCACAAGAACCATCACTGGTGCTGCTGTACATGAGAAGAGTGAGAGTTCACAGGGTCTAAGGAGACAAAGCCTGTGTTTTGTCTCCCACCTGCTGAGAAATGAAGGACCTAAACAGCCCCACAGAAATCTGTACACTTCACATAATTACCCAGCCAGCCTCTGGGAAGGATAAAAATGTTGAAATTGCCACTAAGAAAAGGCTGAATTGGAGTAAAGTCTTACCTTGGAAAATGGTACAAAAGGAAAGACCTGAGTTCAATATCCAAAACTGAGACTCCAGCTTTTCTGATCTCTATTTTCTGAACCCTTGTTATTGGAATAAAAGTAGAATGAGAAAGAGGTGTATTGAAGAGGATTCATTTGAATCAAACAGCAATGTTTGAAGTTTTTAAGTTCATCTTAGGCTAAAAATGTGACACCAGCTTTCTCAAAAACCCAACAATATTTCTTGGTTTCACCTACATCAAGAAACGCCACACAGTGAGCCTTTCTTGTGGTAGAAAATTTTACTGTGTAGTGCTTAGTCAATTCCTTACCACAGAACAGAAATGTCATCGAGAAACAAAGCCAACAAATGACACGAACTTTTCTAACATCAAGAGAAGTTTAGATTGTACAGGCTTCAGGCTTGGGGTTGAAAAAATGGTGAGTAGTTCCTTTCCGTATGATGTGGTTTGCCCATTATTGAGCCCTGACACAGCAGGACTTCCATTCATGTGTAACTGTGGTACTGGAACTAGTTACCCAGCCCAGTGCTAAGGACAAACTGTAGTGAAGTGAAGGAAAATCAAGATCTTTTTGGGTAGTCAGTATCTTTAAATAACTAAAATTGCTGCTTATATTTATGTGATTTGACTCAGGTACTGTAAATTCTCCAGAGGGCTTGGAAGGGCTGTATGTTGGAGAACTTGTGGGAAAGAAGCTTCTTACTCATGGGCAGAGAGCATAGTCATGAAGGGAAAACCAAAACTTAGAAGTCTACAAGGCTTAGAAGTCTACAGAATTTCTTTTTTTGTTGTTGTTTTTTTCTCTTTTTCCCTTTTTTTTTTTGCGTGAAGAATCCTTTCAAAGATGAACCAAATATGTCGTTTCTATCCTTAGGCTATATAGTGAAAGTTGGCTGTTGGATGTATTTCGACGTATTCATGGTGAGGAAGGCACATTCTTTGTTCCACTGGACTTGGAGATTTCCAGTCAAGAGCTGAGCTATATTATGAAGAGGGCTGAGCAGTGGAGAGGAATCAATGGTGAAAGACGGATGGTGAGTGGCAAACAGAATGTCCTAAAAGAGTCCATGGGCCAAATTAATACCTTGTATTTCTGGGTGTTGTTTAAAAGGATCTAGATATTAGAAAAATATTCTTAGGTTGCTTCATTGAATGGAGAAGCTAAGGAGAAGCACGTTCAGGAGAACTTTGTGACGTTGCATGTGCCTTGCCTAAACCTCCTGAGGGGTTACAATCTGCTTAGTAACCAAAGGCCTAGAGGCATCACTGATGTAAAAAATTATCTGTGCCATCTGGTGGTTCTTGACTGGGTTGTAGAGACTTACTGCTGGTTTAAATGTCAGTATCATCCCAGATTATTTCTCAGCCAGCTCAGCCAACTGAGGATTTCCATGAACAAGTGGAATTCTTTCCTTAAGAAGGCATAAGGGAGGCTGCCCTGAGAAGGGGGTATGAGTTTGGTCAGTCAGATATGAAAGCCAGGCTCTGCTCCCTGGCCTTTTCCCTCCAGGATTGCCCAAAAGAGTAGGCTAAGTTGGAATCTGCAGGGGAAGGTACTCTACTCTGGTTATCAAAATAATTCCTCTTTCTTTTCTGTTAAGCCACTTGCCTCTAGACCTGTTTACAGACTTTAAGCTGTGATGTATAGGAGAACATTCTGTGTTTGCAAAGGGTCCAGTGGTGGGGATATTATCCACAGATGAGGCTTGTGGTCATAATTGCTTTCAGAGAGTTGAAAATAGAAGAAGTAATGTGGTCAGTAGTCTCTGAAGGACATTGTCTTCCTTCTGTAAGGGACTTGTTCTTCCTTACTTTCCAGTTTTGCATCAGTGTTATTAATTCCCATAGGACTATTTTAAAAAACAACTCTTGTACAACTGGTAAAGTGCTCATCAATTTAATTTATACATCTGTGAATGCCTCTGTGTACAATGCTTTGTTTGGTAACTCTTCTGCTTCAATGTAAAAAAGAACAGTTTCCAGATAGGAAGGAAATTAGTCCTCTTAAGCATGTATGAGTTGTTTACTTTTTCTTTTCTAACCTCCTGGAACAAGGGACTTAAGATTAGGGTCTCCAGGTTTTTCAAATCTCTCTAACTACCTCTGAAAGATCAGCAGTTTATATAAATATATAGCCTCAGTTGTCACTGTTATAAACATCTGCTACAGCTGTAATTATTTTCCACCTTTTTTTCCTCCCGTGATGACAGTTTGGACCCTGAAAGGAAAAATTGAATGAAAAAGCAGATATTCAGTGAGTGTAATTTTTGTGGGAAAGTGCAGAGTACCACATGGCATTTCAGCAGAGGGGAGGGAAAAGGTTTGAAAGAGTGAACGTGCTTCCACAACCACCTGCCTCAGACATTCCCACTTTTTATACACATAAAACTTATTTTCCCAGTAAGTAACTTTTTTTTTTATACAATAAGTTAAAATATAACCCCTGACAGTTGGTTTCTATTACCTTTGTTGCAAGTTAAGTATGATCAAACAAAGAATACATATAGTGGACCTCACTTTACATGCCAGGACCACCAATGCCATATGGAAAAAGTGGCAGATGAGGAAACTGCAAACAGCTACATTTCTGTTTCGAGTACTGAATACATTTCTAATGATATTACCAGCATATAATTTCTTGCAGCAGTACAGACAGGGCTGAATAAGGGGCAAAAAAAAAAAGAAAAAGAAAAAAAGAAGAGTGAGAGGAAAGGAGGAGATGTGGGGGCTAAAGACAAATGCAAATGAATGGAAAGAGAAA
The DNA here is from genome assembly GCA_013397935.1 of Dasyornis broadbenti. NCBI lineage: Eukaryota > Metazoa > Chordata > Aves > Passeriformes > Dasyornithidae > Dasyornis > Dasyornis broadbenti. The sequence continues at coordinate 1,534,611 of VZRN01004538.1, read as the reverse complement.
TTACTTCTCTGTATACAAATATTCTGTACCTGAATGGAAGAAACATGGTTTGTCCACTACTACAGTAGGACACACTTCAAGGGCCAGAACACTGAAAGACACGACCCATAGCTATAGGCACATGTAAGTGTCTAGATTTGTTCCTAGTATGCAGCCTAGCATGCATGAAAGGCCACAGTGAAATGTGCTTACCTAACCTTAGTGTGAGATCCTTTAAAATGGACCCAGCCTCAGCTGGATCCAGCAGCTCAGATGGTGCAAGAGTAGAGGGAAGAATCCCAATGACACACAGGGAGCAGCACACATCTCATTCAACAAAGCAAAGTGATGCACTGTTTTGTCTTTACTAAAGTCCCTAAGTTTCTGGTTCCTATTCTGTCTACATCTGCATGAATTTCATGCCTTTTCCTTTACATCATCCCCAGCCAAAAGCCATGCTGTGACAGTGTTAAACATTCCTGTTCTCTGGGGTACATCCTGGTGCAGACTATATGATGTAAGAAGATATGAGCAATGTGGAAAGAGCACAGGAATTTGTATCACTGGCATCTCTAGAGATGATCTCTAGCACCTACTTCAGCGGGCACAGGATCTGTCTCACAATGGGTGGAATGGAGACTACGGTTAAAAACTCCTGAATTATCAGTACAAAACATGAATACTGTGAAAGAAGAACCAGTGTTCTTCAGAAACCAGAAATCTTCCCCATTTATTCCTTTTTTTTTTTTTTTTTGTATTATTTTGATGAGAAAAGGAACTATCAAAGGAAATTTTGTTAGCCTTTTGCCAAATCTAGTTTTGTAATAGAAACTTACTCCATTCTAGAAATGTGTTCTCCACATGGAGCATCTCTCTGCAAGACTGGGAACTGTATTTGCAGGTCTTTTTATGCTCCTAGACATTGCAGATACTGAAAGACCCTTTTTTCTGCCACAGATTTGCATAAGGTATTTATCTTGTCCCTTTCTTTTTGTATGTCTAATTGTACAAAGTAATCAGTATGGAAGACACATCACTAGGTCTTATTGCGTGCATTATTAATGTGTTAATTTTTAAATAAAATACGAAATTAACTGTGAACAATTTTTATAAAGGGAAGCATGAGACTGCCATATCTTACATCACTCCATATAAAAAATATATTTTAAATGGAGATCATTCAAGTAAATAGTCAGTCAAACCTTCTGGAAAAAATAGGTCTACATTTTTGCAATATTTTCTTGCTATTAACCATGTGCTTCTCATTTTTATCCGCTGGATTAAAAATTGCCCCATAAATGGGTATTTTATAATATGCTTAATTTCCTTTTATTAAATTGATAAGTGCAGCAGCAGAGGACACATTTACAATATGATGAGAATTTAAGGTTATTGCATTTTATAATTTTTATATTGTTCAGAGAAGTGATTTGTCATTTGTGGAATGACATCCATGCCATCATTTCAAAGTATTTTCAGTTGTTCTTTTGATAGGAGAAAGGTCACTTTCTGTAGACCAGGAAGACATCACTCTATTAAACTAATTTGCCTACATGCAAATTTTGTCATTTTTACCTCATTAACTATTTATCATAGAGTAAAAAAATATATATATTCATGAAGGGGCAGCTAACAGCCTGATGGAGCTGGAACTAATATTTTGCAACTCTAATGATTTTTTGCATCCTTAATTAGATAGCATAAGGTTGATATGATTAGGTCAGGATGTAGTGTTTTTCATTAAAATACATTTTAGAAGCTGTATTCATAATCTGCCCTTGCAATTAAATAATGAGCCTATGAGTTTAATATTATCGACCCAATTATTATCGCATGGAAAAGTATACCTTTAATAAATTTGTGCCGTAGGACCTTCATTAGCAACAAAACGAATTATATTTCCAGGTACACAGATTACACGGCCACAATCACATTCGTGTAGAGGTTTAGAAGGCACTGTGGGGAGAGAGCCACCATAGCCCTGTACCTTACAGAAAGGCACTTGATTATTTTGGAAGAAGCCACTTACAATGCCTTTAACAAGGAAAGCTGCAAAGAAGTGAAAATGCCACCTACAGAGGCAGGCAGAAACATTTCTAGAAACAAACATTTGCTGAAACAGTGTTCTGTACAACAATGCTAGGAGGAAGCCTGGGCCCCTTCCTTAACCTGTTACAAATATGGAGGCAGAGCTGGATATTTGTTGCTCTTTTATTAGAGACAATCACATGTTAAATGTGTGTCAGATTCTAGAATCAGTAAAATCAGGACCGGTGGCAGACAGGAATATTTCTAATCTGCTATTGTTAGCAGATCAGTGATGAGGTCGCCACCCTGGATTTTAGCCAAACATTTTCTTTTTTTTTTCTAGAACTGATAAAAGTTCCAATGTCTTTCTGTTCTCACCGAGTAACTAGTTTTCCAAAGTTAAGTAACAGTTTAGAGCCAAGGTGTGAAGTGGGGTTTTCTTTTGTCCAAACAAATAAGAATATAAAAAAAAAAAAAAAA